>JAUIMM010000343.1:2432500-2837500 GCA_031769625.1 Taudactylus pleione | reverse complement strand
GGCTGTCAGTGGCGGCAGGTAGCGCAGCGGGAATGTCAGGATTGTCATCGGCGGCTGGTAGCCAATGACTGCCCTGACACACCCCTTCCCCCCGCTGCGCTATCAGCGGCGGCAGGTAGCACAGCGGGGGGAGGGTGTGTGCGTCAGGGCTGTCATCGGCTATCAGCGGCGGGAGGTAGCGCAGCGGTGGAGGGTGTCAGGGCTGTCATCGGGCGGATTCGGGCAGGGGCTCTCTCCCCATCAGCGGCGGCAGGTAGCACAGGGGGGGAATCAGGATGTCAGGGCTGTCATTGAGTGGAATGCAGGGCTCTCTCCCCATCAGCAGCGACAGGCAGGCAGCGCACAAGGGGGGGGGGGAAATCAGGGCTATCATATGGCTGCCATTGACCTGGTTAGTGCAGGGGCGTGCAGGGTCTCACCCTAACAGTGGTGGCACAGCAGGGGGTGTGTACAGTCAGTGCTGTCATTAGGCTGGTTAGGACTGAGAGGGCCCCAGGGCTGACTTATCAATCTGCCTGTCACATATCCATAGGGACTGCCCCTGCAGACTCTGCCTGGCAACATACCAAAGAGAAGCCATCGCATTAAGGGTGAGTTAATAATGTTTTTAACCAAATATAGGAGGCAAATTTTAAGTTAATAATTTTGTATGGCCCCCGAATGATTTTCTAAAAATCAAAATGGCCCTTGGCAGAAAAGAGATCCCCACCCCTGCTGTAATGTAAAGATAACAAGTCCCTAAAAAGGGCAGATTAATTTAGCTGCTGTTTGACTTGCGCGATCTGTTACCCTGTGTAAAGTGCACGGAGCTATTCAACTAATGGCCCTCCGGAGATGTAAGCAGAAATAAGGTTTAGCTGCTGCGTTACATATTTGCCGACTCCCCCGCAATGGCCAGGAGGCTCCTGAATATCAGGTGGCGCTCCCAGCCTCCCGCAGGAGAGGGCAAGACCTCTGGTTTGGATGCCATCCCTCGCCCTTGGGTGGTCCGGAGGGGGTCCAATGACTCAATTTGCGCTGAATAGAGACATCATAGCCTTGCCCCTGCTTTAAAATTCTGGAAATCTCTGCATTGTATGGCGGGGGCGGTGCCATGATGACGCGATCGTGCCACTACACCACCCCCTATTACCGTCGCGCCAACATGGCTGATCCCTACCTGAAGGAGCAGACAGGAAACCGGCAAGCATGCTCCGTTGGGGCTGTTCGCAGGTCTCTACTTCGGGCACTCTACACAAGGAACAGAATGCGCCAGTCAAACCGCAGCCAATGGATTTTGCCCCTCAATATACAAAACAGTACACACGTTCATATAAAATATATTTTAATGGAGAGAATAGTGTTATGAGAGTGTTCTTAATAAATGGGAAAGTTGCATTTAACTTAAATGTAATAGAAACACAAAACAAAGCCAATATTATTTTACCACTTTATAAATCCTTTCTTTCTTGCACCAGTACAAATGGAAATGACAAATCCAAACAGATAGACAAAACTTGATAGTATTTAATTCATTAGCATCAGAGGTATATTATCGGCTGGGGGGCAATATGCAAACATTTAATCGAAAGCTGCGATAGTGCTACTGGTGTCAGTTTTATCATCATCCTCCTCCTCATCATGTCTCTTTAAAATAGCCCTCCAGTGCTCACAAAATGTGGAAATGTGTTGTGACACAGCGAACCTGAGAAAACACTGGTGAAACAATCGGAATATGCAGGTATGCATCCTGAATATCCAGGGATACCATAAAATCTTCAGGTTCCAAAGCCAGTATAACTGAGCGTAGGGTCTCCATTCTGAACCTGGGTACCCTGAGGAATTTGTTCAGGAACCTGAGATTGAGAATAGGATGGTAAGAACAGTTTGGCTTCTGGACTAGAAAAAGGCTGTCCTCTTTGGGACATCGGGACCGGTACAATGACTCCTGCCTGTAGCATGGATTGTACCACCTGTTGAATAGCCAAAGCCTTGCCTGCATTTTTCGGAAGCCCTGTGCAAAAGAATTGATGGGGAGGCCTTCTGTGGAAAGAGAGGGCGTACCCCAGAGAGACCACTTCCTTCTGTCACGAAACTGTCTAGGTTTCACCTTTTGCCTGTTGACTTACCACTGCCAGCTGTCTCCATGGATCTGTATGTGTAATTTGCATTCCTTCCACAGTGATTATTTCACCTGGGTCCTTTCCTGTCTGTGAACACTGCTAGCCTTGATTGGAATCACAGGTGTAGTTCTGACTCAGTGCTGCAGAGATGAATACTCCCTCTGCATGTTGTGCCTTCCACCACTCAGAATGCTACTGCCAGACCACCTGTCCATATCCACCATGCAGACCAAGGGTATATATATCCTCCCCTGATAGCATTCTGGG
The DNA here is from genome assembly GCA_031769625.1 of Taudactylus pleione. Classification (NCBI taxonomy): domain Eukaryota; kingdom Metazoa; phylum Chordata; class Amphibia; order Anura; family Myobatrachidae; genus Taudactylus; species Taudactylus pleione. The sequence goes on along the minus strand of JAUIMM010000343.1, from coordinate 2,835,131 downwards.
CCTGAACATCTTGTTACTTCCATGGTGTATGGTTCGTGCTGTTCTATGTTCTAGTGTATCCCTGACTCCTGCTGACAGCTACCCCATGTGCATCCAGAAAACCTGCTACAGCAACCCCTGGTGCAATCCATAAAACCTGCTACAGCAACACCTGGTAGGACCAGAATACCTGCTACAGCAATACCTGTCAATCCAGACGTCTGCTAGCATCAGCTAATAGTGAGTTCCTGTGCTCCTGACCTTAGTCCTGTGCTCTGCTAGCCCTACTCCTGGTTGATCCCTGGCACCCTTGCAAACCTGCATCATGCTTTCCTGCTGTGGATCAACTCCTGCTCATTTTACCTACCCACTCCCTCCCTGAACCTAAAATCCCAAACCTACCCATTCCTTCCTGAACCTGTTATTCCCAATTACCTTATCCAGCCTGCACCTGAGTTCCAGCCGTGTCACACCATTTCCTGATTACCCTGTTTAGCCCTCGTCTCAGCATTACCCGATTTCCCTTCAGCCATTGTCACGTTATTTCAGTCCAGAGTCATGTTCCAAGTTCATCAGTTCAATCCACGTTATTCCAGTCCAGAGTCAAGTTCCAAGTTCACCAGTTCAACTCAACAAGTCATCCTGCCGATCCCAGTCTGGTTCCTCCAAGTTCCTGTCATTCATCATCAAAGGCAGTTCTCACTGCTACATAAATCTTGCAATAGAGCTATCTACGTCATCTGTGGTTCCAGTCATGTCGGTCTCCGTTGAATCCCACTCATCACCTGAGATAGGTAACTCACAGACACCATTCGTGACACCTTCACCCAGGAATCCGTGGTAGTTTGACAACAGTACTGGGCGAACTGAAGAAGTTGGGCCTCCCACCCTGGGGTCTCCCAGGAGGAGGCCCCATCCAGTCAAGCGGAGGGCTTGTCATCAGGCTTGCAGCCGGACGTCTGGTACTCCAGGGCTGCTTCTTAGGCCTGGCAGATTTCTTGGTGGTGGATGGCCTGGGAAAGGACTAGGGCCCGATAGGTCCGAGGACGGAGTCCAAACCCCCGAAGAGGCCGGAGCAGAAGGCAGAGAAGACGACTTAGCTGCTGCTAAGGTATTCACAATCTTGTCCAGATCAGGGCCAAACAAAACTTTACCGTCATAAGGCAAACATTCCAACCCCATCTTGGATTCTGCATCAGCTCTCCAAGAACGGAGCCACAGAGAACGGCGAGCCGCAATGGCCATCGAAGACACCCTGGCACTTAGTAGGCCAATATCCAAAGTTGCCTCATTTATATAGTTAGCCAAATCTCTAAGATTTCCCACCAGATTCAGCTGTTCCCTGGTAGCATTAGAGGCTAAGGATGTTTCAAGGCTATTAGCCCAACATTCCATGGCCCGAGCCACCCAGCAAATGGCCATAGGTGGTCTGCACGCAACCGCCGAAAGGGAATAAACAGATTTAAGGCATACCTCTACCTTCCTATCTGTAACATCCTTCAGGGACGACATGGAAGCCATAGGAAGCGTTGTGCTTCTTACCCAGCGCTTGACATGGGAATCCACCACTGGTGGAGTCTTCCATTTGGAAAAATAATTCTCAGCAAAAGGGTAAGCAGAGACTAGATGCTTCTGCTGATACTGTTGTCCAAGCTACTTCCAAGTGTTTCACCAATTGGTCAGACAATGGGAATGTAGCCTCAGTCACCTTTTCTTCCATGAAATATGCATGCCTAGATTTAGGCACAGGAGGCTCATCCTCCTCAATGATCAGGGCTGCTTTTACAGATTGTATTAGCCCTGTAATATATATAGTAGACTTGACCCCCACCTCCAGAGGAGGTAGCTCAGAGTCAGACTCATCCACAAGCAGTCCATCATCAGATGACACATCATCATCATCTCATACAGTATATTGCGACGATAGCAAGACCCTTTTAGCTGGTCTGTTGATATGTCAGCAGGAAGCACCTATCTCAGTCGCACCCTGCAAAATAGCAGGAACTGTATTAACCCACTGAGGGGGCAACACCTGTGAAGGTGTAGGAGGTTGCAGCAGGTTTTGCACTGGCAAAAGGTGCTGTTGCTAAAAACTGAACTGTGGACACATAGGAGGGCCTGCTAAACGCCCTGCAATCATTGTTCGTGCTTTTGCAAAGCACTCCCATGGCGGCTCCTGCTTGTTACGGCAAGGGATTCTCGGCATGGTGGTCGGCGGGTATTACCTGTGAGGTCACTATGGCGGGGGTTGCCTGCCAGTGGTGCTGGTGTTTGGCGTGAGGCTTTGGCTGCGCGTGGTTCTGTATGGGCACATTGTCATTCAGGGCTGATAAGGCCTGGCGGTGTTTCCGTTCCGTTTGGCATGGGCACCGCCATCTTGCCTTCTGACCATGTGATTCAACTGCCCAATCCTGGTGAATCATGTGTTCCCTCCAGCCAGTCATAGCGCAGCACGGGGTATTTAGGAAGGTCCAGAGCCTTCCTTCATTGCCAGTGCAACGTGTATCTCAGCCTAGCTGAGAGGGAGTTCTCTGTGCTCACCTCTTGTTACCTGTGTAAACGCTACCTGCCAGCCTGCTTGTCAACTCCAAAAACCCGCAGGACTACCCTGCATCCTCCACTACCTTTTCCCCTGCCTGAGTGCCTGAGCCTGCTGACACCCTGCACCCTGCCTTCATTTCACTCCCAGCTGGACTCATCACTTCTGCTTGTATTTATTTCAACTCACTAACATGCATACTGGACTGTTCTTATCTGCCACTTTCTGGACATTCTCCCATTATCATCACTACAGTAATCAAGTGCACTTCAGTGCTAAACCTGGACTTTTGCTTTTGCCATTCCCATGTCTTCTAATCCACTCATTAAAAATTCTACTTTTTTATTTAAATCTGCTTCTGTGTTTGCTCCTGTCACCACCCCGGGTCCACAACTAAACCAGAACATTACACTGCTGAATGGCAGAAGCCTCAGAAGGACCCGGGGCAGTGTAACACCGGAAACATAGCTCCTCTGCCCCCAACACTGCTGTACATTTTTTACAGAGCAGTTTAATAAGGGTTAAGTTGGTCATATCACTCACTGCCAGACATAGTAAAGAGGATCTCTTAACAGAGACTGAGTCTCAGCTCCGACTTGTGCCACACCCGTGCTTATGGCCCAGAATAGGTACAGGGATAGCAACAAAATGATAGTTTTTAGCAAATAAAACAGATAGAGCTAGCATACAGTCGCAAACAAATGCAGAAAACAATAATACCTGCACTTAGTGGCACTTCCTTAAATCAACTACAGAGGCTTAGGGGCAAATTTACTAAAGTGAGAGTTTTTAGAAGTGAGTTTTAAAAGTGATGTTGCCCATAGCAACCAGTCAGCTTCTACTTAACATTTAACTAGCACCTACTAGAAGATAATTGCTAGAATCTGATTGGTTGCTATGGGCAACATCACTTTTAAAACCAGAGGAGAGGTATGTAGGGGGACTCGTACTCCACACTGCATGTGGAGATCAGCGCCACACAGCCAGGAGAATGACCGTCGAATAACTCATTGGGAGGCGGAGTTGGGAACAGGATGCTGTCACAGATCAAGCCAGACCACAGTGGAAAGGCGTTCAGCAGCGGGGAGGAGTTGGCTGTTAGACAGGGAAGGATGCCTCCCCTGGCCTGCGTTTAACTCCTGGTACGCTGGAGTGTTCTGCAGAACTCCAGTCCCAAATCCCAGGCAGCTTAGTGTGGACGCAAGACTCAGTGCCTGGCCACACTTGCGGTCATCCCCAGGGTGTCCCCGAACCTTGGGAGCAAAAAGTCTGCGTCTCGGCACGCACCACCGCGATGCGTCTCGCTTACCTGCACCCCGTAATGTCCAGCCGCAGTCTAGGAATCCTCCGGGGTCCCTGCTAGCCAAGACCCTTGAGGCCCGCCGAGAGGCACGGATCAGTACCAGCGTCTCTGGACCAGCCTGGTCATGATGTGGCTGTGCGAACTTCCACTGGACTGTTCACGCTAACCGCACTTAGAAAAAACTTGAAATTTTCCCAATGCAATACAGTGACCAGACTCCGGCCGGGGGCGGGGTATAGAGGGAGGCCCCGTTGCATCCTGGGAGAAACTGCATGGTGCCCGGATGTCTTCGGTATCACCTATACCCAAAAGTTTCCTGTGGACCTTCTATGAACCCTGAAGTAGAAATTTTGGGATACCACTTTAAAATTACTGTGGAAGGTGCGAGTGGGAAAAAAAATCCAACTGCGCTCTTCTCACCACCCCCAGCATAATATATCCAGTGATGAGACATTAACCAGGCGCTGACTTGGTAGAACTAAAAAAAATAAAAATAATTATATATATATATATATATATATATATATATATATATATATAACTATAAAGACTTATTCTGCAGATTGAAACTCAATTTTGCGGCTTTCATATTGCTTGAACACATGTGAATGTTATTGTACTATAGGGTCACTGCATCTTTATTTATAACAAAGCACGGTCTGCACAGAGACCTATGCCCCTGATGCTAATGTCTCCTAATGATAATTATGGATATAACAGTCCTTAATGGTTATTGTAGAAGTCTTTGATGTGTTATATCTGTACCTTCAGGGAATACCAGTATTTCTACTTTATTTGTTACGCATTTTTGCTACACGATTTAGTCTCCTCCTTTTATAGTATCCTCCTGATTAGGATTTTTTTTAGTTTCTTAAGTCTACATTTTTTGTATCATATGTATTTTGTGATACACTGCATATGTATTTTGTGCTACACTATTTTTTTTTTCTCAACATGGGTGCAGCTGGCTATACTTATGCTCGTTATGTTACTTTTTTGTCTAGTCCTGTAGCTTTTTGTGCTCCATAGCCCTTTTTTATAGTAAGTGTTCCATTCAGCTACCACACACCGCTCACTGCCACCGGGCAGGTCTCGTGATAGGTCAGCCCCCCTTCTATAGATACGGCACACAGCTATATTCTGACTCCAAATCACTCCTGTACACGTGCTGTCATACTTGTGATTAATTTTGTATGCATTGCTGCTTTACACACGATATATTGTGGTTACGTAGCTGAACATAAGCAGAGCAATCAGGCAATCATATCCTTTTTATATCCATTGTTGTTTTTTAGCTTGGGTATGTCAGTTTTTACTGTCGGATCTGGTTGCCTGGCAACAGGGAGGTGCTTCCCGGAGACTCACTTCCGGTCTGACTTGCCAGATGTGAGGTGGATGCGGCCGTCTCGTGCATGGTGTGACTGTTGTTCCTAGATCAAAGTTGGAGAAAGGACCTCAGACGTCACAACCACGTGACCACTGCACCAGTGTTACCATCCACGTGGGCATAGATGGGGAATATAAACCTGTGGCGAGCGAGCCCGCGAGGGGACACTTTTGGCCCCCGTTCTGAACCTTGCCCCTCCCCCTTTTGTCGCGGGTCTCACATGGTTGTGACGTCAGAGGTCCAGTACACCACCTCTTTCTAGAACTAACCATTGTGTGACGGACCAGCAGACTGCAGTGGGGGTTCTAGAAAGGTAAGATGATATTTTTGTATATTTATTGTTCCTTGAAAAAGGGTCAATAAAGACCCAAATGGTATACATTTGGCTGGTTGAATTGTAAGTAACGCTATAATACAGTCCTAGGAGTGCCGCCCGTTGTGTGTGTGTGTCCCCATCTTTTCCACTGCTTGTGACACCGGAAACTAACAATGATTACTATGGGAATTTATTCCTTAGCGGATATTGGACCTCATTCAGAGGCGCTCGCGAAATGCGAGCGCTCGCTCTGAATGAGGGCGGCTGCTTCCATTTTCTGAGCCGGCCTCCTGGCCTCTCGCTAGGCTGTGGGTTACCACCCACAGCTTTAACGAGCGACCAGGATGATGGTCGCGATGGTCGGGGCTTGCGACGAGACCCTTGTGGTAGGGTCTCGTCTGAGCAAGCCCCAGAGAGCTTTCGGCTCTGGGGCCGCAAACAAACGGCAGGCATTCGCTTGGGAACGCCTCAGTTTGTGAAGCCACCCCCCCTCCACACCTACAAAACGGGTCGAGCTGTCGATCAACATCCTAATGATCAACATCGACAGCCCCCCCTTTTGTAGTGAGCCACGGAGCGAGAGAATTTCGTTCTCGCTCCGGGCTTGCGCACGTGCAGTGTGGCCGCTGCACGTGCGCACAGCCAAACATCGACCCGCTTGCGAGCGGGTCTGAATGAGGTCCATTGTGTAAGTTTTTGATGTTCCATAATGATATAGATTTCCACCACCACAGATTTCCAGTATTATGAGAAGATTGATGGTCTATGGATGTTCAGTAGCCTCTCAGGATGTCTACATATATTAATATACATTTTAGAAGTAATAAAGAAACCTCTGCCACACTCGATCTCCTTTAGTTGAACTGACACAGTGAATTAATGTGACACTATTAAAATAACAATCGAAAAATGTAAAAAGATTGCATACAGCTCACAGATAATATTATAACAAATACTGTTCTCGTTACTTACTTTTGGTTTCTGCAGAAACTGGGGGTTTATTTAAAATCTCTATTTCTTCATCGGTGTCTTCACTGCTGGTGCTACTGACATCTAGCACAATGTCCCTCTGCGGATCCACACGAAGGAAGTTTCTGCATTCAAATGTCAGGTGGCCCGCTAGACGGGAGACAGACGGGAGGCAAGTTTTTCACGCAGCAGCACTGTATGTTTTATGAAAAGTTCATTTAAAAACAAACAACCCCAAAAAATATACAAATAAAAAATGTTAAGCTGGGTACACACTAGATGGGACCTGGCCGGGGAACGATCATCGGCAAGTGCATGCACACTTGTCAATGCGGGCAGTGACGGTGGTGGCCATGCTGCATTTGACAGCATCGCCCTCGCCAAAGACATCCCCCGTTGGCCCTGCACGTAGGACCGATGGAGGATGTCGTTGATAACCCGCACAGTCAGCGACATAGTGGGTACACACTAGACAATGTGCCCGATATGCCGGTTCGATGCTCCGGATCGGACGACATATCGTCCAGTGTGTACCCACCATAATAATCCGCTCTCAGATGGTGTTGGTAATGTAACAAGACATGGGTATTGGTTTCAGACTAAATTTATCATCTACTATTACAGGGATGAGTTGATTGTGTCAACGTCACCATGTCGACATACAGCATGCCAACATGACGCAGAGTTTTCGGCAGAGTCATCTGTGGCCGGTGCGCTACTCATATCCCTAACCCTCCTCCAAAGTCTAACCCCAACCCTTTCTCCCACAGTCTAACTCTGGCTCTCCCCTCCTGCAGCCTAACTCTAACTCCCCCCACCCCGCACCCTAACCCTCCCCTCCCTCAGACCAACCCTAATCCTCCCCCCCCCCACAGCCTAGCCCTTACCCTTCACAGCCTAACCCTCACCCTCCCCTCCCGCAGCCTAACCCTCACCCTCCCCTCCCGCAGCCTACCCCTAATGTCAGTATTGTGCAGAATGTCAACATTTCAGAATCCAACATTGTGAACAGGTCGACATACAACAAATTCAATTGTTTATCGCTCCCGTCTAAAGCAACCACCAGCTGTTCAATTGTTTGCGTGACCAGCCCAGAGCTGTTCGCAACTGCCACATTCTCTCACCCTAATGCATGGGATTAGCTAGGTGATGGGCGTACTGCAGGTAAGGCGCGCCTGGCACTTGCGCCCAGCCCAGAAGCCCTACTTTACAAGGATTTCAGCTCGTGCCAGTTGGGTGTGAGCAGAAACCCGCGATTAGTGCAGCCTTTGGGGCTCATCACCCAAAACAAATGGTCACAATAGACGGGTGCTACTGGAGTGATAAACAATTGAATTGCTAACCATGATTGTCGACATTGTGACTGCATTCCCTATTATGATTAGGTGCTGTGAGATATGAGCTATAACTATTTTACGTTTAAAAGATTCATAGTGAATCACGTCATTGTTGCCTCGCTCCCTGCTTCACAATGCCATGGTACAGGGATGCAATATTTTCTAAGAAAGATCTTTAACTGCGGACTTCCATGGACAATCTCTGTTGGTTTTCACTATGTACTATGCATAACTCATTGCAAACACCTCCGTCTGCACTCTAGCACCAACATACAAGATGGGCAGCAAATATCTACAGTAGTGTGCATGTAAATTAAAGAATGGATACTTACGATAGCCGCACTTTTTACATCCTGCTCTGATATTATCCTTGTTTACACCTACAAATAATACACAAAGTTCCGTTACTTAAGACTGTATGTATAATAAAAAAAAAAGTAATCATTTTAAATAGTGAGCATCTCCTTTGCAGTGTCTTTAGCAACTTGGTTTTACAGTAGCATTTATTTTATCATTTTGTGTTGGGTAATTCCAATAAGTGTTGCAAAAGTCTTCCTGCTGCAGAAAACACAAAAGTTAAATTAGAAGTATATAGGTCATACTGCACGAATTACAGCAGTACTTGCCCTCCCTTTCACATTGATTTTTAATGAATGGGGCACCAACAGGGATCCTTACAAGTGGGACACAAAAAAAAATCAGTCTCCATCAGAGGAGTCCTGTGGTCCAGCGCCCTATTGCCCAACAGGTTAGAAAGAGGACTGGCAATGGGCACTGGGCCTGATTCACAGTTGGGAATAGAGTAATAGATCAAATTACTGCTCATCTTGGTAAATCCATGCTGCACTGCAGGTGGGGCAGATACAAAATGTGCTGAGAGCTTTAGATTACAGTCTGAGATTCTAAAGAGAAAACCTCCACAGTGACCATATGAATAACGCACAATCGAAGATCAGATTCCAGTCTGAATTTATTTGCATAATTAGTACGGTCTCACTCCAAAAGTTCTTAATGTACAGTAGGTATCATTTTTTTTTAACATTCAGAATAGCACATTTAAGCCAATAGCAGAGACACAATTGTTTTCATGTTCAGTGCACAAGGCCAGCAGGGTGGTGTTCAGGCATTAGTGCAGTAATTGTTAGGCCTGGGAGCTCCAAGTGCAGCAAGGCAGATGTGACTGGTCAGCCCATGAAGAAGCCACAAGCCCTATGTAATATGCTCTGTACAGAAACATGCCCTCTGTTGCACCCACCTAATGGGCTATGTAGTCTGTGGGGGCACCGAAGCTAGTGCCACTATACAGCTGGATACACAATATGGGTCTCATTGAGACCCGGTCGCAAGCGCCGATGCACTCGCAACCGGGTCGATGGTCCCCATAGAGCATGCGCACGACGGAGCTGGTTCCATCGTGCGCAAGCGAGAGACCCAGCTAGCGACGGGCGCTCGCCCCGTTTGCTGGGCGGGCCGGGGGCGTTCCCGGCCAAACGGAGGCGTTCCAGTCAGAACGCTTGCCGTTTGGGGGCGGCCCCACTGACATCACTGATGATGTCAGTGGGGAACTTCCTGCTCAAACAGAGCAGGAAGTTCCCTGGGGCTTACGAGTGCCCAGACCCAACCTTAGGGTCTGGTCGTAAGCCCCGATGGTCGCGATGGTGATGACCATCGCGACCATCACCCTGATCGCAAGCTAAGCTGTGGGTGGTAACCCACAGCTTAGCTTGCGACCTGGAGGCAGCACTTCAAAACAAGAAGTGCCCGCCCTCATTCAGAGTGAGCGATCGCTTCTTGCGATCGACTCTGAATGAGAGGCAATAAGCTCTATCATCCAAAATAATGATGTGACCAGAAGACATTGCTTCAATCTTTGATCTAAATGATGATCTCATAGGGTGTACAGGAGAAAACATTAATTGGATACAATCCCCTGACAGGATATATCGTTTTGTCATTAGGAAGACTGCATAGTGTGTATGCTCTATTGTGCGTGTTCTGGGATTTAGTGACATTGGGACGACCGTTGCATTTTTAGTTACATCGTATAGTGCAATGTTGGCTAACCTTGACACTCCAGCTGTTATGGAACTACATAACCCAGCATGCACTGCTACAGTTTTGCTATTAGGGCATGCTAAAACTGTGGCTGGGCATGCTGGGATATATAGTTCCACAACAGCTGGAGTGTCAAGGTTAGCCAACACTGGTATAGTGTGTACCCAGCTTAACAGCCAATAACATTCCAAGCACAAATGCTGCTGGGGCTGTGGGCACTCTTACCACTCTGGGCCTAAGACAGCTGCCCCATTCTCGCTCATCATAATCCACCACTACATGAGACTCTGGGTGACCAAGCTCTTTACCAACTGTCCTACACAGTAAACATACATTATACCAGTCATTCACAAGCCATGTTTTGCAGACAGTGGGATACAGGACAGATACAGAGAGCTTTGATGTGAAACATGCAGACTGCATGGAATCTGGCCCGTAGGCTGATCAGGCTGTTTAGCATGCTAGCTGGTTTCATTAACTTGATTAACCACCATGATATTCCACAGGCGTTCGATAGTTCTTATCGAAAGAGGATATTTGTGTGACATTTATTTCAAGTTAATGGATCAGAATGGTTTATACATTGTGACATACATGCTCTTCTACTCACAGAATAACCTACTGCTATTCATTATTATTAATAAAATAAATAATAAGAAAAATGAAAAGCTGCCACCTAACAGAAGTCACTTAAGCAAATATCACTTCAGCAGTAATTATACAATCAATATGGTAGTCAATACATTTAAAAACACACAAACTATTCACATTATAGAATTACATTACACATATTGACTTCGAGTAATACATTATTCATCCACTATATAATCATACATTAATATTTAAACCATGTCAACGCAGTTCTCATTCAGAATGGATTCAAATAGAGATTAATGATGACTTGTGATACTGAACAATACCAGTGCTTTAGACATGGAAAAAATTACTTTGTAATAAATTTGTTTTACCTTTGTAGATATTGTTTGATAATGAAAGAATGGAACACATTACAGCAACTAATTATGTATTAGTGCTCCACTCAACCCAAGGTAATCACTATCAATGGCGACCCTAGAGTATACACAATTACATATTTTATACTTAATTCACTAATTAATCATCAGGTATTCAGACAGCTTAAAAAGGTAAATACTTACACAGACACACAAGCACGCACGCACGCACGCACGCACGCACGCACGCACAAATATATCTATCTTATAAACACAGGTACAAACTGGCCTTCCATCTCTTAAAACCACCAAAACTGCCCTCACCAAGGTCACCGATGACCTCCTCATGGCCAATTTTTATTAAATTTGCAAAAATCTAAAAAAAAAACAAAAACACTTTAGCGTTCCCGCTAGGCTGTTTTAGCGGGAACCCTGCCCTCCAGAAGGAGGGCAAAAAGCGCTCTGCCCTCACAGCCTGCGGGTGCAGTCTTCACCCGGGGGACGCAGTGTCCCGCGGGTGGAGAAATGTGCGGTGACCTGGTTACCGCCGGAGAATAGAAGCCGGGCGCATGCGCTCGGCATCTATTCTCACTGTCTGCAGCGCTTGGGGGCTGCCCGGCGTGTCTGTAAGTGCCGGGCACGCCCCCAAGTATGACGAAAAGGGGACGAGTCTTATAGAGACGCCCCCTTTTCATGGCCACGCCCCTCTTTTGGGCGCACGCACAAAGTTGCCCTCTCTAGCTCCAGCGCCCTGCCTGCCGCCGGAGCTAGAGTGAACACTAAACTTTATATGTTGTCATTATGGGGTATTGTGTGTAGAAATTTGAGGACAAAAATGAATTTATTCCATTTTGGAATAAGGCTGTAACAACAAAATGTGGAAAAAGTGAAGCGCTGTGAATACTTTCCGAATGCACTGTAGAAGTTTTCAAAGCCACTGATTTCTGTCTGTTTTGTCTAAAGGGTTTAAAATGGCGATCGCGTTTTGCATTTAATATAATTACTGTTTTAAATCAAACCACTGTAAAATGGCAGCTTTGAGGACCAGACAATTACTAAACATAGCCCTATGACTGGTCCCTGTCCATATTGGAAGCTTCTATCTCAGTAGCTGCACAATTCTATGTAATATTCATGGCAATGGAGTTATTCTGTTTTGCTCCCACCATGATGTAAACATCTAAAACCACCCACCTGTTATGCCATGGCAATGACCGGGTCACTATTACTAAGATGAATAGACAGATTTATTTTCCATCACAAATATAGATGAAAACATTATAGAGGAAATCATTTATGTTTAACTCTGCCCAACATAAAAACAAAATCAAGAACATGCATAAAAGGTTATAGATGCTATAGAACTTGGATAAAAATAGACTGCAGTGGAGTGTTCAGAAAGCATTTGTTATCCACACATTTCAGGGGATTATTCAGCGGAGGTTTACCACTTATAGTCACTGCAAGAAATTTACAGAACTACACAATGACTAGGTGCAGACTTGAAAACAAACATGGCGTAGACACTTTGTACAACCAGACAACTGAAGCTTGGGACAGCAGCAGTGTGGATCCTATAGGATCTAGAAAAGAAGTGGATTTTCAGAAAAAGTTCACCCCTTTTTCTGTGGACAACGAGCGGGACTAGTCATCCGTATGTGAATGTTAAGAATCGGACAACAAGCCCCATCCAGGGGGAGGGGGGGAGGTGTGTGTGTGTCTGTGTGTGTACACCTTATATAACAAGGCACAGCAGTGACATTTAAACTAACTCCAATTTCAAGCTACATCATAGCCTCAGTTTTTTTCCTTAAATGCTTGCGATTACACCAGTGGCGTCCCAAGGGGGGTGCGGGTCACCCACTGAGGGGTGACACCAAAGTCTCGACTTCAGTGAGCAGTAGAATTATGAGCACTGCAAAAAGACTGGTCCCCTGGGGCAGTCCACATCTCCGGGACCCTTGGAGTTATTAAAACAGGGAGGTGGGGTTCGGGCCACGAGGCCATGCACCCTTTTTTTACAGCATACGGCAGGGACGCCACTGGATCACACCAATCTTAATTTGATAAAGCCAATCAACTTTAAATGAACAAAAAGTACAAAAATATAGCAAGTAGAGACCGAGGGCCTGATTCATTACAGATAGCTATTGCGATCACAGTTGCCATTACGCACGCAGTCTCACTGTGAAAATATGCTAATGACTGCAATCGCAATGTCATCGCAGCCTAACATAAGGACGCCCACTTTACCTTATTAATACTTTGCAAGTCTGCGAAACCATCGGAGTCCAAGCTGCGTATGGCACAGCAGTGGCCAATTTATGCACGCCCCCGTAACGGCGTTCAAACGCACTGGAAGACCTGCGTTTCGCCCAGGCGGTCACTTCCAGTCAATCATGGGTCTGTGTAGTCACTGCGATCGCAGTCTTCGCGCACTCCAATGCATAAGCAGAACACAACAATCGGCCAATTGCGTGTGTAATTGCAGTTGAGTTCGGTAATGAATCATGCCCCAAACCAATTAGACCCATTTATAGTTAAACTTAATATAAATATATATCATAGTCCAACAGAGAGAAAATGCGTATTACTAAAAATACCACCTAACATCAGAAAAAAAATGTAGATTACAAAATAACAAACACGGCAACAGCCAGAATCAGCAGCCAGTAACCTACTCAGGATAGAAATTAGATTACATAGGAAATACTAGCTTGTAGCTATGCAGCTGAAAACACAATATTACTCGTACATGTAAGAGAAAATGTTGGTTTCTCCAAAATGTCACAGCTGAGCCTTGTTAGATAAGAAAGGTTCCATTTCAAAGTCCCTTTTGAGTGCCTTCAAGCAATGCACACTCTAACATGTTCTTATATGGGTGCTCTCAGTCATAAATAGCAAAAAATTCAAATTCAATCCAGCCAAGACCAGATAAACCAGCACAGCAATTGCAGCATTAATAGAAAATCATCAGTCATAAACAAGCATCATTGAAGCATAAAAAAGCGCATCATGAACTATGGCGACAGCAGCATGATTTATGCTTCTCCCTCTCATCTACTCCAGTCCCCATTCCAAAGCACACACACAAAAATATGTATAAAATATTTATACAGGAGTGCCCATTTCTACCTTTACTAGTCAGTTACTCTGGTGGCTTGATAAAGGGCACATAGCTGCCCGAAATGTTGCTGTGACAACTCGCTGTATGGGGCAATAAACACTGTGGGAATTTGAGGATTAACATTGGAATTCTGTTTTCTTCTCTTGGGGGGGGGCTCCTAAGTCGTGGCATGAGAATACCTCGGTGAGACGCGGTAAGGCACATTGAGACTGAGCAGTGGACCTGATTCAGACCCGTTCGCCAAGCAGCATTCGCTCGCTGCCGGGCATTCGTTGCTCAGTGCGCATGCGTATAAGTCGCAGTGCGCATGTGTAAGCCAGTCACTGCGATGGGGAATCGTGCGCTCGTAACACAAAGCCAGAGCGCTACTTTGAGCGACAGATTTGTGGGTGGTTACAGGGGAAGGTGCTTGTAAACGTGGGAGTGGTTTTGTGGACACAGGCGTGTCAGGCAAACAAAACGCTGTTTAAAGGGCGCTCATAATTAGCAAAGTGGCGTCATGGTACACATCACCGGCATGTATTTCAGCCAGCACTGATCGCAGTGCTTGTGGCGGGGTAAGGCTACCTCAAGGGCTGCGAGCAGCTCCGATGGCTCTCGATGTTACCGATTAATCCTACAATTCCAGGAGATGACGCGTGTTGAGAGGGGAAAGGGGGCGTCTTTATACACTAGCGAGCGCTCAGTGCCGTAGCTCGCTAAGACATAGAGGGCGTCCTTACGCCACGCAGTGCGAGCGTAATATTTGAATATCTGGCCCCTTTTTGCCAGCGAGCGGCCGCATCTTGTGAGCAGTTCTGAATGAGCTCCTGTATCCACGGCATGCGATATACATCTTCACCACTCGGTGGCTAGTGCGCCACTGATTAAAACTACAGTGGTGAATAATACAGCAGTGGATGGATATGGCACTACAGACTACAAAAGTACAGTAAGAACCGACAGGCGGAACAATCATGTACAGTGTAAACAGTGTCTTTAGTACAGTACTGTAGTAATTCTACACGGCAGGCTATTCTATGAAAGACTGCCTGTGCGATTACTTGTGCCTATCGGCAATTTTGGCAGTGATGTGTGGCACTCACACAGTGAGGGCATGCCATAGAAATTAGTAGTGGGATTTGAGCAGCGATGTATGAAATAATTACTGAACTACACGTCTCAATCCAGAAAGTGGTGTCTTTGGATCACAAACACTGTCATTCGGCAAGCACACTTGCGGCAATGTTGCTGTGCAGTGACCGGCACTTACTGATGTGTACAGATTAGCGACATGTTGTACAAACACCTAGCAGCACAACAGTGCTGACATTGCTGCAAGTGTGCTGCAGAAGATGCACAGTCAGTTTGTAATTACAGACACCTCTTTTTTTGGTCTGAGACTTGGGGGTATATTAACTAAAGTGCGGGTATAGAAAAGTGGTTGTTGCCCATAGGAACCAATCAAATTCTAGCTATTTTCTGGAAGGTACTAGATAAATGGTAAGTAGAATCTGATTGGTTGCTATGGGCGACATTTCCACTTTGTAAACCCGAACTTTAGTAAATATACCCCTTGTAGTTGAGTGATGGTTTTTTTACAGTGCCCTTAAAACCCCAATGTTCTAAGACATGTCATCACTGTGTGAGTGCCGCACATCACTGCAGAACAATGTCGCACGGACCGGCACTGACTTTTCAAAAATGAGGCGTTATCGTGCTGATACGTGTATCTAGCATAATATACTGTAATAATGATGTCAGAACACATTTGAAAATTGTTTTTCAAAAGTGATGGTTTAATCCTTTATTACACACTCGATCCATGACGACTATAGCGTACGCATGCGCAGTGCAGTTTAGGAAAAGCAACATCTGGTGGACAGAAAGTTGTATTACACTCTCCGGCTTTTCCAGCATCTCCGTACATTAGAATGCGACTCAATACACGACTAGCAGGGCGCGCTATACGGCGTATGGAGCAAAGATGTAGCAGGACACATCTGTATATGTATGTATATTTATTTTAGCACTTTAGAACGGGGATAAGAGTAGATGAGAGCAGTGATCGCATAATATGCACTATAACGCGTATTTACATGCTATAGGCACAGAGGGACTACATATTTAAAAATCAGTGGGTCCTGCAGGATGCGCTGTGTGTGCGCCGCAGCAGCCATCCCAGTAACTTCCCCAGCATCTCCCCAACCAATCAGCACGGGCGGCAGTGGCTCCTCGACCAATGAGGAGGATGCCCGCCTCATCCCCAGCACGCCGTCCGCTAGACAGGGGCCAGATGTACAGCATAACAGTCAGATAAGTGACAATATGGCCAGGCATTTCTGCTCAGCGGGTGTCAGTGGAGCGCCTCCTCCTCACTGCTTGGTAAGAAGGGGAAAGGCCGCTCCGCCACCAGGGAGGAGGGGGAACAGTCAGAAGCTGAGCCAGTGATCACAGGACAGCAAGAAATATTACCTGCTGCATTGCAGATCTGGGACCTGGAGGGTGGAGAGGTGAGCATGGCGGGGACTCAGCAATGGGCAGCCGGGGACTTGCAAGCTGCAGGGCATTTTGAAAAATCTTTGCATGGAACAGTTTCTTAGGAAGCAACACATATAAAAAGATCACACACTCTGGCTTTATGTACAGTTAGTTACTAACTTAGTAACTGCTAAGGATGTCATGGTGCATCTTGCTATGCAAATCCTAGGCATCTGTCTGGGCACAGCACAGGGGTATCTTACTGGACATTTTAATTGGCATGTTACACTGTTTAAACAATTGTGGATAGGAGGTCGGCGCTACACTTGGTGTAATACGTAAAACTGACACAGTAGATGAAAGTGTAAAAAGGGATTATTTTATTAATTAATAAGATAGGGGGTCACAATGCCCCTTGCGTGTGTAACTTATTGCAGAGTGGTGAATCTCAGTGGGAGAACTGGATTCGGGGCAGGGTATATGCAAGATGGCGATGAATCTCAGTATAGGAACTGGAATTCGGGGCAGGATATATATAGGATGGTGGGGGTATGTATCAACTGGGATACAGGGCAGTCAGTGATACTACCTAGGGTAGTGTACCATGGAAGGTGTAGCTGTGAGTCAATTCGAAGTCCTAAACGCGGGGTATCCAAGTCTGTGTCTGGCGGGGCGGCGTCCCGTATCCCCCAGGTGCACAAAACTTACCCTCGACGTGCTTGTCTCTTCACCTCCGGGGTTAGTGAAATCCTCTTCTCCCGTCTGTGGTCCTCCGGTCCTTGGCTCCGCTGTGTAGAGCAGCGCGTGTCAGGATGCGCTGCTGGACGAGCTGTGTCCCCACCGGCGGTCTGCGAGACTTCCGGGTGTATGCACTCTCGCGAGATTGTGCAACTCCTGGGCTCAGCAGGCACTGCACGGCGGCTCGACTCGTCGCCGCGAGGAGACTAAGGAGTGGGACTCCGCTGTGATGATGAGTCTCTGATAGAATCGGAGTGATCGGTGTGTAGTTCCCAACGCTTATCGGCTTGTGCCTTCCTCAGGGGTTAATGATTGACCTCTTAGTTGTGGTTTATATAGTCTGTTGCGGCCGCCATCTTTGTTATGGTATAATTAGTCATGTAAGGGCAGCGGCCATCTTATTTGTGGGCATATAGATATGTATGGCATCAACGTTAGTTATCCCATACTCTCCGTACGTAGGTGAGTGGTCAAAACTATACTGTGCCTAAAACTCTATGCACGTGTGTATATATACATCTAATTGCATGTATAAATACATGTCGCCATATACGTATTCGTGGTACCAGACTCTATATGAACCCTGTTTATACGTACATGTAAATATTGATGGTACCAATCTATTGGTGTGGTAATTTACACCATGTTGGTATACAATCTCCGTGTTCAATATAAAAATAAAGGATCGGGGGAAAGGGGAAGGGGGGAAAAAGAAATATTTTGATGGTGGTTTATTGTGTTATAACGGACTTCACTTCATTATC
Source organism: Taudactylus pleione (assembly GCA_031769625.1). Taxonomy (NCBI): domain Eukaryota; kingdom Metazoa; phylum Chordata; class Amphibia; order Anura; family Myobatrachidae; genus Taudactylus; species Taudactylus pleione. Next base: position 2,817,204 of record JAUIMM010000343.1, on the reverse strand, counting down.
TGCATTGAGGCCATATGGTGTCAGGGTTTTAAGTGTGTCAGTGGGAGAGCTTTCGGCTCTGATAGAGCCGAAAGCTCTCTGGGGCTTGCGGCAACGAGACCCTTCCACAAGGGTCTCGTCGCAAGCCCGATGGTCGCAATGGTCTTGACCATCGCGACCATCTTCCTGGCCGCTCGCTATAGCTGTGGGTGGTCACCCACAGCTATACGAGTGGCCAGGAGGCCGTTCTAAAAAACAAGAAGGCCGGCCCTGATTCAGAGCGAGCGCTCTGTCAGAGCGTCCGGCTCTGAATCAGGCCCTATATACTATCTAATATATTACCTGATTGTTGGGACTATTGCTATGCTGTCATGGGGCTGTACAGCCATGGCCAAAAGTTTTGAGAATGACACAAGTATTGGTTTGCTGCTGCAGTGTTTTTAGACCTTTTTGTCAGATGTTACTATGGTATACTGAAGTAAAATTACAAGGATTTCATAAGTGTCAAAGGCTTTTATTGACAATGACATTAAGTTTTTGCAGAGTCAATATTTGCAGTGTTGGCCCTTCTTTTTCAAGACATCTGCAATTCGCCCTGGCATGCAGTCACTCAACGTCTGGGCCACATACTGACTGATGGCCGCCCATTCTTGCCTAATCAATGCTTGGAGTTTGTCAGAATTTGTGGGTTTTTGTTTGTCCATCTGTTTGACCACAAGTTCTCAATGGGATTAAGTAAGGTGCTCCATGATGCTGGAAAAGGCATTGTTAGTCACTAAACTGTTCTTGGATGGTTGGGAGAAGTGCTTCAGCACACATTCGGAGGAATCTGAATCGTGTGTCAGAGGAAATTCGGATTGATCTTACCAATTTCAGCATATTGTGAATGTGCCAACATAAGAAATCAGCGACTGCACGCACACCGGATCAGGTATACGCACACAGACATAGATTACTAGTTCATAATGGATGGATCTGTCCGTCAGGGGACCACACTTATTATGAAATGGCCATTTCTGCGTAACCACCATATGATCGCATGAAACTATGTAAAGAAGTAGCTGTGTACTGGATGCGCAACACCTGCAGCCCCTTGTATGGCACAATGGATAGTGTCTCACTTAACCCTTAAAACATAGCACAACAAAGTTATTGTGCCACACAGTGGCGCTGGATATACAAAAAAATTGTGATCTATAAAACATATAAAAATATACTCAGCCCTTTTTAAGAAGATATTGTCATTCTGACCATCAATCCTCTAAGAATTTCTAAGCGTTTCCAATGGTCTCCGCATGGTACATGTAAAAAAATTACATAACACAGAAAAGATTCCTTAATAATATGAACAATATAGATATTGTAAATCAAACTGATGTTGGCATAATAATGGTGTCCCTAATCTAGACGTAAAGCGTACCCAGACTCACATGTCACTATGTGAGAACATTCATATCTAGGTTTCTTTAATCTTCCCACTCCATCTGTTCCCACTAATTCACTCTCAAAATACAGGGTTTCCAAATGGGGGATTTGAGGTATAGCGTACCTTACTTACATGCAATGTAAGTTGTAACCAATCATAAAAGGTTTCTTTATGTAGATTCAATGAATCTTCAATTAATCACCACACATACGTTGTCCTCATAAAAAAGGAGAAGAATAGTGTATGTAACTGATCATATAATTTAATATACAAAAAAAAAACCCCACATAAAAGCTCATAAAAATCCAATCAAGACAAAAGAATGGTGACCTGATATAATGAAAACAGTGAAGTCCGGAATCCACAGTTTAAATCCTGGTAATCGCCAATCAATAATGTCCAAAAAAGTTGTAGGTTCCCTGTGACCAACGCGTTTCAATCTGCTGCTGCAGATCTTTTTCAAGATGTAGGGAACAGTTCATTCCAGGGCACCTTAAATACCCTATACAATTAATCAATTAACACAAGTGTCAAAAAGCCCCTATGAAGCATACATCAACCTGCATCTGTATCATAGTGGGAATTATTTCTAATCCACATTCCCGGGTCAGTTCCTATACTTAATGTTTAGCTTCCAATGAGATCACTTCCGAAGGATGTTGTTATCAAGTCCGACGTACAACTCCCTCCCTGCCATGTCCCATGTGCAAACGTGCACGGCGCATCCCCGGAACCATTGCGCTCTGCCTCTATGTCCTCAGGCGATACCCACAACGGGTACCCAGCGCAGGCTCTCTGGATAACCGGAAGTAATGTCCACGGGTCCGTGACGTATTTCCGGTTGACGCGGCCGATGTAAAGGATCAGGGAGATGTATTCTCCTGAAGCAAGTGAAAATTAGTTACAAATATAAAACTTTGATCCTTGGCGGCCTAAATAAAGACTTTGAAACTAAATGGTTTTGAGAAATGGAGTTTATGCATTTTATGGCTTTATAATAGGGTTTTTATACATTTTTCATGTCCTTAATTTTAGGTTTAAAGAGTTTGATATTTGGATTATATATATTTATTGGATATATATTTCATAATTGAAGTAGGCACTTTATATGTCGAATTTTCACATATTTGATGTGATTTGGGGATATTTTATGTTTTGCATGTATTTTTATGGATCTTTTCTATATATTCTGATGGGTATTTATATTTATTTATTGATTTGTATATAGGAGATGTTTTGGACCAATAGGTCTTCAATATGGACACTTGCTTCAGGACAATAAATCTCCCTGAGGAAATAGAGGCAGAGCGCGATGTGTCAGGATTGTGACTATTTCAGTACACAAAGGTAGATTACTTTTTCCAAAGTCCCTTTCCGGATTCTAGTCACACCGCAGGGCTCAACCATGTTCCGGACCACACCGCTTCACAGGGCTCAACCCTGCTCCGACCTCATCGCATCACAGGGCTCAACCCTGCTCCGACCTCACAGCATCACAGGGCTCAACCCTGCTCCGACCTCACAGCATCACAGGGCTCAACCCTGCTCCGACCTCACAGCATCACAGGGCTCAACCCTGCTCCGACCTCACAGCATCACAGGGCTCAACCCTGCTCCGACCTCACAGCATCACAGGGCTCAACCCTGCTCCGACCTCACAGCATCACAGGGCTCAACCCTGCTCCGACCTCATCGTATCACAGGGCTCAATCCTGCTCCGTCTTTCACCGCATCACAGGGCTCACTCTGCTCCGGATCTCCATCACTACAGGGTTCCACCCACGTGAAGCTCCTCTATACCATCCTGAGGTGTTAGCCTCATACTGGACTCGGGGTTCCCTATCATATTAACTTTTCTGTGTTACAGACTATATGGGGGGTTTTCTCCTATACTCGTTATTGCTTATGTGAACCTCAGTGTTGTTAGAATTTATTCACAGGAAAATAGAATAGCAACGTCTCACATAAAGTCTCATTCACTTTTATTCCGTGCTATCAAGATTTCATGAAAAGGTAATTCCTAAAGCCACCCCAGTTTACTGTGCCTAGGAGGCCTGCCTCCTCCCAGGAGTCTCAAGTGTCGGCAGCCGTGACATGATGGTTCTGGGGATGTAACGTGCACGTTTTCAAATGGGACCTGGCAGGGAGGGAGTTGTACGCCGGACTTGATAACAACATCCCCCGGAAGTGATAGTATAGGAACTGACCCGGGAATGTGGATTAGAAATAATTCCCACTATGATACAGACGCAATTAGGTTGATGTATGCATCATAGGGGCTTTTTGACACTTGCGTTAATTGATTCATTGTATAGGGTATTTAAGGTGCCCTGGTATGATCTGTTCCCTACATCTTCAAAAAGATCTGCAGCAGCAGATAGAAACGCGTTGGTCACAGGGAACCTACATCTTTTTTGGACATTATTGATTGGCGATTACCAGGATTGAAACTGTGGATTCCGGACTTCACTGTTTTCATTATATCAGGTCACCATTCTTTGTCTTGATTGGATTTTTATGAGCTTTGTGTTTTTTTTGTACATTAAAATATATGATCAGTTACATACACTATTCTTCTCCTTGTTTATGAGGACAACGTATGTGTGGTGATTAATTGAAGATTCATTGAATCTACATAAAGAAACCTTTATGAGTGGTTACAACTTACATTGCATGTAAGTAAGGTACGCTATACCTCAAATCCCCCATTTGGAAACCCTGTATTTTGAAAGTGAATTAGTGGGAACAGATGGAGTGGGAAGATTAAATAAACCTAGATATGAATGTTCTCACATAGTGACATGTGAGTCTGGGTACGCTTTACGTCTAGATTAGGGACACCATTATTATGCCAATATCAGTGTGATTTACAATATCTATATTGTTCATATTATTAAGGAATCTTTTCTGTGTTATGTAATTTTTTTACATGTACCATACGGAGACCATTGGAAACGCTTAGAAATTCTTAGAGGATTGATGGTCAGAATGACAATATCTCCTTAAAAAGGACTGAGTATATTTTTCTATATTTATATGTTTTATAGATCACAATTTTTTTTGTATATCCAGCGCCACTGTGTGGCACAATAACTTTGTTGTGCTGTGATCACATGAAACTGCTCCATCTTCTGGGATTGTAAATCGAATTCAGTGCTCGATCACAGCGTGCGTACGGAAATGGGACGTCAGTTTGACAGGTCTTTTTTCCCCAGCATGGGGTGGGTGCAAGTCCAGGTACTAATGGTTATGGACATTAAACAGTGTATGGGCTTCCACATGCAGACGCGCGGATCTTTGGCATAAACGGGAGGATTCTTGCATTAGCATAAGGAAGCAAGTAGCCCAGGGGTTCCCAAAGTCACCCTTAAGGCACCCTAACAGTCCAGGTTTTAAAGGATATCCATGCTCGTGCATAGATGGTATCATCAAACTGACTGAGGCACTTATTAATTTCCTGTGCTTAAGTATGGATAGCTTGAAAACCTGGACTGTTAGGATGCCTTCAGGACAGAGGGCCTGATTCAGAGCCGGACGCTATTTGCGGACGCTCGTTCAGAAAAAGGGGATGGCTATTTAAATTGAGCGCTCACTCTTTGCGGTCTGTTGACGCCTCTATGTCTGAGCGAGCGAACGAAACATGCGCTCGCTATTTTGTAAAGACGCCCCTTGGCTGCTCGCATCATACGTCATCTCCGCTATTTATTAGATTAATCGAGTACATCGAAAGGCGTATGAACTGCTCGCTATTCTTGTGGTAGCATTTTCCTACCGCAATCATGCGAGCAGTTCAGGCTAAAAGACAACCAAGTGACGTGGTTGATGACGCTGCCTTGTTAATTATGCACACCCTTAAAACGGCCGTTTTGACCGTTTGGCACACCTGCGTTCGGATCTCCACTCCCCGTTTTCAAGCACCTTCCTCTGTTACCACCCACAAATGCCTCATCCTGTCACTCAAATTAGCAGGCATTCGCTATTTTGCGAGCACACGATTTCCGACCGCACTGACTGGTTGGCGAATGCGCATTACGACCCATATGCATGCGCAGATGTGCGAACATCGCTCGGAGCGAACGAGTGGCAGCTTTCGAGCGGGTCTGAATCAGGCCCAGAGTTTGGGAACCACTGAAGTAGCCTGTCTCTTGGAACGGTAAAGCGCCTGAGAATTTGTGCGACTCTATAACTAATGCAATTACATTTAAAAATGATTTAGACTAGATATGGAAAATAAGTTTTTTGGATGCTAAATATTTACTTTTTATTAACATATTTTTTGTTACCCAATATGCCTCTCTTACTTACGTACATAAATTTTGGCAATTTTTTTTTTTTTATATTTCTGCAATACTGTAGTTCCCTGTACGTTTCGATCTTATCAGGTTGAAAACAAGAAGCATAGGCCCTCATTCAGAGCCGTACGCTCTGAGCAGAACGCACGCTTTGAATGAGGGCCGGCCTCCATGAAAATGGAGCGTCCTCCTGGACGCTCGTATAGCTGTGGGTCACCACCCACAGGCTATACGAGCGTGCAGTTTGATGGCCGCGATGGTCTTGACCATCGCGACCATCGAAACTGCGAGCCGGAGCCTGCGGTTGAGGTTTTCAACCGCAAGCTCCGGAGTGATTTTGGCTCTATCAGAGCGAAAATCACTCCCACTGACATCACTAGTGATGCCAGTGGGCCGGCTTCTGACGGGAGGCGTTCCCGTGGGAACGCCCCAGTCAGGGAGGCACGCCCCCGGCACGCCTACCAAAGGGGGCGTGCTGTCAATCAACATCGACAGCACGCCCCCTTTGATCAGACACAACGAGCGAAGGACTTTCCTTCGCTCGTCGCGTCTGGCGCATGCGCGCGACGGAGCTCCCTCCGTCGTGCGCATGCTCAGTCCAGAACATCGACCCACTTGCGAGCGGACAGCCGCTTGCGAGTGGGTCTGAATCAGGCCCATAGTCTACCTAATGACAGCAGTCTTGCCAAAGCAGACTTTATAATTACAGGTCTACAATCCTCATTTCAGGACGTTAGCCATTATTCCATCATACAGATGGGGACAAAATGTGCATGGTTAAAATAATTTAAATGACACACTTATGCCGCTATCCACTTGCCGTCTGAGGATTAAGACATCGCAATCGTTCAGTCGTTCCTCATCCAGTAGGCGCCCACACTGAGTGATCAGTCATTCAGTGCAGGCACCCTCCCTCATCCCCAAAATGGCCAATCTGTCGTTATCGGCAGATTGACAGTCATGTTCAGACGAAGACTGATGTAGGAAACGACCAGCGGGAGTGCGCATCACTGGTCGTTTCCGACATTTTAGTGCACGATTCATGCACGATTAATGAGCGATTATGGCATTGTAATCAATCGCTCTGTTTAGTCGGCAAGTGGATGCGCGGCTTTAGGGCTCAGAACTAGTGTTATGCCGCGTATCCACTAGGCGATTAAAATGAGCGACTGAACAATAACAACATCATTATCATTCAATCGCTCAGTAATCGTGCATAAATCGGGCATGAAAATGTCAAAAACGACCAGCGATGCGCGCTACCGTTTGTCGTTTCCGACATCAATCATCGCCTGAACATGCCGGTCAATCTGCCGATAACGACAGATTGGACACGTTTGGGGATGAGGGTGGGTGCCTGTACTGAACGACATATCGATCAGTGTTGGCACTACAGGGGATGAGGAACGACTGTACGATTATCATGTTGTAATCATACTGTCGTTCCTCTATCACCTAGTGGATATGCACCTTAAGAAAACACAATGTCTGCTCAAAGAACTAGAGGAAAACTTTGTATTTTCTCCCAGCTTTTTAATCAGTGTTAAAAGTGTATTCTCAAAGCCTCCTTGCGTCAATGAGCTAACTACTTAATGAGAGCTACCATAGAACTCCATTATATTGTACAGGGCATTAGCACTTCTGAACACCGCAGGGAAACTTTAAATTGGGCTCATCAATTATTTTATTTTTTGACCATCATCATTTGATATGTTTTAAAGGTTCCAGCACCAGTTTTCTGATTTTGTAGGAACGGAAAGGCTGCATGTAGTGATAGGACTTTAAACAATAAACTACAATACTAATACATTTCAAATATATACACACACACACACACATATTTGTGTACATGAGCACATTGTTTGCTGGGTACACACCGGCCGATCAATTGATCACCCAATATATCGTGCCCCCGTCGGCCAGTATGTACAGACTATATATTTGTGAACTACATATCGCATTGGTGTGTGCTGCAGAGGTTGATGAACAGATATGTCTGCAGACATATCTGTCCATCAGCAAGTGTGTACGGGCGATCAGCCGACAGGGGGAGCCAAGAGGAGGAGGGGGGGGGGGGAGCCACGAGCGGGTACTAATTACCGCTCCCCCTCCCTCATAGGTCACAGCCGCCCAGCACACGCTGCTGTGTGCTGGGCTACACTGGGAGACTGTCCGAGGCTGCTAAAGCAGCAGCTGGAGCAGTCTCCTATGCCAAAGGGGGGGAGCGATCATGCTAATCGCGCTTCCCTTTGGCTGTGCGCCAGGCTGAGGGGGCACACAGCACCCGCTTCCCCAGCGCCGCAAATGATTTTTCTTTTTCTTTTCCTCGAAGGGACGGGGCCACGATGTCCACAATTAGGCCACACCCCCTAGCCGCCCCCAGGCCGGCCCGACCCGCTGCAGCATGCAGATGATGGTCGTTCCGTGTGCATTAACGACCATCATCTGCAGATCACTCGATCTGCAGATATATCGCTATAGTGTGTACACACCTTTACACCTACTTCTAATCAGAATGATAGGCTGGGCCAGTCTTATTAGTTTGTTTGCTTTGGCGCAATCTTCTAGTAATCACTAATCACCCCAATTGTATTACTAGTACAATTACAAGGACTAGGCAGCAAACATTTACATATACAGTCAGTGGCCAATTTATTAGGTACACATGCTTTTTAATGCAAATATCTAATCATGTGGCAGTAACTGAAAGTATATAGACATAGTCAAGAGGTTAAGTTGTTAAGAATGTGATCTAAAAGGTGGATACACACTGCACAGATATATCTGCAGATGATGGCTGTTCATACACACTAAACAACCATCATCTGCTTCTGGCGCGGGTCCTGCTGGCTTGGGGGGGGGGGGGGGGCGTGTCCCATCCCCTCCCAGCGGCCTCTGTTGCATGTGTACAGCCGGTCGGCAGTCCGCCCGTACACACTTCCCGATGAACAGTTATATCTGCCATCGGATGTGCAGCACAGCCAACACGTTATGTCTGAACAACGTTGTTCACAGACTTATCGCTAGTAGACACTGGCCGACCAATTGATCGGTCAAAATATTTGTTAGTGTGTACCCATCTTAAGGGACTTAGCGTCCGGCTCTGAATCAGGCCCTATTTGCGGACGGTCGTTCTGAAAACGGGGGCCGGATATTTAAATTAACGCTCGCTCTTTGCGGTCTGTTGACGCCTCTATGTCTGAACGAGCGAACAAAACATGGGCTCGCTATTTTGTAAAGACGCCCCTTGGCCGCTCGCATCATACGTCATCTCCACTATTTATTAGATTAATCGAGTACATCGAAAGGTGTATGAACTGCTCGCTATTCTTGTGGTAGCATTTTCCTACCGCAATCATGCGAGCAGTTCAGGCTAAAAGACAACCAACTGACGTGGTCGATGACGCTACTTTGTTAATTATGCACACCCTTAAAATGGCCGTTTTGACCGTTTGGCACACCTGCGTTTGGATCTCCACTCCCCGTTTTCAAGCACCTTCCCCTGTTACCACCCACAAACGCCTCATCCTGTCACTCAAATTAGCAGGCATTCGCTATTTTGCGAGCACACGATTTCCGACCGCACTGACTGGTTGGCGCATGCGCATTACGACCCATACGCATGCGCAGATGTGCGAACATCGCTCGGAGGGAACGAGCAGCCGCTTACGAGCGGCTCTGAATCAGGCCCGTAGATTGTGCAATGATTGTTGGTGGCAGACAGGTTGGTCTCAGCATTTCAGAAAAGGTTGATCTCAAGGAATTTACTCACACTATTAAGAGAGGAGGGGGCCCGTGTGCATTCCCCGTCGGGGGCCCCCTCCTCTCTCCCCGACGGCCAGCAGCACACTGACCGCAGCAGTGGACTCCTGTCTGCCCCAGAGTCTACTGCGCATGCGCAGGTCACCGGGAGACTAGCGCGCCCATTTTCTAGGCATTTAGTGCAGCGCTGCTACAGCCGATGCGGGACTTTGGAGAGGTACGTTATAAAAAATATGGGTGCAGAGTACACGGTTTGGGCACCGCACACCCTACACCCATTATAGATATGCCCCTGCACACAACAGTCTTTAGAATTTACACTGAATATTAAACATATTAATAACAGCCACAAAAAAATAAAAAAGGCTCATGCTAAAGTGTGGGGAATTTTTCCTTGGCACACATTAATACAAAGTCAGCAACCTTTAAATGCCACTACCTATTCGGGAAGTGCTGCTGACCATGTGCTTCCCTTTCTGATCTACCTACCCATCTTCCAAAACTTACTTCCAGCAGGATTACACACACTGTCACACCATACTTGCCGACCTTTTGGATCAGCATTGCGTGGCAAAGGAGGGTGGGTCTGGGGGTATGGTAGTGCAGTTGCATCATCATAGTCCCGCCCCCGCGATACAATGCCACGATTACTGGCATTGTCAAGCAGCAGGGTAGGCAAGTATGTGTAACACAGCACGTCATCTGAAGCTGGTTCCCGGAACATCACAAGAAGTTCAATGTACTCCAAAGACCTCCACAACCACCAGATCTCACTGCAATAGAACACATTTGCGATGTCTTGGAACTGGAGATTTGCAGCATGAAAGTGCAACCAACACATCTGTAGCAACTGTATGATGCCATCATGTCAGCACAGGTCAGAAGCTCTAAGAAATATTTCCAGCACCTTGTTGAATTGATGCCACAAAGAATTTAGACCATCGTGGGGATGGGGTCCCAACCCAGTAATAGGCGTACCTAATAAAGTGTATGGCTACTGAGTGTATGTAGGACATCAGCCCAATTGAACGGACCCTCTGCTGTGCAGTACACTTGGGAGGTTATTTTTGCTGTTGCCGATACATCTTGCCTTGCGAGTTTGAAAGTGTTACTGAAAAACACAAAACGACGTTTCCAGCTGGATAACACGTGATGCTATTTCGCCTATTAACTATACTAAATAGGTAATTTGCACAACAGCTGAAGAATTTATAGGATTTTTTATAATACGTACATATAAAGCTCTTAAATTGCATTTTCTGCACTCATATACGATAAACATAAAACCTGTAAAACGACAGAAATACTAAACGACTCCATTTGTGGTATTAAAAAAAAAGCAGTTATCAAAGGGTGGTTTGAATAGTATCAGTATATGGCAAAGTGATAAACGAAAAGTGCATTTTTACTCCCGAAGGCTTTAGCTGAGAGGTGCAGTTTTTCATATGCGATACCACTTTCACACAGAAAGGTCCATAAAACCCGGCTTTCACCGGGCATTTGCCAGTCCCAGCCTGACCCCCCACCCTCAGACAGAAAGGCAAATTACCGGGTCAAGCATTTCTACGGAAATTTGCTGATCAACATGGGTATTTTTTCTGTTTGAAATGGTCAACCCGGGTTGAAATTGCCAGGGCCGAGGTCTCAGGAATTTCAACCTGTGACCATTAGACCATTAGAGATATCAGTGATGAACTTGAATGTAGCCACGGCACTGTAGAAACACTAATCAATGATTTGGGATATCGTAAAGTAGGGGTCTTCAAACTTGGCCCTCCAGCTGCTGTGGAACTACACATCCCAGCATGCACTGCCACCTTTTTGATATAACAGCATGCTAAAACTATGTGCAGTGCATGCTGGGATGTGTAGTTCCACAGCATCTGGAGGGCCAAGTTTGAAGACCCCTGTCGTAAAGTGTGTGCTAAATGGGTTCTAAAGCATAAGGCCCAGAGGGTGGAAGTGTGCAATGACCTTTTGACCAACTCTGAAACAAACACTGAGACGTTTTTGGAAAATGTCACTACAGGAGTAGTCCTCCCTCCTCATACATGGAGGTCCACATGGCCTTTTACTGGCTGGTGAATGTAGTTCTCCCACCTTATTAATCCAGGTCCACCTGACCCTTCGCTGGCTGGTGCCTGTAGTTCTCCAACACATTTCTCACTGCTCTCATCTCTGCAGCTTTAATGGAGGACAACTTGCATTCAACTTTGCATCAGCCCCTTCGTAAGGAAAGAAAACCTTAAGAAAAGTTGATGCACACCGAATACACTGTAAGACAGTGCTGTACACGTGGGCTTATCTATAATGGGTGCAGGGTGTGCAGTGCACACAGGCCAGGGGGACCCATACTGCACATCCTGCACCTATAGGCGATACTTACCTGTCCTGCAGTGCCGCACACAGGCCCCCTCCTCTCTTTAGCCACCTCTGGCTGTATGGACAGCATCATCAGACCCCTGACCACCTTCATTGTAATCACAAAGGCTGTTCTGCCCATCTATGTACTGCTAATACCATAATACATGAGCAACAGCCCATTTGAGAGAACAGAGACTCATCTGTCCACCCATTGGTTGCTATGAAATAGACAGGACAACACAAGTTGGATAAAGTATACGCCACTACTGCACTACATTGTAAATCACTAATTATACCTAACATCCAACTGCAAGGCAGCTTCCCGCACCACCTGAGTCTGTGACAGATATAACTATGTAATATAGAAGCAATTCTCCTATAAATACCTCATCTATCTACTTAACATCATTCAACAATCTTCAGTTCGGCACTCCAGGCGACTTAAAGAATCACTCCAATTTTCATAATTCACTAAGTCGCCGAGAGTGCCGCCTATATACACTGTCTAAATATTTATCCCTGCAAGGAGAGCACCAGGCGCCACTATTTGTGTACTAACATGGGGCGTGTCGGCATCTTGCACACACACATATATATATAATATATATATATATACACACATACACATTATATATATATATATATATATATATATATATATTTTTACTAGGGGTGAGCGGGTTCGGATTTCTGAAATCCGAACCCCCCCGATCCGAGTCCGATCCGAGTCAGGCTCGACTTTTCCCGCCTGACTCGGATCTGAAATCGAGGCAAAACGTCATCATCCCGCCTTCCGAGTCTCGCGGGTTTTGGATCCTATATAAGGTACCCGCGTCGGCGCCATTTTCTCACTCGGCTGTGGACAGTGAAGAGGGAGGGTGGGAGTTAGGGCTGTGTAGTGTAGTGTAGTGTAGTGCTGCTGTTGTCCACTACTTCAAAGTCCATAGGGGCTGGCTGTGTTGTGCTGTGCTGCTGTTGTTAATAGGGGCTGTGTCCACTACTTCAAAGTCCATAGGGGCTGGCTGGACTGTGTTGTGCAGTCAGTTCTCCATAGGGGCTGTGTCCACTCCAAAGTCCTGTGCAGTGTCCCAGTCCTAAAGGAGTGCTGTAGTGTTGTCCAGGGGGTGCTCTGTCCATCAGGGGTGCTCCCCCCAAGTGCTAAAAAAATAATATATTTTCTGTGTTTGTGAATTGTGTGCGCAGTAGCCGCACGTGCATCAACAAAGTAGTGCCAAGCGTGCGCCTGTGTCATAAGTAAAGGGCCGGCTGGCTTGACCGTTAAAGGGTGCTGTAACCCCCGAAAGTACACTCCAGTCCAAACCCCAAAAAAATTATTTTCTGTGTTTGTGAATTGTGTGCGCAGTAGCCGCACGTGCATCAACAAAGTAGTGCCAAGCGTGCGCCTGTGTCATAAGTAAAGGGCCGGCTGGCTTGACCGTTAAGGGTGCTGTAACCCCCGAAAGTACACTCCAGTCCAAACCAAAAAAAAAATTATTTTCTGTGTTTGTGAATTGTGTGCGCAGTAGCCGCACGTGCATCAACAAAGTAGTGCCAAGCGTGCGCCTGTGTCATAAGTAAAGGGCCGGCTGGCTTGACCGTTAAAGGGTGCTGTAACCCCCAAAGTACACTCCAGTCCAAACCAAAAAAAAAATTATTTTCTGTGTTTGTGAATTGTGTGCGCAGTAGCCGCACGTGCATCAACAAAGTAGTGCCAAGCGTGCGCCTGTGTCATAAGTAAAGGGCCGGCTGGCTTGACCGTTAAAGGGTGCTGTAACCCCCGAAAGTACACTCCAGTCCAAACCAAAAAAAAATTATTTTCTGTGTTTGTGAATTGTGTGCGCAGTAGCCGCACGTGCATCAACAAAGTAGTGCCAAGCGTGCACCTGTGTCATAAGTAAAGGGCCGGCTGGCTTGACCGTTAAGGGTGCTGTAACCCCCGAAAGTACACTCCAGTCCAAACCAAAAAAAAAATAATTTTCTGTGTTTGTGAATTGTGTGCGCAGTAGCCGCACGTGCATCAACAAAGTAGTGCCAAGCGTGCGCCTGTGTCATAAGTAAAGGGCCGGCTGGCTTGACCGTTAAAGGGTGCTGTAACCCCCAAAGTACACTCCAGTCCAAACCAAAAAAAAAATTATTTTCTGTGTTTGTGAATTGTGTGCGCAGTAGCCGCACGTGCATCAACAAAGTAGTGCCAAGCGTGCGCCTGTGTCATAAGTAAAGGGCCGGCTGGCTTGACCGTTAAAGGGTGCTGTAACCCACAAAGTACACTCCAGTCCAAACCAAAAAAAAAATTATTTTCTGTGTTTAGCCGCACGTATATATCAAATCGATATAACATAAATGGAGGACCAAACTTTCTCCGATAAAAATAAAATAGAGAAAGATCAAGAACCACTTCCTCCTAGTGCTGAAGCTGCTGCCACTAGTCATGACATAGACGATAACATGCCATCAACGTCGTCTGCCAAGGCCGATGCCCAATGTCATAGTAGAGGGCACATACAATCCCAAATGGCAAAGTTCAGGAAAATGACCTTGAAAAAGACATTTAAATCAGCTGAAGAGAAACGTAAACTTGCCAATATGCCATTTACGACACGGAGTGGCAAGGAACGGCTAAGGTCGATCCCTAGTATGTTCATGACTAGTGGTTCAGCTTCACATGACGATGGAAGCCCTCCTCCCACTAAAAAAATCAAAAGAGTTAAGCTGGCAAAAGCACAGCGAAGAACTGTGCTTTCTAAGAAGATATCACAAATCCCCAAGGAGAGTCCAAGTGTGGTGGTGGTTGCGATGCCTGACCTTCCCAGCACTGGACGGGAAGAGGTGGCTCTTTCCACCATTTGCACGCCCCCTGCAAGTGCTGAAAGGAGCACCCACAGTCCACTTGCTGATATGCAAATTGAAGATGTCACTGTTGAAGTACAACAGGATGAGGATACTGGTGTAGCTGGCGCTGAGGAGGAAGTTGGCGAGGAGGATTCTGATGGTGATGTGGTTTGTTTAAATCAGGCTCCGGGGGAGACAGTTGTTGTCCGTGGGATGAAAAAGCCCATCACGGTCATGCCTGGGCAGAAGACCAAACATTCCACCTCTTTGGTCTGACAATATTTCTATCCAAATCCGGACAACAACTGTCTTGCCATATGTACCATATGTAAAGGTGAAATAAGTAGGGGTAGGGACGTCAACCACCTAGGAACATCCTCCCTTATACGGCACCTGCAGCGCGTTCATAAAAAGTTACTGTCAAGTTCAGAAACTTTGGCTAAGACCGTAAGCAGTCCAGGGACACCTAAATCCCGTTGTCCTGTTGTATCCAAGCGTCTGCAAACCACACCGTCAACTCCCTCCTCGTCAATTTCCTCCTTAGTCAGGATCGGAAGTAGTCCTGCAGGCCATGTCACTAGCATGACTGACTCTCCTATCCGGGATTCCTCTGGAGGATCCTGCATTGCTACGCCTACTGCTGCCGCTGCTGCTGTTGCTGCTGCTGGGAGTCGTTCATCATCCCAGAGAGGAAGTAGGAACACCACTACTTTTACTAAACAATTGACCCTCCAACAGTCCTTAGCGAGGAGGATGAAGTACGACAGCAGAAGCAAAACGTATAACTGAGGCCTTGACTGCTATGTTGGTGTTAGACGTGCGTCCGGTATCCACCATTAGTGCAGTGGGATTTAGACAATTGATGGAGGTAGTGTGTCCCCGGTTCCAAATCCCGTCTAGATTCCACTTCACTAGGCAGGCGATACCGAGACTGTACAGAAACGTCAGAAAAAGTGTCCTCAGTGTCCTGAAAAATGCCGTTGTACACAATGTCCACTTAACCACGGACATGTGGACAAGTGGAACAGGGCAGACTAAGGACTATATGACTGTGACAGCCCACTGGGTAGATGTATCTCCTTACGCAGCAACAGCAGCAGCGTCACCAGTAGCAGCATCTCAGAAATGCCAGCTCGTTACAAGGCAGGCTACGCTGTGTATCACCGGTTTCAGTAAGAGGCACACCGCCGACAACCTCTTAGAGAAACTGAGGGAAATCATCGCCCAGTGGCTTACCCCACTTAGACTCTCCTGGGGATTTGTGATATCTGACAACGCCACCAATATTGTGCGGGCATTACATCTGGGCAAATTCCAGCACGTCCCATGTTTTGCTCACACAATAAACTTGGTGGTGCAGAATTTTCTGAAAAGCGACAGGGGCGTGCAGGAGACGCTTTGCGTGGCCCGAAAAATTTCTGGCCACTTTCGCCATTCAGCGACTGCGTGCCGAAGACTGGAGCGCCAGCAAACACTCTTGAACCTGCCCCGCCATCACCTGAAGCAAGAGGTTGTGACGCGGTGGAACTCAACCCTCTATATGCTTCAGAGGATGGAGGAGCAGCAAAAGGCCATACAAGCCTATACATCCACCTATGACATAGGCAAAGGAGGGGGTATGCACCTGACTCAAGCGCAGTGGAGAATGATTTCCGTGTTGTGCAAGGTTCTCCAGCCCTTCGAACTTGCCACACGTGAAGTCAGTTCAGACACTGCCAGCTTGAGTCAGGTCATTCCCCTCATCAGGCTTTTGCAGAAGCAGCTGGAGAAAGTGAAGGAGGAGCTAAGACGGAGCGATTCCGCTCGGCATGTGGGACTTGTGGATGAAGCCCTTCATTCGCTTTGCCAGGATTCCAGGGTGGTCAATCTGTTGAAATCAGACCACTACGTTTTGGCCACCGTGCTCGATCCTAGGTTTAAAGCCTATGTGGTGTCTCTCTTTCCGGCCGACACAAGCCTGCAGAGGTGCAAAGACCTGCTGGTGAACACACTGTCAGCTGAAGCGGAACGTGACACGTCAACGGCTCCTTCTTCATTTTCTCCTGCAACTGGGGCTGCCAGGAAAAAACTTAGGTATCCTAAGCAACCCGCTGGCGGTGATGCAGGGCAGGCAGGACCAAGTTTGGACATCTGGTCCGGACTGAAGGACCTGGCAACAATTTCTGACATGTCTACTGTCACTGCATATGATACTGTCACCATTGACAGAATGGTGGAGGATTACATCGGTGACAGCATCCAAGTAGGCATGGCAGACAGTCCATACCTGTACTGGCAGGAAAAAGAGGCAATTTGGAGGCCCCTGTACAAACTGGCTCTATTTTACCTGAGTTGCCCCCCCTCCAGTGTGTACTCCGAAAGAGTGTTTAGTGCAGCCGGGAACCTTGTCAGCGAAAGGCGTAGGAGGTTGCTTCCACAGAATGTGGAGAAGATGATGTTCATCAAAATGAATTATCAGCTCTTCCAGGGAGACCAGCCTCCAGAAGGTACAGAGGGACCTGTGGTGGTGGATTCAAGTGGGGACGAGTTAATACTTTGTGAGGATGAGGATGTACACACTGAAGAGGGTGAGGAATCGGTGGATGAGGAGGATGAGGAGGATGAGGAGGACATCTTGCCTCCATAGAGCCAGTTTGTGCAGGGACACATTAATTGCCAGCTTGTTTTGTGGGGGCCCAAACGAACCAATCATTTCAGCCACAGTTGTGTGGCAGACCCTGGCGCTGAAATGATTGGTTTGTTAAAGTGTGCATGTCCTGTTTATACAACATAAGGGTGGGTGGGAGGGCCCAAGGACAATTCCATCTTGCACCTCTTTTTTTTCTTTGCATTATGTACAGTTTGGGGCCTAGTTTTTCAAACTGCCATCCTGTCTGCCACTGCAGTTTCACGCCTAGATGGGTCACGTGTTTGTGCCGCCCACTCGTGTCGCTTAGCATAGTCATCCAGCTACCTCGGTGCAACGTTTTGGACATAAAAACACTATTGTGAGGTGTGAGGTGTTCAGAATAGACTGGAAATGAGTGGAAATTAAGGTTATTGAGGTTAATAATAGCATAGGAGCAGAAAAACCTACAAATTCTGTGATTTTAGCTGTTTTTATGCTTTTTAAAAAAAAAATACAGATCCAAAACACAAAACCCAGAACCCAAAACACGGAAGGGTGGTTTTGGCAAAACCAATCCAGATCCAAAACACGAAGAAAGATCCAGATCCAAAACCAAAACACGAAAAGTGGCCGGTGCACACCCCTAATTTTTACACACATTTTGCAGGTAATCTTCAAAACAAGTGTCATTTACTTTTCTACAATAAAGCAGAATAGCTTTGAAAGCACGCCGTCGCAAACAACCACACTAAACGGCGCAGTCATTTTGTATGAAATTGCCACCTTTAACACAAAATAATCTTAAATTCGATTTTTCCATTAGCCATAATACTATGTTACCACGGATTGGGAAACGTCTGCCTTCTGCTTGTTGTAAAGACTCACAAATAATATATTGACCTGACTTATTTTCAAGCAGTCTCGACTGAGTAGAAAGTTAAAATGAACAGCGCACAGTTAAAAGGTTTTCAAAGAAAACCTTCATTTCGCCACTCAAGGTTCCAGCTGAACTTTAAATTGAGCTAAATTCATGTCAGTTTCTCAGAAAAGGCCATTAGCTGCCATCATGCATTGTTATGAATCAAAAATCTTTTAAAGTCTATTTTTATTTTTAGCATGCTACTTTCTTTTAAAGCAAAATAAATGTGGATGGCTTTATACAATTGAAGAGAATTTAGGAGATATTTTTGTGTCTACAATTTTAAAGTAACTTATCTCCTGTATATAAATCGCTACTTGTATTAATGAAGAGCCCTAATATATATATATATATATATATATATATATATATATATATATATATATATATATATATTTATATTACTTGAGGTGCATACACATGTAACGATTATGTAACCAACGATTTTCTGTCAGATTATCTGACAGAATTTCCATTCAGATTTTCCCTTGAAAAAGTGATCGATTTTTTGAAGTGTAATGAACGATTTTTGCAACGATGAATGAAAAATGTTCCTTCCCTTAATGAAAATAGTTATGTCGGACAGTCTGAAATGGACGATGAACTACAAACGGGAGCGTGCTTGAACGATTATCGTTCATCGTTATAACTCAGAAACTGAACGATTTTTTGAACGATAACGACGTCATTAACGGCAAATCGTTAAAAAAATCATTACGTGTGTATGCACCTTTAGTGTTCATTATAGGATCGTGATCGGATAGGGCACATCTGTGTGCGCAGAAGGGGGCATGGTCTCTCGGGGGAGGGGCATGGCATGCTCAGCACTCACTAAGATGCTAGGCTGCCCCCAAGTCCTCCCTGCACTGTGAATAGATAACCATGTGGCACAGCAAAACTGGCAACAGGTGTCAGGCTGTGATAAAGTGGGGCGCCTCCATAAGGGCAGGGCGCATTATACCATAAAAAAAAAAAAATATCGGGCAGGAACAGCCTGGTGGGAACACTATTGCTGTGATGATCTGGGGTATTTTGCTCAGTGGTGCAGTATTTCAGTTAAAAACAAACAAAATTATACTTGCCTACTCTCCCAGAAGCACACCCTAAGCACAATGGCCCTCATTCAGAGCCACTCGTAAGCGGCAGCTCGTTCGCTCCGAGCGATGTTTGCCAAACTGCGCATGTGTACGGATCGTTATACGCATGCGCGAACCAGTCAGTGCGGCCGAAATTCATGTGCTCGCAAAATAGCGAATGCCTGCTAATTTGAGTGACAGAATGAGGCGTATGTGGGTGGTAACAGGGGAAGGTGCTTGAAAACGGGGAGTGGAAATCAGATCGCAGGCGTGCTTAAAGGTCAAAACGGGCGTTTTATGGGTTTGCATATTTAAAACAGCAGCGTCATTGACCAAATCACTGGGTTTTTTTTTTAGCCAGAACTGCTCGCAAAATTGTGGTAGCAAAAACCAACCACAAGAATAGCGAGCAGTTCATAAGCTGTTCGATGTACTCGATTAATCTAATAAATAGCGGACATGACGTCGGATGCGAGCGGCCAGGGGGCGTAGTTTCCCAAAAAATGACCGCAAGTTTTGTTCGCTCGTTCAGACCTAGAGGCGTGAACAGACCACAAACAGCGAACGGTTCATTTGTATAGCCACCCCTATTTTCTGGACGAGCGAGCGCAAATAGCGACCGGCTCTGAATCAGGTCCAATGTGAGGTGCTACCTGCTGAGACTTAAAGTGCTGCAAGCAAAAAGAGACAAATGCAAGTGCACACTCTAACCATGCTGAACCTAATAATATAACTGCTAAATAGCATCAAGGAGGTTCTTTGCATAATAATGGCCATAATTATGGGCCTGCCCACCGCATCCAGGTGACCTCCATCAGGCAGGTCCCTAACACTCCCATAATTATGGCCATTACTACGCAAAGAACCTCTTTGATGCTATTTAGCAGTTGATGATATTATTAGCATGGTTAGAGTGTGCACTTGCATTTGTCTCTTTATGCTTACTCTCCCAGAACGGCTGGGAGGTTCCTGGAAATCAGGTGGGGATCCTAGCCCCCCAGAAAAGTGGTCAAGTCTCCTGAGACAGCCCCCAACCTCGGCACCCCCCCTCCCAAGGGGGAGGAGGGGGGGGGGTGGTACAGAAAAGTGATGTGATTTTGCGAGTCACTGTGACCCCGCCCCTGCTTTACAATGCTAGTCATCGCGGCATTTGCCTAGAAGGCTCAGGGCCACAATGCACACAGTGAGTTGTGCTGGGGGTGTGGTGACACAATGAAGTCACCAGACACCCAGCACAGCTTACTTCTACAGCTCCCCCCCTCCGCAATGCTGACCTGGCTGCCCCTACCTCACTTCTTCAGTCCTAACAATCAAGGGCAGCTACAACTTCACACACAGAGTCTGATTCATAGATGTACACAAATTAATTTGCAGCTGCGTTCCCACACGCAATTCATATGCGAAAATATGCTAATGCTGCCTGGAAAAGTATCAAAACGCCCATCGGCGGCTTCACAGTTCCAAGGAAGTGCTTACAAATAAGCACCCCCTGGGCTGTATCATCTAAGGAGCAGATAGGTGTGATCGCCCCCTTTTTAAACCTGAATATGAGGAAATATACAGTGGCACTCCACTAGATACCAGCAAGCCTATCTAAAACCTGAGTAAACACCAACCCAAAAATCATAAATACAAGTAAACATTTATGCCAGTGGTTCAAACTGTTTTGAATTACAGCACCCAAGAGTATCAGCATTGTTTTCACGGTACCCCCAAGTTTAGGTTTGTTATTGAGAGATTCAGAAAAAAAGTACAGTGAAGTAAATTGTGCTGACCTGTCATCCTTCGGTTCAGTTATGTGGTGCTGGACAAGTTTATTCTTCTGTTTGTGCACATATTTTCATTACATTGACCATAAATAATTTGATTTGGTGCTGGACCACCAACCTGAGGCACCCCTGCAAGTGTCCCGAGGCTCCCCAGTTTGGAAACCACTGATATATGCAATAGATATGGTGCCAACTTACAAAAAACAAGATATAGAGAACCTATGTGCACACAGGCAGCTGAAGTGGGGAAATATTGAAGGTGGCTCATCCACCACCAGACCATGAATCAATACAAATATATAACATCCTACTACTGCACCCTACCTAACATTGAAATGGGATACACAAAACTGAAAATGTGATCACAAAAAAAAAAACTATTTCACAATAAAAATGAATACTTTGTGCCAATCATCTGGCAGCAATTACAGTTGCTTGTCCTCGGAGGTTCGTGTTAAATTACAGTCCTAGGTGGGACTTGAAGTCTGTATATGCATAAATCCAAGGTTCACCTGCAAGATGAAATTCCTCTACATAATATTCCTCAGAAAAGGGAGAGAAGAAACGGAGGGGGACCAATGGTGTAGTATGTCTTAGGCTAAAATGAGAGTTATGGTAAAACTTACCCTTGTTAACTCTCTTTCTTCAAAGTCCATAGAGTCCACAGGGTAGACAAAAGGGGTGTAGCTGGGACTTGGAGGACAGGACACCAACAGCAAAGCTTTTCAATCCCAGGATGCTCCGGTCCTTACCCCTATACCCCCCCCCCCACAGCCTGAGGGCAACCTCACTTTTGTTAACAAGCCCAAGGCAGGAGCAGGATAGGAGAGAAGGAAGACCAGTACACTGAAGAAACACACTCTCACACAGAGAAGGAAACAAGTGTAGCTACCCAGCTAGGTTGTTTCAGCAGGGCGCAGCACCCTGCCCTATTTCTAAAGTGCAGAAAGCACTTTGCCCTCCGGCGCCCCACTGAAGCAGCCTGCGGGTTCTGTCCCTTCCCGCGGGCCCCAGTGTCCCGTGGGTGGTGAAAACAGCGGTGCAGTGGCCACTGCCAATGAACACAGTGCTTGGGGGCTGCCCAGCATGTCTGTAAGTGCTGGGCACGGCCCCAAGAGTGACAAAAAGGGGATGTGCCATAAAGACATGCCCCCTTTTCCTTGGCCCCTTTTCGGGCGCACACAGAAGTGCCCTTTCTCTAGATCCGGCTTCGGTCTTAGAGTGAACACTACAAGTGACCAAGAAAATAAACCCATAGAAGCCAGATGTCCATAGAAGCCAGGGCAGGTGTCCTGTGGACCCTATGGACTTCAAAGAAAGATAGTTAACAAGGGTAAGTTGTACCATAACTCTCCTTTTCTTCTTCAAGGTCCATAGGGCTCCAAAGGGGAGACATTTGGGATGACCCAAAGCAGTGGTTAAAGGGCGGGGACGCTCCTGAGCTGAGAGGAGAACCCGGGGCCCGAAGAGCATCCTGAGAGGCAAATGTATCAAAGGCATAGAACCTAAGAAAGGTGTGGACAGAAGACCATGTGGCCGCCTTGCATAGTTGTTCAGCAGAGGCGCCATGCTCGGCTACCCACGAGGGACCCACAGAGCGAGTAGAATGAGCAGATACTGTAGCCGACA
This sequence comes from Taudactylus pleione, assembly GCA_031769625.1. Taxonomy (NCBI): domain Eukaryota; kingdom Metazoa; phylum Chordata; class Amphibia; order Anura; family Myobatrachidae; genus Taudactylus; species Taudactylus pleione. The sequence continues at coordinate 2,794,551 of JAUIMM010000343.1, read as the reverse complement.
CAGGAAAGCCAGTCTGCGTGTAAGTCTGAGAAAGTCATGCAAAGCCATCTGGCCAGAGTCTGTTTGCAAGCTGGCCATCCCTTCTTATGGAATCCATATAAGTCCGACTACCTTATGGAACTAGTACAGTCTACGTAGATCTTCAAAGCATGGACCACGTCCAAAGAAGCCACACCTGCCGAGAGGTCTGGTGATTGAAAGGCCGGAACCACCTTGGGAAGGAAGCCCGGGCGTGTTCGAAGAACAGCCCTGTCTTGAGGAGAAAAAAAAAAAGGGGTAGCGACATGAAAGCACCCCTAAATCTGATACCCTATGGGCAGATGCTATAGCCAGAAGAAACAGTCTTCACAGTGAGCCACTTGACATCTACTGATTCCAGGGGTTCAAATGGAGGATCCTGAAGTGCACGGAGAACCACTGACAAATCCCACGGAGCCACAGGAGGGACAAAGGGGGGTTGGGTACGTAGAACACCTTGTAGGAAGGTGTGAACATCTGGTAGAGGAGCAATCCTGTGCTGGAACCAGATGGACAGAGCACAGACGTGCACTTTCAGAGATGCTAGGAGGAGTACAAGATCCAATTCAGCCTGAAGTAAGGCAAGTATTCTAGAAACCTTAAAAACTTGAGGGTCATAATTTCTAGGAGCACACCACTAGAAATATGTCATACCCAGTGATAAATCCTGGCAGAGGCCGGTTTACGTACTATGAGCATGGTCTGGACCACAGAGAGGGATGTCTCGAGAGCCAAGCCGTTAAAGACAGGCAGGCCAGGACCAAATGTAGACAGGGACCTTGAGACAAAAGGTCTGGTCGTAGAGGAAGTTGAAGAGGAACGTCTATGGAGAGACTTTGAAGATCGGAGTACCAATGGCGTCTGGACCAACAAGACTTTGCCCCCTTCCTGTTTCAACTTCCAAAGAACACGAGGAAGAAGGGAGACTGGAGGGAATAGGTACGCCAAGTGGAAGATCCACCTCACAGATAATGCGTCCACGAAGGCCGCATTGGGGTCCCTTGTCCTGGCTCCATACACTGGAAGTTTGTGGTTGTGTCATGAGGCCATGAGGTCCACATCCGGTAGACCCCATTTGTTCACCAGGAGCTGAAAGACTTGTGGATGTAGAGACCACTCCCCTGCATGTATGTCGTGACGGCTAAGGAAATCCACTTCCCAATTGAGAATTCCTGGGATGAACACTGCGTAGAGTCTGCACACATATCTGTCCATCAGCTGTGCAGCAAAGCCAATGCGATATGTCTGAACGACGATGGGTACACACTGGCCGATCGGCCAATATATCTGTCAGTGTGTACCCAGCTTTAGTAGGTTTACTAGGTAAAGGTCTCTGCTTTTGCAGCATTTGTTGAAAAGCTGTAGAAGTATTAACCAGACTCTGAAAACACATCTATCCATGGAGGAGGCAAAGGATTTGCAGGGAGTACCTGATGTGGCCATCCCATAGGGGGAGCTACCACAGGGGGCCGCTAGGTGGTCCAAGCCAAACCTACTGAGCAGGACTCACAAGACACCAGAGTGGGAGCAGCTGCATAAATAATGTAACACACAATCTGGCACAGTGCAGCAAGCAACCCAGATGTACAGTATGTGCAATATGGCACAGTGAAGTGTGCAACAGTAAAATATAGTATGTGATAGCCTTCACATATATAGGAAGATGTGAGATACAATGAACCCCCTATACCTTAGTATGCCAGGGTTATAGTGGTATAAAGGGAAAGGTATAAGCTGACAGTAATAGGAAAAAAGGAAACAGACAGCAGAGCTAGCACAAGTCACATACAATGCAGAATATGCAATATAACTGTAGAGGGCACTAAACTCAACTAGACAGACTGCAGTGGCTGGTAGGATATAGCGCTGTATAAACTGGCTTTTGGGAGAGGTATACAGGGAGACTGGACCCAGCGTTCCCGGAGACCTGAATGCAGAAAATGGCTGCCGTGAGTCTCAGAGGGGGCGGAGGGTAATGGAGGAGCGTTCAGGGAGCAGCAAGACCACAGTGGAATGGCACCCTGAGCTGGGGGCGGGGCCGCAGTGATAGCGCCTTTTCCACTATGCTGACATTAACCACCGGGTCTCCAGTCTTTAATTGTGCCCTGCGCCAATGCTTGTAATGCCCTGGTGGTTTAGTGGAGTCCCGGACAAACCAGTGTCCACATCAGCACCTCCGGTCTGTCTCCTGAGACGGGAGGCAAGACTGCACATAGACGCAGGTCAATGCCAGCGGGGATCCACCTTACCTGTTCCCTTGAGTTCCGGCCGCAATCTGGGGTCCGGGGAGCCCTGCTAGCTAGGTCCCCCTCAGAGCCCCGCCGGGAGTACCTAGCCGAGGGCTGGTGTCATGGCACTGCGGAGTGGTGATGGAGCAGCAGTGCAGACATCCAAAGGACAGTCTCACGCTGCTGAGTAGTAAAATAAATGGAAATAAAAGGGTAAATTATAAAAATAAGCTTGGGCTGCTTAATAGCAGCCCCACTGTTATAACGGTGATCCAGCTCCTGCCGGACACCAATAAAACTGAGTTGCTCTCAGGCTGTGGGCGTGGTATATAGCGTTCCCGCTAGGCTGTTTTAGCGGGGCGCGGCGCCCTGCCCTCCTTCTGGAGGGCAAAAAGCACCTTGCCCTCCAGGAGGAGGGCAAAAAGCGCCCTGCCGCAAGAAGCGATCGCTCACTCTGAATGAGGGCGGGCACTTCTTGTTTTGAAGTGCTGCCTCCAGGTCGCAAGCTAAGCTGTGGGTTGCCACCCACAGCTTAGCTTGCGGTCAGGGTGATGGTCTTCACCATCGCGACCATCGGGGCTTACGACCAGACCCTGAGGTTGGGTCTGGGCACTCGTAAGCCCCAGGGAACTTCCTGCTCTGTTTGAGCAGGAAGTTTCCCACTGACATCCATTGGAACGCCTCCGTTTGGCCAGGCACGCCCCCGGCCCGCCCAGCAAATGGGGCGAACTGTCACTCAGCATCGACAGCTCGCCCCGTCTGCTACGAGACCCCTAGCGACAGAGCGTCCGTCACTAGCCGGGTCTCGCGCATGCTCTGTGAGGACCATCAACCCGGTTACGAGCGCATCGGCGCTTGTGACTTGGTCTGAATGAGACCCTATATCCTTCCCCTTTATCTACAACATAAATCTTCGTACCGTACTCACTCTGAAAGACAGAGTCTGCCACCCATAATGGTTTCTTTTAACACCATTCCTTAACATCAGTAAAAGTGCATGGAGGAGGAGTGCACACCCGTGTGGATAATTCCAGAAACAAAGGGCGTACCCTACTTACAATTCGTTGTATAGAGACGGATTCATAAAGGTTTCTTTAGAGTCTCAAGGGCTCTTCCTTTTTCTTCTGACCGCATTCCTTCCCTCATACCCTGTGGAGTATCAGGGGGTATGGTATGTAAGAAGATAACAAATAAGCAATATATAGAAATGTAATAATATAACAGATGATTTCAGATTCTCAGAATGCTGATAATATATGTTTTACAGTTGAGAGATTAGTGTGTGTGTGTATATATATATATATATATATATATATATATATATATAAAGCATGGATTTAAAAATATTAACCTGAGAAGGTAAATGTATATGAGGTGTGGCTATTAAAAAAACAAGACTGTTGTTGCAAAAATAAGCCATACTGCGTGAGTTAAAAGGGAGAGGGGGGAACATTGACGTTGGACTATCCTCAAATGGTTTTGTAAGTTTCACCCCTCGCACATAGTTTGCAGTCACCAGGGGCCTATTAAGAGAGGAGGGGGCTTGTGTGTAATCTCCGGCCAGGGCCCCCTCCTCTCTCTCTCAGGCGGCCGGCAGCGCACTGAGGGCCTGATTCAGACTTGGGAATAGAGAGATATCCCTCTCAACTCTGAACAAACCATATTACAATGCAAGGGGTGTAAATACATACATTTTTTTTACATGTGGGGTAAATACTGGCTGCTTTTACATGTAGCCCACAAATACTGCACAGCTTTATTATTACTCTACAATTTAGATGTCAGTTTGGACACCTCCCTCCCAAATCTAAATCTCTCTGCATATTTTAAATCTGCCCCCCCTGCAGTGCAGCATGGTTTCACCAAGCTGATCAGGAGAGAGATATCTCTCTCTATTCCCAAGTCTGAATCAGGCCCTGAGCGCAGCGCTGAAGCACCAGACTCTGGGCACTAGTCTGTGCCAAAGTCTACTGCGCATGCGCAGGTCACCGGGAAAATGGTGTTGCAGCCATTTTCCCAGTGATTTTCCTCCCAAGCATGCGCAAAACGCTGGAAAAATGTCTGCAGTGGCCATTTTCCAAGTGGCTTTACAATGTAGGACTCCGGAAAGGCAAGTATTAAAATTATTGGTGCAGGGTGTGTGGTGTGCGCCCCCTGGACCCATTATAGATATACCCCTGGCTGTCACAACTGTCGAAGTTGTGTTTTTCCAGTGCGTCGTAAAAATGCTTAGTTCAAAAGTAGAGCAAGGTGTTAACTTACAATTTTAAGTTGAACAAACCGTCCACTAAATATTTCCGTTTCCTAACTAAGGCTTACGGAGCAGATTGTATGTCACGTCCACGTGTGTTTGAGTGGTACAAAAGATTTAGTGACGGTCCTGAGGATGTCGAAGATGATGAATGTCTCGGAAGGCCGTGCACATACAAATGTGGGGAAAGAAAATTTTTTTTTGAAAATTGTTCGAATTGATTGTCGAATTGAGCATCAGAATGATAGCAGAAGTGGTAAACATCGACAAAGAAACCGTTAAGATCTTGATGCAAAACCTGCCTAACATAAAAGTTTGTGTGAAGATGATTCCAAGGCTTCTCACTGCCGAGCAGAAAGAAAATCAAAAGTGAATATGTACAGACATTTTGAACCAAATTTAAGCAGAATCAAATTTTTTAGAAAAATTACCTGTGATAAAACATGGATCTTCCAGTACGATCCGGAGACAAAACCCCAGTCCATGCACTGAAAAACACCATCATCACCAGGAATGAAGAAAGCACGTCAAAGCAAATCCACAGCCATGTTAATAGTTTTCTTTTAGATCGAGGGAATTATTTTGGAAGACTGGGTACCAGAAGGCACAACAGTGAATCAACATTACTACAAAAATGTTCTAACAACTTTGCGGGAAAGAATCAGAAAAAAAAAAAAAAGGGGAGGCCAGAGTTGTCCTGATAAAGCAATTTATCCACAATGCACCAGCCCACACAGCTCTCTCTGTGAAGCAGTTTTTGGCCAAGAAACAGATTGCAGTGCTAGAACACCCTCCATACTCGCCAGACCTAGCACCGTGTGACTTCTTTATTTTTACTAAAGTCAAATATATACTTAAGGGAACCAGTTTTGCATCAGTTACTGAGGTAAAGAAGAAAACGATGGAGCTGTTGAGACAACTGACAGATAATGAGCTACAGAACGGCTTTGACCAATGGAAAATAAGAATGTAGCAGTGTGTGGATGCATTAAGGGAGTACATAGAAAGTGAATGTAGTGTTCCCACTAGGCTGTTAGCCTGCCCTGAGCCGAATAGACGCCATGCGCGTGCAGAGACTCCCTGCCAGCTCTCTCAACGCCCTGCCCTTAATATGTACTTAATATAATTAAACAAATTAAGCATCAGTCTTGTTATTTTATAGCCACACCTCGTACACCCTTTTTATATAAAAATAGAATATCCCGCGCCCAATTACCTAAAAACTTTGGCTGGAAACATTTTGGGTGAAGTAATTAAATTATTGTAAATTTTATTAAATTAAATACAACAAAAAGGTTAAAAAGAAGTCCAATAATGGAAGGCTGATCCCTTTGCTAGAAGGCAGCAGACCATAGATTGTTGTGGAATCTAACAAGCCTGGAACTGCAACGATCTAGATAAGGAAAGTCCTCCAATGGCCAACACATTTCGAGACTTGGATGGTCTCGTCCTCAAGGCATCTGTTTGGCAATTTAAGTATTTGGGAGCTGGATATTGTATTATATTTTTTATCTAAAAAGTGTGTATACATCTGCCTTCTGTGGTTAATATATTTTAAGTCCACATCACATATGTTTTATATTTATTAGTCATATTATCATCAGCATTTTGAGAATCCTAAGTCACCTATTATTACATTTCTACAGAATGCTTATATGTTATCCTCTATTGGCTATCTAAGGTAGCACAATATCTATTACATCATTTTCTACTTGTATTTACCCTTTTTAAACCTGTTTGGGTAAATCCCACCATCACAACTCAGATTCAGTGGCTCACCAGCGCCACCTAGCTGTTTTCTGCCACATTACTATAACTTTTTTGTGAATTAGGTTTAGCAACTATTGTTGTCTCGATGCTGAAGGTGTATCATCGATGGCCAGCCAGCGATGCTATATCGATGGCTAAGCCCAAAGGTGAAACACAGCTGTGTTTTGTGCATACGTCATCTACACATGTGGGAAAAAAAAAACATTGATGGCTTAACACCATAGACGGCAAAGTCATCGATTTTCAACACTATTTTAAAAGATTTGCTCAAGTTACACAACTATAGGAGAACAGAGATGTAGTACATTGTAATGTATTGCCTGCACTTCACATTATTGTAAAAGGCAAAATCAAAATCAGTACTTAAGTGGATAAAATGACAAACTTGTTAAAAGAACTTGTTAAATACTAATATATAAAACATCTTGAACGCATAATGTCCCCGATTTAGATGTTCACGCAATTAGAACGCAATGCCACCGTTGACATAGTTCAGCAATTATCCGCATCTACGCAAAGTTCTGGAAATCCCTATGACGCATTTGTTACACAGAGTATGCACACAAAATATTGTGCGATTCGGACAGACGGCACCAGAAATGGGGCAGTAAAGTGATGGTCGTTCCAGGGGGGTTTGACTGGGAGGGGACCTGAAGTCAACGCAAAAATCCATCTCATGGGCGTGTTATGGAAGTGTCAATGAAAGCGGCTGCGTTCTCAGATGCAGAACCACAGCCAGAGGCCACATTCAGACAGAGAAACTGCACCTGCCATAGGACTGGTGCAAGTGTCAATGGTGCTCGTGATGGTGGCTCATAAAGAATCAGAGGCCGTGTTGGAGCATGCAGAGACTGAAAGTGGGAGTCTCAGGGCTTGCACAATCAGACACAGGATACTATACCAGGGGAAGGCAGACACTAACATTTGCATATTATCGCTGTCGCAGCTCAGACGACAGGAGCAAGAGCGAATGCAGCAGCGCCCATCGCTGAATCAGGCCCAATAAGAGCAAAACTTTGCTACTCTGTCAGGGACTTTGATGACCTCGTCCAGTTGGCAGAATTCTGTTTGCCTATACAGGGCAGAACCTTGCACTGGTCTGGAAAGGGAAGGGGGAAGAGATATTGTGCAAAGGAAAAGGGCACTGCGTACTAGAACAACCAATCAGATCTGTACACGCTGGGGCACATATTATTCATTGTTTTCAGAGGTCCCTTTGGTAACAGAAATTTTATGTTCCAGAGCTATGAACGATGTCACCACTAGTCTGACAGGGAATAATTGATATGTTGTGCTTTGTTATCTACATCACACAGCAGAATGAATGCACGGTCTCTCTTACAGCACCATTCATAGCCCAATGTTCAAATTCAGAAATAAAGAGCAGTAGAACAGACGCGTTCCTAAGGGCTCCCCAACAATTCAGGTTTTAGAGATATCCCTGGTTGAGCACAGGTGGTTAAATCAAATTGACTGAGGTACTAATTAAGTCACCTGTGCTCAACCATGGACATCTCTAAAACCTGAACTGTTGGGGGCCTTGAGAACCGCATCTGGGAAGCTCTGCACTAGAATGGTGAAACAGCAGCAGAGACCGAAGACTGTATCGATAGCCAATGCACCCCAGAGAAAACTACATTTTTGGGAGACATTGCAGTGATTTACCTTGAAAAATAGCTTTCACCACTTCATGATCGGATTAATTTATACAGTCTAATCAAGTTTGACTATAGATTTTTTCCAGAAATTATATAAAATATATATCAAAATTTGTTTATTGAGCACCAGCATATTCCATAGTGTTTTACAATTGGGAAGAAATCTAGCCATAGAGCAAGACTGGGGTAAAAACAGAAAAACGAAATATATCTTCCATCTTTTGCCAGTTGTATATATTGCGTACATAACCCCTGGCGCAAACCTTCCTGCTCGACAGATGTTGCTATGTACTTGGTATGCCGAATGCCATACAGGTTGAGTCTCCCATATCCAAAATGCTTGGGACCAGGGGTATTTTGGATATTGGAATATTCCATATTTTGGAATATTTGCATACCATAATGAGATATCTTGGGAAATGGGACCCCAATCTAAACACAGAATGTAGCGTTGCTGCTAGGCTGTTTCAGCGGGGCGCCGCGCCCTGACCCAGGGCCTGATTCAGACCCGCTCGCAAGCAAGTTGATGGCCGGGCAGTGCGCAATTTTCACTCACTGCGGGACTCCCCGTTTTGTAGGAGTGCAGGGGGGGGGTGGCTGGACAAACAGAGATGTTCCTGAAGGAACACCTGCTGTTTGTGGGTGTCTCTACTGACATCACCAGTGATGCCAGTAGTGAACTTCCTGCTCTATTAGAGCAGGAAGTTTACTGGGGCTTGCGGTGGACGAGACCCTACCACAAGGGTCTCGTCGCAAGCCCGATAGTCTCGATAATCGTGTCAATCGCCAGGCCGCCTGCTAAAGCTGTGGGTGGTCACGCACAGCTTAGCGAGCGGCCTGGAGGCCAGTGAAAAACAAAACAAACAAAAAAATGTCCCTCCCTGATTCAGAGCGAGCGCCTCTGAATCAGGGCCCTAGAGTGAACACTAGAAGGCATGTATGTTTTATATACACCTTATACACACAGCCTGCAGGTAATTTTATATAATATATTTAATCATTTTGTGCCTTAATCAAGGTTTGTGTACATTGAACCATCAAAAAGCAAAGGTTTCACTAGCTCAGTCATGCTAAAAGAAAAAAAAAATATCTGTAATTTGGAATATGCCGCATTTTGGAATATTTGGATATGGGAGACTCAACCTGTACTGTGTTTCCATAGTGTTAAGTAAATAGGAATGCACTGAATGAAAAAGAATTAGGCTGATTAAAATTAATATTTTATAGCTAGCCAAATGCACAATTGCATACATTCTAAGATTTCTCTTAAAAAAAAAGTGTTCGTCTAGTATTAAATATTTATCGACTCAATGCAGTTTTTGATTTTCATATCAAATTATTTATGATCTTTGAAAGCCACAAATCCTACCGGTGAATAATAGATAGTGAAAGGATATAACCATTCCCCTGGTTGTGTAATGGTGTAAATATATGTATCCACACACTAGCACATTTAATGAAAATGGATAAAAGATATGTAATCATTTTGCATTATTGGAACAGGTGAAATACATGGTCCTTAAGAGACAACAGAAATGGAATAAGCTTGTGCTTTACGCAGCCTTGCAATTCTGTTCTTGCTAATATGCAAATGCAGCAGGAAGTGTATGACCGAGGTCGCAGGCTGGGATCCCCATCGCAACCATCGGCCGTAACGGTGGACGGCGCTGAGCCGCCGGCAAGCTGAGTAAGCTGCGGCTTACTCAGGCTGTCCGGCTTGCGAGGCTAGGAAACCGCGTCCGTAAATGCATTTCCTGGCCTTGCCAGTCCCTGAAAACGGGGCTGACGCGCTCCCTTTTCTGGGAACGCCGGCCATCCCCGCCCCTTAAATGCTTCTACCTGTTAATCGGGCAATGGCATAGAAGGGTCTGCGTGTGATCATGCAGGACCCGTTCTGCACATTCTGTTTCTCAATGGGCAAACAACAAGGAATTTGAGAAAAAATTATTGGAACCATGGTACATTATGTCTCAGCTGCGTTCACCAAATGGCACTGCAAATGTGGTTCATTGAACACTGTGTCCAACGTATGCACTAGCGGTTACAGCAAATGTAATATGGAAGCATTATGAAAACAAGACAATACAACAGGCTACTTTTTCTGTTTGCAATGCTTACTCTCTAGGCTTAGGTCTATGGCTGGCACTTTACTTACAGGGTTCAAGGATCTAGTACAGGATAAGCTGTATTCAGTAAGTGGGTTCAGGGACAGCTCCTGAATGTACAAGTGCTTTAAATCATATTTACAATAAGTATTCCCATTACATGTGGATAGCAGAACAGCAGAGACCCCTCCACTTTTTATAAAAAAAGGGGTCGACCAATTTCTGTAAAATCTAGGAGTCAGTTTAAAAGCTTAGGGGGGGCCAAACCCTTGTGCCCAAAGAACATATGAAAACTTGTATAGACTACCACACATGCCCCTTCATTGCCCCTCAGACATCCCATCAGACTATCACATGTGGCCCCCAATTCATTGTGTTTCACACACAGGAGTTCCACCAATTTATAACAATATTATAATGGGAGGACATTCTAATTAAATCTTCCCCGGTCAGCAGAACTGCAGCACCCCAGCGGTCACTCACCTCTCTGCTGCCAGCAGTGCTGCAGCTCCTTGGGGTGCAGTCCCTCTCCTCCCCGCTGCAGGGAGAAGGAACGGATCTACGATATTATGGGCAGAATCCACAGTAAGTGACTGTGGCGGGCACATATTCCATCCACTCCTATAATTACCAATAGGAGCACTTTGTAACATTTTTTTTTTTTTTTTTTTGGCGACTAGCTTTATTTTTAAGTTTTCAACAGTATCTGGCTCTGGTAACAACTGGATGCCAGGACTAAAATCTTAGTCACCATGACGACCCGGATTTGTTGAGCCATGGCTTTAACATTTATAGCAAAGATCAACATAGCAACCACAAGAGTCCACAGAGCTCCCTGCTGTTTATCTGATGCTATTGCACCATTGTGTGTTCTCTGCAACTGTCTACACCCATGAATATAATCCCACACTCCCGTCTACCTTCCCAATATTTAGCGATGCAGGGCAGCAACTAGGGTGGTACGAACTGTGCCATGGCACAGGGCACCGCTGGGCAGGTGGCGCTTTTGGGGCCTGTTAATTTTCTGTTTATTATCATTCTCACTTGTAGCTTCCTATTCTTTTATCCCCAACATCTCCTGGCCTCCCCTATCTCTTCCCCATGAGGCCATAGCCCTTTTCGGGTGCCCATCTTATGTCCCTATTTGAAAATAGGGGGGTGGGGGGCACAGGGCACCAAAAAGTCTACTTACGGCACTGTACCGACTTGTCTTGTCTGCCCAACTTCATAACACATCTCCATCCCTTGTAATTATACAGCCCCAACCACATAATTTCAACATTCTCATTGACAATACACATTCTATGTGAGCCTCAAAACTACTGTCTTTAACCTCCTCTTGGTCATTCCCAATGGACGGACTCATCTACTCATCAGGATGGCCACTGCCTTGATCTTGTATTCTTAAGACCAGCATTTCTAAACCTGGTTGATCCTGCCAGCAGCATACACTGGTCTCAAAGAATAAGCCATCCACGTGTAAGTACACACAACCAGTTCAATGAACTGCGGATGGCTCAATAAATTAGTTATGGTTCCTCAGAATATTCATTTGAGTGTAATGCTGGGTACGCACTAGACGATTTCTCAAATGATATGGCGAATTGGACTGACAATGTCGTCCAGATCGTCTAGTGTGTATGCAACATCAGGATTGTCCCGTCTGACGTGCATGCATGGCAGGTAAAGCGACCCAGCTGCCGATGCCAGGAGGGTGAACGGTGCTGGTGAACGATGTATCGGGTGGTCGGACACTGGATGATGCAGTGTGTACAGCCCACCAGATATATTGTTCCATAGGCCGTCACACTCGCAGGTCGGGTAATGTGAACCCGGCTTAAGAGCCGAGCACAGGGAAGTGCCACATCATGCAACTGCTGTAGTGAGAGCAGGCGTTTTACCTCTTGCAAGCAAGAGTGCATCCATAGGTGTTACAGGAGCCGCTCGCATCCCTGCACCCCGTGTACTTCCTTTCTGCAGCTCCATGTCACCTTGTCAGTAACATTCACACTCCCACCGGCTTCTGTCATGGACAGTGAATGCATCCAATACACACAGCCATATCATCCCCAGCACCGATACCACTGCCGAGTACTCTGCCTACCACTATTTTCTCAGACCTTTTAAATTATTAACTCTCTGCAACAATTACTCTCTTAAAATTTCCTCTCCTGATAGGTCAATACCGCATTTTAGCCAAACCCTGGCAACAGGACTTGAACAAGTGGTCCCTCGCTACCTGTTATACTCTGCCTCGGCCACAATTTCAGCCATCAAGACAGTACCAAAAACCTTTGCACAAAGAAGAATGTCACGGCCACAAGTCTCCTACTAGCAATGACTTGCTCATATATACTGCCATCTACCACTCTAATCAATATGGACGCTTCTAAACCCTCACCTCTGCTCAGGCTTCTATAGCCCAGAATATTTAAATCCCTTCTCAATTCGCCCACACCAAACCCTACATCTACCATCAGTGCCCAAGACTTTGCTTTCTACTTTAAAGACCATACTGATAAGCTCAGACATGAAATGGTAACCTCTGCCTCGGCCAACCGCCTGCTCAATTCCTTCCCTGGACACAGCAGCGAATCATAGAAGCCACTGGGAGGCATCTATTTACACAAGACGCCGCTGGTGGCATTAGCGTATTATCGCACAGTGACTGTGTGATTTGTGCCTCTCTCTTAATCAGGCGCACGGTGTGAGAACCTTGTGGCAGATTAGTAAGCTTGGTTGCAGGGTCAAATATTTTCTTATAAAAACAGAGCAAGAAAATTCTGCACCAGACTCCGTCTTTTCAGGTAATGGGTTACCTGGACTAGGGAATTACCCTTGGGCAATGTGAGAAGACGACCCACCTTCAAAAAGGAACTACTAGAATACAACAGAACGCATCGGTCACAGGTGTCACCACTGGCGCAAGTTCCAATTCATCTGTAAAGCGCTGCAGGAATTTGTTTGCGCTATATAAATAATTGGTAATAAATAATAATAATAATATATCCTTGTTTGCATAACTGCCAATTGTATTTGCAGTGTTTCAATAGCTTGTACTAAAGACAGTGGTTTGAGCCAAAGCCGCTGCACAGTCCATTCAGGCTAATTGATTCGGTCACATAAAAAGGATAATCAGCGGTTTGTCAAAATCGGCCAATGATCAGCATCTTTGACCTATGGTGTGGCTTGGTCTGAATCCCGCAGCCAGCTCCTCTATGTGGCCAAGATGGATAATCATGGAAAGCAGAGAAAAGAGGCATTACTTTTGAGGTGCAAACCCGGTGCTGATTGGCTGGAAGTTGCGAGCCTGGAATCGATGTGCTGGAGAAAGTAGGTGAGGAAAGAGCGCCCCCCCTCCTACGACGGCAGCCTTACGTTTTGTGGCGCACACACGTGCCCTCCCTCCTTATTATATAGCTACGTCACGCAGCTAGGCGGCTAATCAGGAGACGAACTGGGCAGAACGTAAACAGTGTCCACACATGGCTAGGGTGCGCCAGATCCATGTGAGATCACAGGCCACCAGTAGTGCGTGAGGACAGCAGCCAGCGGTCACCCCTATCCCGTTTTCCCTGGGTCACTGTGCCGGCTCTGTGTTCTGGTAGTTTTCTTGACATTTTCAGGTTAGCTATGACAATGCATTTATTATGGTTTTTGTCAATTTTTTTTTTTCTCATCAAATCTTATAGTTTTATTGCAAATTCTGTAATTTATTGCTGATTGAAATTCATCGCAAAAGAATCACATTAATATCTTAATTAGTCTTTGAGATATTCAAATTCAGAGAGCTTTCCGGACAAAAGGACTAAGCAAATTTATATATACTATATATAGTCAAGTTACGCTTTTAAGGATCTGCGGACAGTATGTGTTGCCTTAAAAATGAAAGGTAATAAAGTCATCATTCATTTATATGGTATCGCCATATTACACAGCGCTGCAAAAGGAATATTTGTTTCTCATTCACATCACTCTCTGCCCCATTGAAGATTACAAGTCTAAATTCCCTACCATACAAACAGATACAGATTTGGTAAGAAGTCAATAAACCTAACTAGTGTGCTTTTGGCGTAAACCAGAAGAAAACCCACATAAACATGGAGAGAACATACACACTCCACACATAGGATCCTGGTCATAAACCAAACACAAGGCCCAATTTTGGCATTGTGAGCTAATTGGCTACCTGGTGGCTGTGGGCCTGATTCTAAGTCAGATGCTGCAGCACCCGTGTGTGCGACTTCAGCTGGGATTGCCTCTGCGACTCTTTGCAAATGCCTCTGCAACAACGGTTTTCAACCGCTGTGCCGCGGCATGTGGTTGCGAAGTGTGCCGCGGTGGTCAGAGCCGCCAAGCATATTATATAGTACTGCGGCCCGGGCTGTCACCTGCCTAGACTTTGCCTGCCAGCCCGCTCGCTCTGCTCCAGTGACCTAGCCAGCCCTTCCCGCCCGCCCTGTGGAGTGAGCCAGTCTGTTTTTTTTTTCTTTCAGTTGGGGAGCAATGTGTGTGTTTTTTTTCCTCTGAGGGGGCCAGTGTGATTTTTCTTTTTGGGGAGCAATGTGTTTTTTTTCTCTGTGTTACTACTGCGGCTCTGGACACATGCACAGTGCAACTCAGCAACAGTAAAGGAAAGAAAGAAATGAAAAACATACAAACGGTCAACTGCGTCCACTATTGACATTGCGTCCAATTTAGAATCCGGACACAAGGAGGGTTTGGACTAATATACACACTATAAAAGAGTACAATAGCTCAAATGTCAATATTCAGTGATATTCACCAAGCCACTATATGCAGGTATGTCATCTAACACATGCATGGAACACTACAGATTCCGATGTATTTGAAATAGCAGAAGACTTATATTTCACATTTAATTTACCATTTAAACTTTGCAATGTACTAGAGTGGTGGGCATATTAATTGGCGCTCCCTCAGCTATAAATGTTGGTATAGGGGTCAGCAGTGTGTCATGGAGGTCAATCCACACGGTGAGCAACTTAACCAGGTCTTTGGTTTAATAACTTAACCTTCATAGCCTCCATATGTAATTACATCCCCTTTCACAGTCCACACACAACCTCACACATCATCTTTCTCTCACATCCTCCTGACATTTGGCCGACATTCCTGTGTGACTGGATCATGCAGCCAACCAAGAAACTCTGCATTCTGGCTGGACCAAAATGCAATATTTAGCACCTATCCTTGCGTATCAATGCCTATTTCCCTATAGATTGTAAGCTTGCGAGCAGGGCCTTCCTACCTATATATCTGTCTGTTATTACCCAGTTTTGTTCTATTAATGATTACAATTGTAAAGCGCTATATAAGAAACTGTTAATAAATAAATAAAAAATAAATAATAACTGGTCAGAACATGTTGCAGGATAACACAGGGTTAAAGCTGGTATGCAGTACGTACACAATGCAGGAATACTACAGGTGCAACAGAACCAGCCAGGAACAGTTAACGCAGGCGGCTTGCTGTGTAGTGAAGCACACGTCTGTGTGTATACATATACAGCAAGCGGTGGCAGAGGAGCAATGTACTCAGCGGTGGTGGCACAGTGTACTTGTGTGTGCAGAGTCTTTTGCTGTAATACACTGGGGGAAATGCAATAGCCTGTGACTTGCAGGCATCTTCGAAATCCCGGCGAGCCCGTAAGATGTTTTAAAGAGGCAATCATTTAAAAAACAAAACCAGGTTGGTTTTCCCTTTTAAAGGATTGCCGCTTTAAAGCATTGATGATTGCACGCCACCAGTTTCCGATGGTCATTCCTATGAATGGACATGGTGTCAGCGCAGGGCTAGCCTGCTTCCTACAGGTGTGGAGCACATTCATGCACATGCCTATAGAGCAGGCCTGGCCAACCTGTGGCTCTCCAGCTGTTGTGAAACTACAAGCCCCAGCATGCCTTGCTACAGTTTTGCTATTAGGGAATGCTAAAACTGTTGCAGGGCATGCTGGGACTTGTAGTTTCACAACAGCTGGAGAGCCACAGGTTGGCCAGGCCTGCTTTAGAGGATGCAATTAGAAACACCTGGCTGCGAACTACACACAGAGGGGGTGATTCAATTGTTTTGTAAGGAACACTAATTAACGGGCGTCCAATGTTGCAACTCAATTGTTTTTGGGCACCCATTAATTATTCCTCTGGTAGCGCCTAATTAGACCGTGTTTAGCCACGTAAAATGGCTACATCTGCCTTAAGTCCTGGTTAGGGCCCTAAAACCAGGACACCGCACATTTCTGCACATCTCCTCAGGAAAGGGTGAGCAGAAATGCCGGTGCCAGCAGCGAAAGCTCGTGAACAGAGCAACAATTGAATTGCTCCGTCGGGTGCCCGGCACTGACAGCCGCCGGTGCCAACATTTGAATCACCCCCAGAGAGCATTTACTACCACTAAGAGTTACCCATGCATAATAAGCTGCTGGGAAAATGCATAAAGCTGCAGGACAGACAGCTGGGTGAGAGCTGCTCAGACAGGATGGCAGCATCTATGAGGTTACTCACCTGGCACAGCCATGGAAAAGATGACCACAACCGGTCGTCTACACATTACACCACAATTACAAGCATCGCCACTACCTGTTCCCCAGAGATACTGAGGTGAGAAATTGCAAGCACTCAGGGCCTAATTCAGACCCGCTCGCGAGCGCTCGCAAGTGGGTCGATGTTAGCCCAGTGTGCATGATGGAGGCGGCTCCGTCGTGCACATGTGCGAGACCCGGATAGCAACGGGCAAGCCGTCACTATGGGTCTCGCTACAAAGGGGGCGTGCTGTCGATGGTGAGTGACAGCACGCCCCCTTTGGTGGGCGTGGCTGCCCAGACAGAGGCGTTCCCATGGGACCGCCTACCGTCTGGGGCCGGCCCCACTGACATCACAAGTGATGTCAGTGGGAGTGCTCTCGGCTCTGATAGAGCCAAAAGCACTCCAGGGCTTGCGGCAACGAGACCCTACCACAAAGGTCTCGTCGCAAGCCCGATGGTCGCAATGGTCTTGACCATCGCGACCATCTTTGTGGCCGCTCGCTATAGCTGTGGGTGGTCACCCACAGCTAAGCGAGCGGCCTGGAGGCCGCTCTAAAATTCAGAGGGGCGGCCCTGATTCAGTTGGTCAAGACCATCAGATGGTCAAGACCATCGCGACCATCTTTTTGGCCGCTCGCTATAGCCGTCCCTCCGCTCTAAAATTCAGAGGGACGGCCCTGATTCAGAGCGAGAGCGCTGTCAGAGCGTCCGGCTCTGAATCAGGGCCTCAGTTTCTGGCAGATTCATTTAGGCAGTGCATCAAGAATTGAACTAGGGGAGTGGTTATGTAGGTATTCCTTTATACTGCAATACTGGTCGCGATTGTTTAAAATAAGCCAAAAATCTTTTCTTTTTTTTTTTTTAAACATACTGAAATGCTTTTGTTTTGCTAGGCCAATTTAGATTAAGGGATTTTTGACCCCTTCCACGCATTATAATACTACTGGATTAAAACAATGGCCATCTCCCAGGCTATTCCATTTCCTCCACTGTCTCGGTTCAGGAGACACGACCTCTGCTATGAAGAAAGGTAGATGAGCTTTTTGGCTGGCCAGGTTGGAGGCCGCGCTGTGATGTCATCGCGCCTCTGTGCTGTACAGGCTCCAGCAGCCCAAGAGGACACAGCACAGAGCACTCTTCACCAACACTTTGGTCTCCCTGTAATTTTTTGCACTTGTAGCCTGTTTGTAAGTTCTTGCTTGTTTTATCTGGACAAATTACACTATTTATAGTCAATAGGTTATCAAATTGGGTTTTTGGTTTCCAACTCAATTTCTCCTTACATACTGGTGACACAAATCCGGTGTCTCTATGCATTTCAAATCACTCTGAAAACCTAGATTTACTGACTCCAACAGACTCAGCAATACCTAAACAGTGTGCCGTCCTTTCTGTCTAGCCCAACCATTTACCACCATAGAAGAGACCTTTACTTCGCCACAATGCACCGTATGTATACAATTTTTCCTAAACCAATGTTTATTTTAATTTACAATACTCTATAAGAGGAAGAAATAGGGATCCATCGTCAGGGTGCAATCAAATTGTTGCAGAGTTACCACCATTGCAACATGCTTTGCGATGACGGCAACAAAAGCTTCTAAACCATTCAATGACTTAACTATGAATGGAGAAGGTGTGCGCATGGGCAGAAGGCAGAGCTGGAATGTGCACGTGCAAAAGAGCACTAATGTCTCTACCTGTGGTGTATTACATCCCCACACACGGGGAGAACACACATCTGAAGGAAGCACGTGACGTTGGCGACCATCACAATCCAGGCACCCAATGGCAAAAGCATTTATAAATGGATATGGTGCCAGCACAGTGCTATACCTGCTTCTTATGGTGCATACACAGTCAGATTTTTATTCAGATCTGAACGATAACGATTTAAAAAATCGTTCAATCGTTCATATCTGAAAGAAAAATGTGACATGTGTCCCTGCAACGATGAACGATGTGCGTTCCCGTTTGTCAGATAACAATATCTGACATCTGATGTGTTTGCAGTCAGTTTTGTACGATTTCCATTCAGTTTAATAGGCTGAAATCGTTTAACCATTTGCAAATCGTTCAATCATACATCTGACAAATCTGACCGTGTGTATGCACCATATCCGATGTGGAGCATACTCATGCACTCGCCTAGAGAGGATACACTCAGAAACAATTGGCTGCAAACTATACCCTTAGGGGTCAATCCTATTATGTGCGAGTCGTGTTGCAACGGACCAGCACCTCGCACCCTTCGAGGCCCGCTCCGACCCCGAATTAGCTGAATTATGCTGAGAGCCCTATGGGTCTGGGAGCAAAATTGAGTGAATCTGGGCTGCCATAAAGTGCGGCCATTGCCACGAGGGCTCACGCTGGCGAGATCATCGCGGCTAATAGGATTGACCCCATAGAGCATTTACTATTACACAAACATCATCATCATCATCATAATAATAATATTATGAGCCACCCAAACATCATCATAATAATAATAATAATAATAAGAGTCACCCATACATAATAATAATAAGCTGCTGGGAACGTGCATGGAGCTGCAGGATTAGGGAGACTCTCAGTAACTTACAGACAGAGGGGTGAGAGCATGTGTAGCTGCCCACACAAGATTGCAGCATCTATGGGGTTACTCACCTGGCACAGCCATGGAGAGGAAAGCCACGACCGGTCAGCTACACACACCTTACACCACAAATACAAGTATCGCCACCGTAACTGCTCCCTCAGGGATGCAAGGGGGGGGGGAGGAATTACATGGACTCAGTTTCCGGCGGATTCATTTAGGCAGAGCACCTCAGGCAGAACCAAGAATTAGGTGGGGGGGGGGGACAGTGAACTTATGAATGGTGACGCTGGTGTTCCTGTATACAGCACAATCGGTCGTGATGGGACGAAATAAGATAGAATCGATATATTTTTTTTAATATGCTGAAATGTATTTGTTCCGCTAGGCTAATTTAGATTGACGTATATTTGACCCCATCCCCTCCGCGCTGGCTATCGAGTGGTACGGTCCGGACTGTCCAGTGCTGCACGCGACAGTTTGTTTTCAAGGAAGAACTGATAGAAAATGAGCAACATCTACATCCAGGAGCCGCCCACCAACGGCAAGGTGCGGGGGTGACCATAGGGGGGGCTCCTCCAAGGGAGGGGGTTATTGTGGGTGGGGGGGATCCAGCAATACAGAGCAATGGTATCACTACACCTGGGTGATGGGAGGGAGATGTAGGGCACACTGTCTTGCAGTGTCTTCTGCTCTCTTTATATTGGAAGAGGGTAAAAGCCTGAAACATAGTAAATGCATTGAAAAAGCCGGAAATCCAAAGTAAATGTATTAGAAAAGCCGGAAATCCAGAGTAAATGTATTAGAAAAGCCAGAAATCATATTGCAAGTATCGAAAAAGCCGGAAATCCAGAGTAAATGTATTAGAAAAGCCCGAAATCATATTACATGTATTGAAAAAGCCGGAATTCCATAGTACATGTATTAGAAAAGCCGGAAATCCATAGTAAATGTATTAGAAAAGCCGGAAAGCCATAGTAAATGTATTAGAAAAGCCGGAAATCATAGTAAATGTATTAGAAAAGCCGAAAAGCTATAGTAAATGTATTAGAAAAGCCGGAAAGCCATAGTAAATGTATGATTGCTGGCTTTTTCAATGCATTTACTATAATTTCCAGCTTTTTTAATGCACTTTACTATGATTTCCGGGTTTTTCAATACATGTAATATGATTTCCGGCTTTTCTCATACATTTACTATGATTTCCGGCTTTTCTCATACAGTTACTATGATTTCCGGCTTTTCTCATACATTTACTATGATTTCCGGCTTTTCTCATACATTTACTATGGATTTCCGGCTTTTCTCATACATTTACTATGATTTCCGGCTTTTCTAATACACTTTACATTGTTTCCGGCTTTTTCAATGCGGTTACTATGTTTCCGGCTTTTACCCACACCCCTTTATATTCTTTTTGAGCTCCTAATGTTATATTATAGGCTGGCAGTACAAGTTGTAGGCAACCAGTGGGTATGGCTGTCAGGACTTGCTGGGACATGTAGTTGTGCATCAGCAGTGAGCCAATAAGTGCCAACTCTCCCTCATTGTCAGGGAGATTCCCTGAAATGGTAGCAATCTCCCTGTCTCCCTAATTGCACCTTACCCCCATTATGAAGCTGTTATATATAAAAAAACCCTCAGATATATACATTCAAATGGGATCATTAGTATAGTTTCCCTGCATTGGTTATAAGGCACAATGATCCCTATGGCTACATGCATTTTCCGAAAAGTATTAGGGGCATATTCAATATGGGAGCGAAAAGTCCGTGCTGGACTTTTCGCTACACATCGGAGGTTTGAGCAGGGATAAAGTTTCAGGCGCGGTCTCGCTTATCCCCGTATTCAATTTAAAAGGTGCGGGATCGGGACCTGGCGAAAAACTGACTGGCGAAATTTCGGGAATTGATCCTGGCACACCCCAAAATATGTCCTGATATGGGGAATCACTATAATTCTGCATATTGTCGGAATTTTTTAAATAGCCGTGGCAGGTGCATAAGAGCGGCTATGAAGAAGTGGTGAAGAATAGCACTTTGCATTTTTTTTGGGGGAAAAAAAAAACTTCCCATCAAATGGGGTACATCAAATTTGGGGTACAGCAAGCATATTTTTAAGTCCCTAAAGTACATTTTGAAAATTCTTCAAAAATGCACCTGCTGCTACCACCTGCATTGTTTTAAACACCTGCCGCATATTTGGGAACCCCCCCCTACCTGAATTAATTTTGTTAGTAAAAACTTGTTCCCTATATATCTTCTTTTTTTTTTTAACCCCAAAATTAAAATACATTTTTTGGGATGTCCCTATTTTTGATTTAAACTTTTTTTGACAGTTAATTTTAATTGTCTATTCCCAGGGGTGCAGGCTATTTTTTTAAGCCTGCACCCCTAAACCCCAATTCTGCACTTTTTTTCGCCACCTATAGTGTAGTGAAAAGTTATCCCCGTTTTTTACAAAGACTTTTCGCACCGGTGAAAAGTCTTTGTAATTGATTACGGGGATAATTGAAACATGCGAAAATGACGGACTTTTCGCAGCCAAATTGAATACGGCCCTTAGTATGTTTTCATCAACAACTAGATCTTACTAACTACTTTTGGGCTCGTTTACTTTTGGATGCAAATCAATTTTATGGCACACCTCTCAGATGTAACAGTACACGTCCACTTTCCTGCCACGCATATAGATGTTATCAACTTGCCAACTGAGGAACGATTACAACATCGTAGTCGTTCCTCATATTGTAGGCACCCACACTGAATGATATGTCGTGCAGTGCAGGTACCCTCCCTCATCCCCGAACATGCCCAATCTGTCATTATCGGCAGATTGATCGTCATGTTCAGGCGATCATTGATGTCGGAAACTACCAGCGGGAGCGCGCATCACTGTTAATTTCCGACATTATATGCACGATTAATGAGCGATTGAACGATTACGATGTCATAATTGTTCAATCGCTCTGTTTAATCGGCAAGTGGATACGCAGCTTCACTTTCACAATCTCCCTGAAATGCTTTTTCAAAAGTAGGCAAGGGTGAGTGAGACAGCCTGGCAAAGTGTATCCGCACCTAATCACTGTTTTTTGGGAGTTCATGCTGGGGATAGTGCTATGTGAGGATTTGCTGGGACGTGTATTTCCACGTATTGTTCCTATGTACAACACTGCAGATTATTTGTAGCATCTTTTGAATAAAAGATAATAATAATAATAATAGGAGCTGAAAAGCAACAGGTCGCCAAAGGCCTCTCAATGGTTCATAAAACTGTGTGTGATCCTCTAAGTTAGATTGTACATAACAGGAATGCCCATTGATGAAGCTTAATGAAGAAGACTGCCCTGATAAAATCTTTCGGAATGCAGAGATCAATGCAAGGACTAGATTGATGTAAAATAATGTAACTAATATGATCAACATTTTCCCTGTGGAGCTCTTTCGTACTACACTCATACTGAAAACAGAACTGTCCTGTATAAAACTCCCTACATATAACACTACGGCCATTTCTAGTTTACATATTGCAATTCAGTCTGTGTAGCAAATCACATTCTTTGACCTTACCGATAGGCAGACTGGTTGTGTGTTTATTCAATAAACAAAAAAATCTACAGTATGTTCATTTAACATAACATGTTCACTTTCAACTAACTTGCTGTCTCTTTATAAGTTTTGCTGTAAACTAATAAAGAAATACATAACTGTCTATTGTTATCATTCAGTTACAGCTAACTCCCTGTAACTGTGGTGTTTAATAACTGCACTTTTAAGGGATCTGGACAGAGGCTAAATGGGGAGAATCCCATAGAGACATTGATTACGGTTAATAGAAAATGAATGGATGTACAGGCCACTGGGAAGATCTGTGTTATGCGATGATACATAGAATAACAATGACAGATGGAAGTGTAATTGCTATAGTAGAAATGCTGTTTGCTGAAGGTTAAGTTATACAGAACAAGGAAAGTATCCCTGAAATGTTTATGCTGTATGTCCTTTGTCTTTACTTATTACTAACTTCATACAATAATAACGCTTGTATCCTAGGTTTTATTGAAAACGACAGCTGGAGACATTGACATCGAGTTATGGTCAAAAGAAGCCCCTAAAGCTTGCAGGAACTTTGTCCAACTTTGTTTAGAAGGTAGGAAAATGTGTGGTGAGACATCGAAGTCAGTGGTTCCCAAACTCTGTCCTCAGGGCACCCTAACAGTCCAGGTTTTAAGGATCTCTGTGCTTAAGCACAAGTGACTGAATTAGTGCCTCAGTCAATTTGATTATACCATCTATGCACAAGCATGGATATCCTTAAAACCTGAACTGTTAAGCTGGGTACACCTTGAACGACTTGCAAACAATGCGGTGTCGTCAAAGATTTCCCCGGAACTCCTGGACTAACGATATAATGCATACACACTGTACAATTTTACCAAAGACCAAACAATATATCGTTCATCGTTAACTATTTCCAAATCGTTAGATCGTTAATAATATTTCTTCCACAGCCACAGGGGACACTGGAACTCAGTACTGTGGGTATAGGCGGGGTGTAGAGAGGAGCTGGCACTTTAAGAACTTAATAAGTGTGACTGGCTCCTCCCCCCTCATCCCCAGTCAAGAATTGTGCCTTGAGGGAGTCGGTTCCCTGGGCATCAGCTTAGGCAAAATCTTTATTTTTTTTCTTAGTTCCTTTTACATTGAGGACACAGGCAGACTTTTAGCCCCTGTCTGCCTGCGCCGTTGGAGCTTGCCGGAGGGACCCGCTGCCTGCAGCAAGTGTCCGGGTCCCAGCACATCAGTGCTGCTGGGACCTGCCACAGCTGCTCGCGGATGGGTCCAGATGCCCCCTCACTGCTGCACTCATTTCCTTCACTTCAGAGGTGGGTTAGTCAGGGGAAGCACGCATCTCCCTTTCTCCCGTGTGCAGTTCCGTGCAGCACGCCAGGTCAGCATCTCCTGCCTGCAGTCACTGCTGATTTCTGGGCCTGGACTGATAGCCCGGGGTTATCCCCAGAACCCCTGGCCGGTGGGTGCCGGGTTGACTGTGTATAGTGTGGTGTAAAGAATAGATGAACTAATATTGTCTTTTGTCAGTAGTGGGAACCATTCATTGGCTGAGAGAGGCGGAGGCTCGCCTCTCTCAGCCAATGAACGCTCAGCCCAGTCATTTCTATAGAAAAATGCAGCGGCTGAGCTGTCATTCTGGAAGTACAGTCCTTAGAGTACAGTACTGAGTTCGTGGGTTGTGACCTTTTGTTTTAAGAAGACTCGATGCCTACATGGAAAAGAGGACGTGTCCAGGGATTGTAGGGGAGTATGTGGGAGTGTAATAAAGTTTTACTTTCACGTTCACCAAGTACCAGAATGCGGGGGAGGTTTGCTGGGACCTGTAGTTCTCCAGCAATAGACCATATTAGTTCATCTATTTTATACACCACACTATACACAATCAACCTGGCACCCACCGGCCAGGGCTGCTGGGGATATCCCCAGGTTATCAGCCCAGGCCTGGGGTGCCCTGGAGAGGGGGACCCCTTTATTGGGGAGTTCCCCCACATCCCCAGAGATCCCTGGCTTGGGCTGACTAGCCGTCAGGTGTAATGCTTTGGCCGGGGGGCCCAGTTCCTCTGGCTGTGGCATTACATCCCCGCTAGAAAGAGTCAGGTGCTGGTTATGGAAAGTACAGGGGACACCTACTCATTTTGACCCCTGTATTCTCAAAACCAGGTCCGGCTCGCTGAGCTCAGTGCTGGTTGTGCTAAATACAGGGGACCCCTACGTCTTTTTTACCACATATTTACACAGCTTTTAGGGGGGACCCCCATGTCATTTTTTTCTACTTCAGGTTCCATAGGGTATCCACAGGATACCTTGGGGTATAGGCGATGGCGGCAGACATCCAGGCACCACAGAGTTAAAAACTTCTCCATCCTCCCAGGATGCACTGGGGTCCCTCTCCTATACCCCGCCCCCGAGCCTCAGGCACTCAGTTTTCGTCGGTACCTGGCCGAAGTCGGATACACCGTACAGAGTGGGGGTCTTGGTCTGCAGGCCCCTGAAGTTCTTCAATGCAGCTGTGGCTGCACATCTAACGAGCAGACAACATGGACAGTCTGTACTGACGTCCATGTCGTCGCTCCTACACCCCGCTGGTACCAGAACGCCGGTACTGATCCGGGGATGCTGGTGGGTGACTGGGGTCACAGCTAGCGGTGGCCCCGGTTGCCCGGACTGTGGCCGGATTTACGGGGGTTCAGGTAAGCGACAAGGTCCCGCGGTGGGTCCCAGCCGAATAGCACAGTCCTTAGTCCCCAGACAGGGGGCTCCCTGGGGACTGGCTGCAGTGTGGAACCAGGCTACTGATCCCTGCGCTTTCCACTACCCCCTGGGACTGAGGACTGGACAGAAACAGTAAATGTCCAGCGTCCCAGGGGTTAAATGCATGCCAGGGGAGCGCACTTTCCCTGCTAAGCAGCCAGCGCCTCCCCCGCTGCACACGGCCTCTCCACAAGGTGGTTAGGCATCTGCATGTGCTCCGCCCCCAGACCAGCCCTCCCTCTGCTCCTCGGTGGCCATTTTAATACATGTGGGAAACGCTGCTGGGTCCCCCTGCATACCTCTCCTCCGGTGCAAGGTCAGTGTATGCAGCGCTGTTTCCTACCAGGCTGAGGTCTGGTTAGTTGATGAAGCGCAGGTACTGCAGGGTTTTCAATATTCTGCACTGTATGTGACTTTGGGCTAGCGCTGCTGTCTGGTACTTTCACATACTGTCAGCTATTCTCTGCTAACAAGCCTGTGCGATGTTGCAAGGGGGATTTATACCTCACTATACAACTTGTTGTGAAGTGCGGTGGTCACATACAGCTCCGGGTCACACACTCAGTATGTCTGACAGTGAGCACGATTTCCCCATTCCGCCTAAGTGTACTGTATGCAAGGTACCATTGGCAGAGGGTGATGGTAACTCTGATGGATGATGTAAGGCGTGCCTGCGGTTGGCATGGCCGTTTTCTGTCACTACACCTGTGCAGGAGCTACCATGGACTTGTTTTGCTACGGCACTTACTATCCTGGTGGGCCAGTTAACGACAACCCCCACGTTTCCCCAGATGGGCGTCTCACAGCAGTCTATGGTGTCGTCCCCTATGCAGGGGTTTCCCAAACAGTTAATAGTACCTCAGAGTTTCCCGTTGTCACCCCCTCAGGTCATCCATGAACCTGAGTGGGCTAATTCACTGTCTACCTCAGTACAACAGCTGTCCGAGGTGTTACAGGGCGATTCTTCTGTGCGGGCGCAGAAGCGTCAGCTGCAACCTCATCAAGATCAGGATGCTGTGACGACAGATGATGGCTCATACGTGCGGTGTGCACGGCCTTGGTTATTGAGGATGACGCTACTCCTGTAGCGAAAATCAAAATATGCCCTTTTCAAGGATATTAAAAGTGATGCTACGGTGTTTCCCCTATCTGATCAGCTAGTGGATCATTTAGAGAAGGCGTGGAAAACGCTGGGTAAGCGTTACCTGCCCCCTAGACGTTTTGCGGTGGCCTTTTAAAGATAATTATTTTGCAAAATGGGATAACCCGCCACAAGTGGATTCACACGTCTAGTAAAGAGTGCTATGTTGCCTATGCCCTCTATGTCCTCCTTAAAGGATCCAATGGATCGCAGGGTAGAAATATGTTTGAAAATGATTTATTCCCTTGCAGGAGGCGTGTCCAGACCGGCTTTGGCTGTGTGCTGGGTGGCAAGAGCTATGGAGCACTGGGCTGATACCTTGGAGGCATCCTTGGACCCAGACTCGTCACCTGAACAGGTGGAGTTGGTGGGTAATTTAAGGGACTCAGCTACCTACATTAATGAGGCAGCTTTAGATATGGGCCTCATGGCGTCCAAGATCTCCTTGGCAGCAGTGGCAGCTCGTCGTATCCTGTGGCTGCGTTCTTGGAAGGCGGATGCTGATTCCAAAAAGGGTTTGGAGGGATTACCCTTAAATGGAGAAGTGCTATTTGCCCCTGATCTAGACAAAATTGTGGCTACTTTCGGCAGCAGCTAAGTCTGCGTGTCTGTCTTCCACTACTGTCCCATCAGGAGCGGGTACTTCATCCTTTCGGCCCTACAGAACGCAGAACAGACCCAGGGTACAGTCCTTTCCTAGGAGGACTGCCGCCAAGAAACCTACAAAGCCCAGGAAGCAGGCCTGGAGTACCAGACGTCCCACTCCCAAGTCCGATGACAAACCTTCGGCCTGACGGGACGGGCCTCTCTTTGGGGGACCTCAAAGTGGGAGGCCGACTTCTGAAATTCGCCCAAAGCTGGTGTCTGACCACTTCAGACACATGGGTCAGAGAAGTGGTCTCTCAGGGGTATGCCCTCTCCTTCCGCAGGAGGCCTCCCAGCCGTTTTTTCACCACGGGCCTTTCGTCCAATCAGGACAAGGCCCGGGAACTCAAGTAGGTAGTACACTCGATGCTCCAGAATGGAGTTATAGTGCCAGTTCCTTTGTCTCAGAAGAGATTGGGGTTTTACTCCAATCTTTTTCTGGTGCAGAAACCCAATGGGTCCTACCGGCCAATACTCAACCTCAAAGCCCTCAACAAATTTCTGAGGGTTCCTCGGTTCAGGATGGAGACCCTGCGTTCCATTATTTTAGCAATGGAACCTGGGGATTTCATGGTGTCGCTGGATATTCAGGATGCTTACCTGCATATCCCTATTGTCCCAGCATACCAGTGCTTCCTCAGATTTGCAGTGGTCAAGGACCACTTCCAGTTTCAGGCTCTGCCCTTTCGGTCTGGCTACAGCACCTCGGGTGTTCACCAAGGTTATGGCCGTCATGGCAGCCCACCTGCGGTTGCAGGGAGTCCGCCTGTTACCTTACCTGGTCGATCTCCTGTTACTGGCAGAGTCCTCAGAGAAACTTCAGCAACATCTGCAACTAACAGTCTCTGTATTGCAGTCTCTCGGCTGGCTGATTAATTGGAAGAAGTCCTCCCTGGTACCATCAAAGAGGATGCTCCATCTAGGAGCTCTGTTGGATTCCCAACATCAGAGGATCTTGGTGACGGGAGAAAAGATCTCTGCGTTACAGGCAAAGGTCCGTCTTTGCCTGCAGAGTCGCCGGGTGTCTATTCACTCGGCAATGAGGTTACTGGGATCCATGGTATCCATATTCGACATGGTGGAGTTTGCCCAGTTTCACTTGAGACCTCTGCAGAAGCTGATCCTCTCCAGATGGAATGGTTCGCCCCAAAGGATAAAGACAGAGACTATGGTGCTTTCCCCGGAAGTGCGATTATCTCTGGCCTGGTGGATACAGATGACTCACCTGAACAAGGGGCGCCCATTTTGGATCGCAGACTGAGCCCTTCTGACGACGGAGCGGGGAGCGGTGATGGGTCCACACTTCTTTCAGGGAAGGTGGACATCGGTAGCAGCTGCTCTTCCAATAAACATATTGGAACTGCGGGCAGTATTCAAGGCTCCAGCAAGCAAGACAGGTCCTGCAGGGAAAACCTGTGCAGGTACAGTCGGACAACGCCACCATGGTGGCATACATAAACCGTCAAGGAGGGACTCGCAGTCAGGCGGCTCTGACAGAGGTGTCCCGCATTCTAGTATGGGCAGAAAAGCATCTCACCGCAATCAGCAGTGTTCATACCAGGAGTTCTCAACTGGGAAGCAGACTTTCTCAGCAGTCAAGACGTGCATCCAGGAGATTGGTCTCTTCACCAGGAGGTGTGTCAGCTACTGGTGAACAAGTGAGGCCTTCCAGAGATAGATCTCATGGCCTCACGACACAACAACAAACTGCCGATGTTCGGGTCAAGAACAAGAGATGCAAAGGCTTGTCTAGTGGACGCTCTGGCAGTCAAGTGGACCTTCCAGTATGCGTACCTCTTCCCTCCGTTCTCCCTTCTTCCTCGAGTGATACGCAAATTCAAGCAAGAAGGCGGCACGCTACTGCTGATTGCTCCAGCGTGGCCCAGGCGGCACTGGTACACGGATCTTCAGAGTCTCTCAGTGGACACTCCTCTGTTGTTGCCTCAACATCAGGACCTGCTGTCTCAGGGTCCTTGCCTTCATCCGGACCTGAGTCGGCTGTCTTTGACGGCGTGGCTATTGAGACTGCCCTCTTGAGGTCCAGAGGTTTCTCCAGCTCGGTGGTCAACACCGTGCTGAGAGCTCGGAAGCCTTCATCTGCCAACATCTACCATAGAGTGTGGCAGGCTTTCTTCCAGTGGTGTCGCACTAGAGGTTATGCTCCTCAGGTGTTCAAATTGTCCAGGGTTCTGGCCTTCCTACAGGCAGGTTTAGACCAGGGTCTTCGCCTAGCTTCCCTGAAGGTACAGGTGTCTACACTTTCAGTGTGGTTTCATCGTAGGATTGCAATGCTTCCTGATGTCCGCACCTTTATGCAAAGGGTGCTTCTTATTCAGCCTCCCTTTGTCCCAGCTGTGGCACCATGGGATCTGGCTGTGGTCTTGAAGACTCTTCAAGAACCGCCATTTGAACCACTGGGCTCAGTGGATTTGAAATGGCTAACCATTAAGACTGAAAAGCACAAAGAATATTTAAGGTACACCACCCTAGCGCCAATAAAAAGTTATGTAAAAAATGGTACTTATCTTAAATATACCAATTATTTTTGCTTTTATCCTTCCATCTTGAAGGATTGATGTGGAAAATCAGACCATGTAAAAAGAAAACAATATAATCTAGTGCAGATGGTCAAACAAAAGGAAGCATAATATTAATTAACAAATGTTAATTAAGCAAGTAGGTGAGGTAATAATCACCCTACAGCACACACTAATAGGCTAATTAAAACCAAAATTTATATATAACACGTTTAATGTACATCACAAACAATAATTTCATAAAAAATGTAAACTGTTGAATAGATGATTCAGGCTCTTTAGAACCACCAACAGGTACAATGTCTCAAGTGAAGTTAGCCTCCTAACAGAATCCGGTCAGATAGATGCAAAAAAATGGCGAGGAGATGTTTCTAACCCGGGTAACCCCAGCTACTCGTCCACATCCGTCTCACACAGGCTGTCGGAGGAAGGTCTATTGATGTCCCTCTACCGCCGTATTCCTTCTGGCTATTGCTTCGGCCATAAGGGTTTCAGAATTGGGAGCTCTCTAATGTAGACCTCCATTTCTAATTTTTCATAGAAACAGGGCTGTGCTGCGCACTCGTCCTGGGTTTCTTCCAAATGTGGTATCTAGTTTCCATATCAACGAGGAAATTATTGTATCATCGGTTACTTCACCGGACCTTTCGGTTGGTGAGGCCACCTTGGATGTGGTGCGGGCCTTGAAAAATCTATGTGGACCGCACTTCTGTCTATAGGAAGTCAGACTCTTTGTTTGTCCTTTTTATGGCTTCCATAAAAGAGGTTGGCCTGCCACTAAACAAACATTGGCAGGATGGATTTGACTGACTATCTCTGAAGCTTTTGCTCACGAGGGCCTTCCAGTTCCATCTTCTGTTAAGGCTCATTCCACTAGGTCTGTGGGTCCTTCGTGGGCAGCTCGATGTGGCGCCTCAGCTGTTCAGCTTTGCAAGGCGGCCACGTGGTCATCTGTCCATATTTTCGTATGGAATTATGCTTTTGATACCTACGCCTCTCAGGATGCTCCCTTCGGGCGACGGATTCTCCTCTCAGCACAGGAGCGTCCCCACCCTTGAAGGATACTGCTTTGGGACATCCCCAAGGTATCCTGTGGATACCCTATGGAACCTGAAGTAGAAAATAAGAGATATGGTAAGAACTTACCCTTGTTATCTCTATTTCTACGAGGTCTATAGGGTTCCACAGGGCTCCCGCCCTGTTGCACCTGTACTGCAGATGGGCTGTGTGGTTCTGGTCACCGGTTTTTCCATCTCCCTCTGGTGAGAATGTGATTCTTGTGTGTTCCAGACTTTCTTCTCTCTCTCTCTCTTTATCCTCCTCCGGCCTATGGCTTGTGACGAAACTGAGTGCCTGAGGCTCGGGGGCGGGGTATAGGAGAGGGACCCCAGTGCATCCTGGGAGGATGGAGAAGTTTTTAACTCTGTGGTGCCTGGATGTCTCCCGCCATCACCTATACCCCAAGGTATCCTGTGGAACCCTATAGACCTCGTAGAAATAGAGATAACAAGGGTAAGTTCTTCCCATATCTCTTATTTTTTATTTTTTTTACACTTTACAAACTTTTTACCCAGATACATGCACGGATCTCACTGATCTGTGCATGCATCTGTGTCTGAAGCTGGTATGGGGGGGGAGGGGCAATGCCTGTCAAGTGCCGTATTGTGCAGGTCTGAACGACACCTCGTTTTTCGTTCGGCAGAGCGTACACAGTGCATGATAAGAGGAGAATCGTTATCAAGATTAACATATCTTCCTGCATGCACAAAAGATCTGAAGATGTGACCAACGACCCGTGGAACGTGCATCGGGATCGTGATAGAGTGTGCACACTGGACGATATGAACGATTTGTTCTGATGCATCAGAATAGGTCAAATTGTTAAAGATATCTTTTAGAGTGGAGAGGCATTTAGGGTGCCTTGAGGACCGAATTTGGGAACCCCTGATCTAAGTTATTTGATGAGTTATTGGATGATGGGAGTATGGATTGGATTCTGCATTAAAATCCTGAGATGAAAGCAGCATTGTTACAAGAAGAAAACCTGCTCTTACAAACCAAGGGGCTGTGATTCAGCAGTGAAATGCTGATTGCAGAATCCTGATCATTAGCATGCACAGGAACCGTTCTGTAAATATGCAGAACGGGTCCTGTGTGATCGCACATGGGACCTGCCCACTTGCTAAGCTGCGAACGCACGCAGCTGTAACGAGCAAATATATGCATATATGCAAAACAAGCGATCGCACACCACAACACAAAGACACACACGCCCAGCCAGAGTTAAAAACACCCACCGTAGTCTGCGGACGACCATCACCTCTCTGCTTACGATGCATTCACTTCAGATATCAGCAGACTCATCGTTCCTCTTCCCATATATTGAAACCATAAGCAGGACATCTGCTACATTGCGATGTACCTGCCTGAGCCAACGATGTGTGTTTGCTAATAGCTTGTTATGTGTATGTACTTGTTGTTTGATTGCATCTTTGATCTTTTAGGTTTTTTTTTTTTTGAAAATTTTTTGGCTTTTTTTGTTTTAACGTTATATCTCCTGCTATATATTTTTTTAAATTATTAATATGCGTTATATGTATATCTATAACATATATACATATAAATCTTTAAATATATATAATGTGTTCTAAATCAGCTCTTAACTGTCACTATATAAGCTTGGTTTTCAAAATGTCAGTTCTGATTAGATTGTCTGTCAGGTTGCTTCCATCCATCAGTGTTCGCAAATACGCGCTATAGCGTGTATTTTACCCGGGATTGAGCAGTGGGGACTCACTTTTGAAAAGTAGCCAGGTCACCGGCGACGTGCTGTGCTGTGGCCAATCCCTGATAGCTGGATGCAGCACAGCGTGCCCCCCCCTGCAGAGAAAGACACAACCCTCTCTGTTATAGCAGCCAATGAGAGAGAGACTCTCATTGGCTACTGTTGTGGAAAGCCATGCTGGGATCAGGTGTCTGATCCCAGCATTGACACAGCTGCAGGGGTAGGCAGAGCCCGGCGCTGGGACAGTGTGTTTGTTCCCAGTGCCGGGTAAGCCACCGCGGCGGGTACCTGGTGAAGGGACCGCCTGGTCCCTTCCACCAGCGTCGGCGGGAAAGTGTGGCATCATTTGTAAGGGGTATTACTGCATGGCATAATGTGCGGCATTAATGTGCGGCATAATGTGTAAAGGCCGGGCATTTATCCTTTGATAAATATGCCTATTATTACCTAAAGCGTTATTCATAGGCTAACCGTACTATCACTTTAAAACGGGGCACTCATGAATTAATTACAAAGGTTCTGTGACTGGCTGACTTCATGCCTGGATTTCACCTGGTTTTAATGAGCCACAGAACGTGTGTAATCCATGAGTGTCCCAGTTTAAAGGGATGATATGGTAAGCCTACTTATTCACTATGGGTTTTGTGACAAGTCATATTACCTGAAAGATCATGGAGGCATTAAAACATGCATTTAAGGGGTATGTGGGGATATATGATGGGCATGTTAGGGGCATGTGAGGATGTGTGGTGGAATGTGGGGGGGTAAATTATGATGGGACCCAGAAATGGTCAGGTAGGACCACATTTTTTTTAAAGTGGTGGGTCCCAGGGACCCACATATTTTGTCACTCATCGTGATCACTTATCCATGTTTTAAGTTTTTGAAAAAAACAGTGTATCTAACAATGTGTGTGTGTATATATAGGGAAGGAAGGAAGTTACCAAGCATTACCATCGTATTTGGAAGGCATATGTAACCTGGTGCGAACGTAGAGTTCTGCCTTCTACGGAGTTCAGTCTTCCCAGATTTCTGCTTTTTCTGCAAGCAGGTCTCTCAGCAGGCCTTCGGTTGGGACCTCTGAAGGTACAAATTTTAGCACTCTTGGTTTTCTTCCAAAATAAATTGTTCTTATTACCACACGTGCAAACTTTTCTGCAGGGTGTGGTTAGATTGCAACCACCCATTGTTCCTCCTACAGCTCCATGGGACTTGGACTTCGTCCTGTCTTTCTTGCAGTCTTCGCTGTTCGAGCCTTTGGAGTCGGTGGAATTGAAGTATCTTTCAGGGAAGGTGATACTTCTGCTGGCTCTAGCTTCCACCAGGAGGGAGCTTTATCATGTCATCCACCATATTTGGTGTTTCATGAGGAAAGAGCTGAGCTACGCACCAGAATGGATTTTCTGCCTAAGGTGGTTTCAGCCTTCCACATCAATCAACCTATTGTGGTTCCGGTTCTTCCACAGGATTCTCCTTTTTCTAGATCCTTGGTTGAGGTTAGAGCTCTTCGCATATATGTAGACAGGACGGCAGCCGTTCGCAAGACAGATACTCTCTTTGTTTTGTATGATGCTGCTCGTCCGGGTTGGCCAGCTTCCAAACAGACACTGGCTCGATGGATTCGTCTGACCATACGACAGGCGTATTTGGCCTCGTCTAGAGAACCTCCATCTTCCATTACCGCACATTCCACTCGCTCAGTGGGTGCCTCGTGGGCGGCTGCTCGAGGCGTTTCTATGGAATCTCTATGCCGGGCAGCTACTTGGTCAGGATGGCATACTTTTGTTCGGTTTTACAGATTAGAAACCTTTGCGACTTCTGCAGCGCAATATGGTCGGTCTGTTTTGCAGGGTTCTCAGCGCTTTCCCACCCGTGACGGGAGCTCTGGGACATCCCCACTGTCTTGAAGTCCTCCAGTGTCCCCTAGTGGATGAAGGAGAAAACAGGATTTTGGTACTTACCGATAAATCCCTTTCTCCGATTCCACAGGGGACACTGGACACCCACCCTGCGCTGTTCTTCCTAACACACCTGTTATGCCTGATGGCGACATGTTTGTTGTCTAGGGTGATGTTATGAATGTTAGAGACATGTTTGTCGTCTCTTGTTTCATTCTATTTTGCTTTGTTTTCACCTTTTAGTTATGTGTACTTTCGCCGCCTCCTCTTCTGTCAATCTTTTTTTCTATGCTCCCCTCGGGCTCGGTTCTAATACTGGCCTATAGTGGGGTATAGAGGGGAGGAGCTAGTCACACTTCATTTAAATTTAAAGTGTCAGCTCCACTCAGCACCGTCTATACCCCACTGTCTTGAAGTCCTCTAGTGTCCCCGATGGAATCGGAGAAAGGGATTTATCTGTAAGTACCAAAATCCTGTTTTTTGCCCAAAGATGAGATCTGGTTAGTGCCTCTGGAAACTATACAAGGAATATTTTGACCTTTTCTACATCAGGGTCCATAAGGTATCCACAGGATACCTTGGGGTATAGGTGATGACGTCAGGCATCGGGCACCATAGAGTTAAGCTTTCAGCCTCCCAGGATGCACTAGGGTCCCCCTCCTATACCCCGCCCCCGAGCCAAGGCATCTCAGTTTCGTTGGTGCCCGGCTCGGAGTCGGATGCACCTGTTTAGAGGGGGGTTAAGGATAGCCCGTGAAGTTTTCTTCGCGGCAGCTGTGGCTGCACATCTGGAAGTACAGCATGGACAGTCACTACTGATGTCCATGCTGTCTTCCCTAAACCCCCGCCGGTACCAGAACGCCGGTACTGATCCAGGGATGCTGGTAAGCATCTGGGGTCACAGCTAGCGGTGACCCCAGATGTTTTGGACCATGGGCGGATTCTAGGGGGCAGCAGGTAAGCAGCGGGGTCCCGCGGTGGGTCTCTGCTGATATATGGTCCAGAGTCCCAAGGCAGGGGTCTCCCTGGGGACTGGCTGCAGCGTGGAGCCAGGTAACCAACCTGCGCTTCCACTACCCCCCTGGGACAGCGGACCGCAGC
Organism: Taudactylus pleione; assembly: GCA_031769625.1. Taxonomy (NCBI): domain Eukaryota; kingdom Metazoa; phylum Chordata; class Amphibia; order Anura; family Myobatrachidae; genus Taudactylus; species Taudactylus pleione. The sequence goes on along the minus strand of JAUIMM010000343.1, from coordinate 2,758,971 downwards.
TGAGCGGTAGCGCTGCGGCGTCCCAGGGGTTAATTGCATGCCAGGGGAGCGCACCTTCCCTGTACACAGCCGGCGCCTCCCCCGCTGCACACAGCCCTCTCTGCACCTGCCGATTGGCCATGTGGCAGCGCTCCTCCCCCAGGCCGACCTCCTCTCTGCTCCTCGGTGGCCATCTTTTAAGAAGCATGGTGAACGCTGCTGGAAGCTGTTGATCGGTAGCATCGCGGTCTGGGTCCCCCGGCATACCTCTCTTCCGTTGAAACAGGTCTGTGTATGCAGCGCGGTGTCCTACCAGGCTCTGTGTCTGCGTAGTTGAGGAACAGCGCTGATAGTGCAGGGATTAATTTCTTTGCACTGTATGTAACTTCTGCTAGCGTCTGCTGCCTGTACTTTCACTTTCTACTGTCAGGCATTTCACTGTCCCTGCTTTTCTTCTGCTAAAGCCCTTGCGGTGCGGTGATTGCAGGGTGGTTCTCCCACTATACTAACGAGTATTAGTGAAAGGGGTCAAATACTTACCATCATGTCTGAGAGTTTCCTCTCCAGCTTCTGTGTACTACATGCAAAGTACCAATAGCGGAGGGGGAAGGTAACGCGGAGGGGCTATGTCGGCAGTGTTATTTATTGGCGCGGCCAATTACTGTCACGGCTCCGGTACAGGAACCGCCCTGGGCTTGTTTCGCCAAAGCGCTTACAACCCTAGTGGGCCAGTTAGCTCCGCCACCTGCGTTTTCACAGATGGGATTGTCCCAGGAGTCAGTGGTGTCGTAACCCATGCAGGGTTTCCCGAGACAACTGATGGTACCCCACAGTCTCCCTATTTCCCCTCCCCAGGTCTCTCAGGAACCTGCGTGGGTTAATTCACTGACAAGTTCTGTACAGCATTTGTCGGACGTGTTACAAGGGGAGTCTGTGTTGCGGCCACATAAGCGGCCGGTGACGTCTCTGTCCGCTCCTTATGAGGGTGACGACCGATGATGGGGAGATTCTGGATCTATCTGACCAAGAACCTCTCCGTACTAAAGAGTCGGACGCTAAGTCCAAGGTTTATATTCCTGGCCTTATTCGGGCAGTCCGCACAGCTTTAGTTATTGAGGATGACGATCCTCCGGTGTCCAAATCCAAATATGCCTTTTTTAAGGATATTAAGGGTGACGCCACAGTGTTTCCTCTTTCGGGTCAGTTAGTAGACCATTTAGAGGAGGCGTGGAAACACCCTGGTAAACGGTATCAGCCTCAAAGACGCTTAGCGGTGGCTTACGCGTTTGCGGACAATTATTTTTCTAAGTGGGAATCCCCTCCACAGGTGGATTCTCATGTGACACGCCTAGTCCGAAGTGCCACGTTGCCCATGTCCTCCTTGAAGTATGCTACAGACCGTAAGGTGGAGATCTGCCTAAAGTCCATTTATTCCCTCGTGGTGGGGGGGGGGGGGGGGCATCCAGACCGGCTATGGCCGTATGTTGGGTAGCCAGAGCTATGGAGCACTGGGCTGATAGTTTGGAGGCGTCTTTGGATTCCGACTGTTCAGCTGAACAGGCCGAGTTGGTAGGCAATCTCCGGGATTCGGCCACTTACATCAATGAAGCGGCCTTGGATATCAGTACCCTCACATCTCGGATTTCTTCGGCAGCTGTTGCTGCTCGTTGAACCTTATGGTTGCGACCCTGGAAGGCGGACGCTGATTCCAAAAAGGGCTTGGAAGCTTTACCCTTTAATGGAGAAGTCCTATTTGGTCCGGATCTGGACAAAATTGTGGCCACGCTGGCGGCAGCCAAATCTGCATGTCTCCCGTCTGCTGCGGTCCCTTCCAGTTCGGGTACGTCGTCCTTTCGGCCTTACAGGGCCCAGGGTAGGCCTAAAGCACAGTCTTTTCCCCGACAGGCTGGCCCCAAGAAATCGGCCAAGCCCAGAAACAGGCCTGGAGTACCAGACGTCCGGCCCCTAAGTCTGATGACAAACCTGCGGCCTGACTGTCCGGGCCTCCCTTTGGGGGATCCCAAAGTGGGAGGCTGCCTGCTGCAGTTCGCCCAGTGTTGGTCGGTAACCACGACAGACAATTGGGTTCACGAAGTGGTTTCTCACGGGTATACCCTCTCCTTTCGGCACAGGCCCCCATCCCGATTCTTCACCACGGGTCTTCCCTTAGACCGGAACAAAGTCATGGAACTGCGGAAAGTTTTGCACACTATGCTCCAGGCTGGAGTTATAGTGCCTGTTCCATTCTCCCAGAGGGGCCAGGGTTTCTATTCCAATCTCTTTTTGGTGCAGAAACCCAATGGGTCGTACCGTCCGATTCTCAACCTCAAAGCCCTCAACAAGTCCTTGCGGGTGCCGCGGTTTCGGATGGAGACCCTACGGTCCATCATTCTGGTGCTGGAACCTGGGGATTACATGGTGTCATCATTGGACTTACAGGACTCTTACCTGCATGTCCCTATTCTTTTACGCCATCCACAGTTCCTCAGGTTTGCAATCCGCAACGATCACTTTCAGTTCCGGGCGTTACCTTTTGGCCTGGCGACAGCACCACGAGTGTTGATCCAAGGTTATGGCGGTCATGGCGGCTTTCCTGCGGCTGCAGGTAGTCCGCATGTTGCCGTACCTGGACGACCTTCTGTTGGTGGCGGGATCTCCAGAGCTCCTTCTACGCCACTTGGATCTGACGATCGCGGTACTGCAACGGCACGGCTGGTTAATAAACTGGCAAAAGTACACCCTGATCCCGTCTCAGAGGATTCTGCACCTCACAGCCTTATTGGACTCCAGACAGCAGAGGATCTTTGTGACGGGGGAAAAGATCTCTGCCTTACAGTTTAGGGTGCGCAGTTGTCTGCAGAGTCGCCGTGTGTCCCTGCACTCGGCGATGAGGTTACTGGGCTCCATGGTGTCAGTATTCGACATGGTGGAATATGCCCAGTTTCACTACAGACCTCTGCAGCAATTGATCCTGTCCAAATGGAATGTACTACCTCAGAGTCTAAAGTCCCAGACGATGGTGCTCACTCCGGAGGTTCGCCTGTCCCTAGCTTAGTGGTTACAGACGACCCATCTCAACAAGGGTCGTCCATTTTGGGTAGCGAACTGGGTCCTGTTGACAATGGACGCCAGCCTTTGGGGCTGGGTAGCGGTCACGGGTCCACACTTGTTCCAGGGCAGATGGACTCAGGCGGAAAAGGAGCTTCCAATAAACATCTTGGAACTCCTCGTGGTTTTCAATGATCGTAGAGGTGTCCCGCATCCTGGTCTGGGCAGAGCGCAATCTCCCGGCCATATCAGCCGTATTCATCCCGGGAGTCCTCAACTGGGAGGCGGACTTTCTCAGTCGCCAGGACGTTCATCCGGGGGAGTGGTCTCTGCACCAGGGCGTCTTTCAACTTCTCTGGAAGACCCCACCTGTCCACCAGATCGACCTCATGGCGTCACGGCACAACAACAAGTTGCCGGTGTACGGGTCTCGAACAAGAGACGAAAAGGCGTCTCTGGTGGATGCTCTGTCCGTCCAGTGGACGTTCCGGTTTGCTTATCTCTTTCCTCCGTTTTCCCTTCTTCCACGGGTAATCCGGAAATTCAAACAGGAAGGAGGGACGCTCCTGTTGATGGCTCCCGCGTGGCCCAGGCGGCACTGGTTCTCAGACCTTCAGGGTCTGTCCGTGGACATTCCTCTGCGGTTGCCGCTGCGACTGAACCTACTGTCACAGGGTCCTTGTCTTCACCCGGACCTGACTCGGCTGTCTTTGACGGGGTCGCTGTTGAGAAGGCCATGTTAAGGTCCAGGGGGTATTCCAGCTCTGTAGTACGAACTATGCTAAGAGCTCGGAAACCATCTTCTGCAAGGATATACCATAGTGTGTGGCATACGTTCTTCCAGTGGTGTCGACTGAGAGGTTATGCCCCTCGGAAGTTCCGTCTGTCTAGAGTGTTAGCTTTCCTACAGGCGGGACTAGACCATGGGCTACGCCTTGCTTCTCTGAAGGTGCAGGTGTCTGCCTTGTCCGTTTGGTTCCATCGTAGGATTGCTACAATCCCCGATGTGCGCACCTTTATGCAAGGTGTTCTTCGAATTCAGCCGCCCTTTGTTCCACCTGTGGCGCCTTGGGATTTGGCTGTGGTCCTGAGGGCTCTCCAGGGACCGCCGTTTGAACCACTGGGCTCAGTGGACCTTAAATGGCTGACAGCTAAAACAATTTTCCTTCTGGCCATCGCTTCGGCCAGACGTGTTTTTGACTTAGAGGCTCTCTCCTGTAGACACCCTTTCCTGATTTTTCATGGGAACAGGGCAGTGCTGCGTACTCGTCCTTATTTTCTTCCCAAAGTTGTTTCACGTTTCCATATCAATGAGGAAATCGTTGTGCCGGCTTTTAACTCACCTGATCTTTCAGTGGGTGAGGCCACTTTGGACGTTGTGCGGGCCTTAAAGATTTATGTTGACCGCACTTCTTCTTTAGGAAGTCGGACGCCTTGTTTGTCCTCTATGGCTTCCGTAAAAAGGGGTTGGCCTGCTTCAAAGCAAACTTTGGCAGGTTGTATTCGTATGTCAATTTCAGAAGCTTATCTTCATGAAGGCCTTCCGGTTCCATCCTCTGTGAGGGCTCATTCCACTAGGTCTGTGGGTCCTTCGTGGGCAGCTCGACGTGGTGCTTCTGCAGTCCAGATCTGCAAGGCTGCCACGTGGTCCTCTGTCCGATCAGTGCGATCCGTGTGGCAAGCACCTGTGACAAAAGACACAGATACATGTATGGATCTGTGAGCTCCGTCCGTGCATCTGTGTATGAAAAAAAAAGTGTACACAAAAAACAGCGTAAAACCCCCTGAAAAAAAGCTCAAGCTGCCCCGGCATTTGAAGACACAAACGACGTAGGGTTCCCTGTATTTAGCCCAACCAGCACCAGGCTTTTCAGAGCCAGCCCTCGTTGTCAATATACAGGGGACAAAAAACGTAGTAGTCCCCTCTATTTATCGAACACCAACTCTGGGCTTTGAGCTGGTCCTGGTTATACAGGGGACAAGAAGCGTAGGGGTCCCCTGTATCATCCATAACCAGCACCGGACTCTTTCTAGCGGGGGGAGTATTTTCACAGCCAGTGGAACCCTTTCACCGGGTCCCCCGGCCAAAGCATTACTCCTGGCCGATAGTCAGCCCAGGCTGGGAATCCCTGGGGAGTCGGGGACCCCAAAATAAAGGGGTCCCCCTTTCCAGGACACCACAGGCCTAGGCGGAGGTTGCCGGGTTGATAATGCAATGTTATTGAAAGAGTTAAAAATATTGTCTTTTGCATTAGAACTACAGGTTCCAGCAAGCCTCCCTCGCATGCTGGTACTTGGAGATACAGAAGTACCAGCATGTGGGGCAGGCATTACAGGCTCAATAGTACCTGTAGTTCCACTGCAAAAGCAATATTAAAATAAACACAGTACACACATCGTGAAAGTACAAGTTTATTAACACATACATACTCACTGATTTTTTTTTTTTCACACAGATGCATGCATCCATCTGCTATCGTGCACGATCTAATGATGTGCAAATCATTGGATAGTGCACGATAGATCTTATGTCACATCGTGCAACTTTTGCTGCACATCGTGTCGAGTGCCGGGGAGAGTTCAGGGTAAATTGCTCATGATTGATCGTTGAGCACATCGTTCTGTATGTACGCACCTTTAGTAGTCCACTGACTATGTGTTTAGTATTATAAAAGTTTGTGCTTGGCAATAGAATGTAAAGTATATGTTTTAAATATGAGAGTATTATCGGTCTCATATAAAATGCTTTGTTTCACTAATTATATTTTGTTGTTCTTTTAGGGTATTACGAGAATACAATATTTCACAGAGTTGTTCCTGAATTCATAGTCCAAGGAGGTGATCCAACAGGCACCGGTGGCGGCGGAGAATCAATATATGGAAAACCATTTAGGGTACGTCATCTCTAAGTAAAGTGCAGAAGTTGGGAATATATTAACCACTCTTCATGGTCATTGTAAACAGAGAGCCCCTATCTGTTTCTAAATCTCTGTCAAAGATGACCGGTACTCTATCAATACAAATGACAGCCTTTGGGACTGGAACTATTCTGTAGGGCTACAAGCCCTACAATTACTACATACACAGATCAGCCATAACATTAAGACCAACTGCCTAATATTATGTTGGTTCCCCTTGTACTACCAAAAATGCTAAGGCATGGACTCTGCAAGACCTCTGAAGGTGTCCTGTGGTATCTGGCACCAAGACGTTAGCAGCAGTTCCTTTAAGTCCTGTTAGTTATGAGGTGGGGCCTCCATGGCTCGTAACAAGATAATCAATGTTATTCACTTCACCTGTCAGTGGTTGTAATGTTATGACTGATGTATGTATGGTGTTGCATCTAAGGGGTATATTTATTAAAGTGCGGGTTTTTAGAAGTGGAGATGTTGCCCATAGCAACCAATCAGGTTCTAGCTTTTATCTTCTAGAAGGTGCTAGCAATCAATAAATACTACTTAACATGTATCTATCACCTTCTAGAAGATAATAGCTAGAATCTGATTGGTTGTTATTGGCAACATCTCCACTTCTAAAAACCCGTACTTTGGTAAATATATCTCTTTGTGTTGTGTTGTATGTTTCTTATGCAAGGGCTTTCGAAGTGCCTTATCTTCCCCATGCTGTTATCTAGAGACTCTGGCACCCTAGTAGTTATTGTTTGGAGGTCACCAGGTAATAACTGCCTACACTACAGAAAGAGTTAAAAAGTCCCAGAGTTTGCGCGTGTTTACGGGGTTGCAGGGAGCTCTTTTGTCCACATCTCCCCTACTGTGGCTTTGATAAACTCAGGGGCGCCCCCCCTATTTGATGTTAGGTTGTCTACTATTCAAAATGCTATGCCTTGTTGGGCTACATTATTAATCATAAAAATGTTATTGGTTTCACACTAGAAAAAAAAAAGTAGTAATTTTTTTCAAATCCAGCTTATTTGGAAAACCTGCTTTTAGGATATTATTATTTTTTTTCTATTTTGGAAAGGTAGCTTAGTGCTGAAGTAAGAGATTCAGAGCATTTCTAGGTAGTTGTTAAAAAAAAATAAAAAATGACACATTTGCTTTTAGTTGACTTTCCAAGAAATTCAATAATCCCTTCAATAAGACCACATTGAGTACATTTTATTTGGCTTGTCAGTATAAACAAACCAAACACGATTTTCTGAAATGTCAGAGTGTTCTGAAAAATAACAAGGTATAAAATAGATGTGTAATACATATAAAAATGACTGATATTCATGTTGTAATGTGACCAGACCAAAAAGTCCCAAAATAAGCTCATCATAGGGGTGAGAAAAGCTTCATCTGCAAAGGGATTAATAGTAACTGACCTGCCAGTTAGTGTTAGATCTAGTTTACATTGGTTCTATAAATGCTCACCATAGGAATCAACTAGAATCATAGTTAAATAAAATATAATAAAGTAAAATAAATACAACGTATCTGTTTTTTTATTTATGTAGATCATAAAAAATATATATTTTATTAATTCATACTGATTTGTTATCCCTCTAAATAGGAGAACTAGATATATTGTATAGGCGGAAATGCAAGTAAATTGTTTGTTGTGTTTTTGTTTTTTTGTTATAATGTTTTTGCCTGCGCTTCCATGTATATTACAATTAAATCATATACAGTAGCTTAGTAAATCAACAAACTAGGATCATATTTTTCAAAAATAAATAAAATGATCTTGGGTAAAGCGAAATTACAAAGTTAATGCTGGTGAGTCTCTGATCCAGCACAAACCTATTAAAGGGCTTAAATTTGTCCATAGTGAATTTATAATCTTCTTTTTTTTTTTTTTTTTAATAAATATTTGTTCAAATGTTAAAAATGACTGCACGAAGGATAGGACAGAGGCCTTTTGCAAACAATGATGTTTTAAGGTCGATGTCCAATTGTTTGTTTGTTTTATTGTAGGGTGAGTAGTAAATGGTTTTCCACCATCAATGGTTTTATACAGATGGTTGTTTGTATACAACTTCCTAGCTCTTGCTGCATTTTGATCGGGACTTGTGTCTCGGGGAAGACGATGACAGCCAGAATCAAACATTGATGTTTTGCAAACCTGTATAGTTTGCAATTAATTTTTAATGTTTTCCCAACTGATTGTGAGAGGTTGAGGTTTCCCACCATTGATGGTCTTGCGTCAATGGCAACATTGATGTAACGGCTTCGATCTCCCAACCCTAGATGCACTCCCTGTGTGTAGGTTATGTTTGCATCCTTTGGTTTTAATAATTTGTGCATTTCTGTGATGGTTTTAAGTGCTATACATAATAGTTTCTTTGTATTAGTGTTACATGTATGTGCATTAGACAGGATGTCAGCTGCCATCATTGGTGGGAGCACTGCTCTGTCAGTCAGTAAGCTTTGGGTCATCACGTCAGAAAGACGATTGGGAAATTAGCAGACAGTAATTCCTAAGTAATTCCAACTACATTCCTAAGATCTTTACTTCTAGTAAAGCCTGTTCATGTCCACATATATGTTCATGAATGCTATAATAATATACTGTGACCGGGCCCCTATCTCTCCCTACGTGGCTACAATGGTGACAGCAGTGTGAGAAATGTTAAAGCCCAGTGACTGCAGGAGCGAGATGGTACACAGAGGGTGCAGAGATGTAAGAAGGTTTAATAGATTTTTTTTCTTATGTGCACATAACACTGCAGCATCGGACTGGATCTGGCAGCACTGAGAGGGTTAAGTCTCAGGGTATTGCACTGGGACTAGTGTTAAATGTGTCCCACCCAGTACATTAATGTCATTCTTTAGTGATATATTTCAATCAGCAGTAAATTACAGAATTTGGAATAAAACGGTATAAAATTTGATGACAAAAACCGTAATAAAAGCTTTGTCATAGCTAACCTTAAAATGTCTAGAAAACTACCAGAACACAGAGCCAGCACAATGACACGGGGAAAACGGGATAGGGGTAACCGCTGGCTGCTGTCCTCATGCACTACTGGTGGCCTGTGCTCTCACATGTACCCGGCTCCCTAGCCATGTGCGGACACTGTTTACGTTCTGCCCAGTTTGGCTCCTGATTGGCCGCCTTGCTGCGTGACATAGCTATTACATAATGAGGGAAGGCGTGCGAGCGGCTCAACACGTGAGGCTGCTGCCGTAGGGGGGGCACTCTTCCTTCACCTACTTTCTCCAACACGTCGATTCAAGGCTCGCAACTCCCAGCCAATCAGCACCGGGTTTGCGCCTCGAAAGCAACGCCTATTTTGTCTGCTTTCCACGAGAGCTGCCGGCACCCGCTGATTGGCAGGAGGCTGGGAGACGGCGAGGCGGAGTAACAGTGCGTTATCATTTGCATCTATAGGGACTCAGCTTGCAATACCCCCTGGAAATGGTCCATATTGCTTGGATATATCAGAATAGTAAAAGCATTCCTGAAGGAGACCTAATCATCCTGCTTAGCCAGAAACCTGCACCTTATGAAAGGAGATCTAATCGCCTTTGAATAAGGAGGAAGCACCAGTAGACAATATTTATAGTAAGTGCTCCCAGGGACCTTTTTTTTTTTTTTCAATAAATTTGTTTTCTGACATTTATTCTTATTTTTTTGCCCAACAAAGGGAACCAGGGAAGCTGCTAATCTGTATATTGTGTATATTCTTTTATTGTGTAAATATTGACAGATATACAGATCTGCCCAGCTATTTTGTTGCTCATGGCATGGCGTGAGTCGCGCCATGGACTTGTGGCATACCGTGGTGTTCTTCAACGAAGGATATGCTACGGCATGTAATACAGTGCTTAACCGCTGGGTGGCGAGTGCTCCACTTTTGTAATTGCATGTAATACAGTGCTTAACCGCTGGGTGGCGAGTGCTCCACTGTTGTAATTTGTACTGAATGCCTTGTACTGAATGCCATACTGTTAAACTTACAGTAAATTGGATGGATATCACATTCACAGCATTTGCATGTTCGCACAACCAATACTGTATTTTTCTACTTCAGGGTCCATAGGGGTCCACAGCGTGACCTTGGGGTATAGCTGGATCCTGGATCCTCGGGCACCACGGAGTTAAAGCTTTTAGCTGCTCCCAGGATGCACTTGGGTCCAACCTCCCCTATACCCCGCCCCCGAGCCACAGGCACCTCGGTTTAAGATGGTGCCCGGCCGGAGTCTGGTCACCCTGCGGGAGCAGCCCCCTAAAGCTTTTTATTTTAACTTAGTTTAATTTTTTTACTATAGTTTTTTTCTCCAGAGCGGCAGCGATGGGCTGTCTGTACAGACGCCCACGCTGCCGCTCCTTCTCCCTGCTGGCGCCGCGACGCCAGCACTGAACTGGGGATCGCGGCGGGGAAAGCCAGAGTCTGTACTAGCCGGACTCTGGTTTCCCCCGGGACTGCTGCCGGAAGACGCCGGGGAGATTAAGGTAAGCCGCGCACCGCTGATTAGCGGCGGTGCGCGGGTTCATGCCCCCGGTCTAGGGGACAGACCGGGGGCGCTAGCGGTGGCGGCGGGCCCCCCCTCCAGCGGAGGCATACCCCGCCAGACCACTAGACCACCAGGGTAAATTATGCGGCAAGCGGCATGCCGGCAACCCGGGGGGTTAAATATGCTAGCCAGGGGAGGAAGCCTTCCCTGTCTAGCGGCTCCTCCCCTCAGCTCAGCGCGCCTTTCAGCTCGTAGTCTGGCGTCGCTGAGCTGCAGCTACTCGGCCACTCCTCCTCTGAGGTCTCCAGCAGCCATTTTCTTCAAGTGGCAGCGTGGATACTCTCAGGGAGCACACGGACCGGTCCCCCTGTGTACCTCTCCCCCGACAAGGACAGTGTACACAGCACTATAGCCCTCCCAGACACTGAATCTGGGAGGTTGATTGTAGTGGAAAGGTGCAGTGAGTATATCTTCCTGCATGGTATGTGACTTTTGCTAGTGCTGCCTGTCTGTGTCTTTTTTCTACTTACTGTCAGCCTATACCTATCCCTTTCCTTCTCCTACAAGCCCTACAGGTGTGCGGGGGAAGGGTGTTTCTACAGACCTCACCTATATAAATCACGTATTTGTGAGGTCCGTCACATACAGTTGTGTGCTACACAGTACCATATTGTGGGCTGTTGTTCAGCACACTGGTGAGTGCGCACGTTTTCTTCCTAAGTCATGTCTGAGGAGGAGATTGAGCACTCCGGGGCTCCGGTATTGTTCTCCTGCAGGCGCTGTTCTGCAGGAGTGGATAGGGAGGATTTGTCACAGGACGGCCTGTGCGGACGGTGCCAGGCGCTCCCTGGTATGTCTAAACCTCCCATGTCGCAGGAGCCACCATGGGCGATGTTTTCCCAGGTGCTGGTGTCCATCGCGGACCGTCTGTCGGTCCCGACTGCCGCCCCTACTAGGGCGTTGCCCCAGCCTGCCATCCCCCATTCCCCGGGTGTCCCACAATTATTGCAGACTCCCCCGGGGTCTCAGCCTGTTGGTCCCTATGCGGGGTTGCCAATGTATATTCAGTCCACCCCTGTGGCACAGCAGGCTGTGGTGCCGTTTCAGGCTCCTGTGGCAGCTCCTCCACCCTGGGTGGATGCGCTTTCCCACACTGTCCAAGATTTGGCGGCAGCATCTTCGGCTTTTCAGTCGATGTTGCGCAGTGACGTGCCCTCCAGGGCGTCTAAACGCTCAGTCATGGCGCAGGCTGCGCATCTTTCGGATTCTGAGGGGTCCTCGGATGATGGTGAGGTGCAGGATGACTCAGCCTCAGATGCATCAGTCCAGGAGGTAGACACTAAGTCTTCCATCAATGTGCGGGCTCTGGTTAAGGCGTTGCGGGCCATTCTTCTGATTGAGGATGAGGCATCCGCTCCCAAGTCGAGGTATCCTAGTTTTAAAAAAGCTACGGTTACTTCTGCAGCGTTCCCCTTGTCTGATCAGTTGACTGATCACATGGCGGTGGCCTGGCAGACACCCAGTAAGCGTTTCCTGCCACAGAAATGCTTGGCGTCCAATTATCCATTCCATATCGCATTGTAAGAAATGGGAAACTCCGCCTGCAGTCAATTCCCATGTAACACGCCTCATCAGGAGTGCTACTTTGCCATTGCCGTCTATATCCTCGCTGAAGGATCCTACGGACAGGAAGGTGGAGACTTGTCTAAAGTCTATTTATTCTCTCTCAGGGGCTGTAGCCCGGCCGTCCATGGCTATCTCCTGGGTGGCCAAGGCCATTGAGGAGTGGGCCAACGCCTTGGAGGACACGTTTACGGATGAAGCTCCGGACGTCCAGAGGGCGTTGTTAGGACAGATGAGAGATGCCGCCTCCTACATTGGAGAAGCATCGTTGGATGCTAGCCTGTTGACCTCTAGGGTTTCGGCGGCAGCAGTGTCTGCTCGTAGATCCTTGTGGTTGCGGTCTTGGAGAGCAGACGCGGATTCAAAGACAGGCTTGGAGGCCTTACCTTTTAATGGAGAATTACTATTTGGTCCGGACCTGGACAAAATAGTGGATACCCTGGCAAAATCCAAGTCAGCCTTCCTCCCTTCAGCTACTACACCTGCTAAGGTCCGGAGCTCTGCCTTTCGTTCCTTTCGGGTTCAGGGCAAGGCGAAGGGTCAGTCCTTCCCAAGGCAGTCCGCACCCAAGACCGCCTCAAAGCCAAAGAAGCAAGCCTGGAGTGCTAGGCGCCCTTCTTCCAAGCAAGAAGATAAGCCTTCTGCGTGATGGGACGGGTCTCCCTCTGGGGGACCCCAGAGTGGGAGGCCGACTTCTTCAATTCGCCCAGTGCTGGCACAATACCACCACGGATGCCTGGGTGCGAGAAGTGGTCTCCCAGGGGTACGCCCTGTCTTTTCGGCACAGGCCGCCTGGCCAGTTTTTTTGCACAAGTCCTTCTCATGACAAAACCAAGGCCTTGCAGGTTCAGGAAGCCATAGAGGCCTTGCTGACGGCGGGGGTCATTATACCCGTACCACAGTCTCAACGTGTTATGGGGTATTACTCTACGCTGTTTCTGGTGCAGAAACCCAATGGCTCTCATCGCCCCATCCTCAATTTGAAGTCCCTGAACAGGTTTCTCAGGGTTCCCAAATTCAGGATGGAAACTTTGCGTTCCATCATTCTGGCGATGGAACCAGGGGACTATATGGTCTCCCTGGATATCCAGGACGCCTACCTCCATGTGCCTATAGCAACATCGCACCAACGGTTTCTGCGGTTTGCTATTCTCCACAACCACTACCAATTCAGGGCTCTACCCTTTGGTCTCTCCACGGCACCAAGGGTATTTACCAAGGTGATGGCGGTCATGGCGGCTCATCTTCTGAGCCAGGGAATACGGTTGCTACCGTATCTAGATGACCTCCTCTTGCTGGCAAGCTCCCCGGAGGTACTGATCCAGCATCTCCACCTGACGGTCGCTTGTCTACAGGCGCACGGCTGGTTGATCAACTGGAAGAAGTCCTCCCTCATCCCATCACAGCGGATGGTTCATTTGGGGGCCCTGCTGGACTCTCGTCAGCAACGGATTTTTCTGACTCCAGAGAAGGTCTCCTCCTTACAGCTGCGGATTCACAGTTGTCTGAGCAGTGGCAGAGTGTCGGTGCACTCAGCGATGAGAGTTTTGGGGTCCATGTTGTCGGCATTCGACATGGTGGAGTTTGCCCCAGTTCCATTCCAGGCCCCTGCAGGGGCTGATTCTTTCGGAATGGAACGGATTGCCACACAGGATCCGCTCTCAGATGCTGGTGTTGTCCTCGGAGGTGCGTCTGTCCCTAGCCTGGTGGCTGCAGACGGCTCATCTCCTAGAGGGGCGCCCCTTTTGGATCCCGGAATGGGTTCTGCTCACGACAGATGCCAGTCTCCGGGGTTGGGGGGCGGTGACAGGCTCCTTGTCACTTCAGGGTCGTTGGTCGGCGGCAGAAGCGATTCTTCCCATCAACATCCTGGAACTGCGGGCAGTATACAGAGCCCTGCAGTTGTCCGGCACCGCTCTTCACGGAAGGGCTGTTCAGGTGCAGTCAGACAACGCCACCACGGTGGCGTACATCAATCACCAGGGAGGGACTCGCAGTCGAGCTGCGATGTCGGAGGTGTCCCGCGTCCTGGCTTGGGCGGAGCGCTATCTTCCAGCTCTCTCGGCAGTTTTCATCCCAGGAGTCCTCAATTGGGAGGCAGACTTCCTCAGCCGTTATGACGTGCATCCCGGGGAATGGTCGCTTCATCCAGAGGTATTCCAACTACTCGTGGACAAGTGGGGGCTGCCAGAGCTGGACCTGATGGCGTCCCGTCACAATCACAAGCTGCCTGTGTACGGGTCAAGGACAAGGGACGCAGGCGCAAGTCTGATAGACGCGCTGTCGGTGAAATGGCTGTTTCAACTGGCTTACTTGTTCCCTCCGATATCTCTGCGGCCTCGGGTCCTGCGCAAGTTCAAACAGGACGGAGGCACACTGATCCTGGTGGCCCCAGCGTGGCCCAGAAGGCCGTGGTACTCCGATCTGCGGAGCCTGTCCATCGACGCTCCGTACCTCCTACCTCAATGGAGGGACCTGTTGTCTCAGGGGCCCTGTCTTCACCCGGATCTGGGTCGACTATCTTTGACGGCGTGGCTCTTGAGACAGCCGTCCTGAGGTCTCGGGGCTTTTCTAGCTCCGTTATTACCACCATGCTGAGGGCGCGCAAGCCTGCTTCCGCGAGGATCTATCACAGAGTGTGGCACACTTACTTTCAGTGGTGCGAGGCCAGAAACTATGATCCCCAGGTGTTCCGGGTTTCGCGTATTCTTGCTTTCCTTCAGTCGGGTTTGGATTTAGGATTACGTCTTTCTTCGCTGAAGGTGCACGTGTCTGCTCTGTCAGTGTGGTTCCAGCGCAGGATCGCTGCTATGCCGGACGTACACACCTTTTTCCAGGGAGTTTTGAGAATCCAGCCTCCCTTTGTGCCACCTGTGGCCCCGTGGGATTTGGCGGTGGTTCTTCGGGCCTTACAGGGTCCGCCTTTTGAGCCCTTGGAGTCAGTGGAGCTCAGGTGGCTAACTTTTAAAACTGTTTTCCTCTTGGCAATTGCTTCTGCCAGGAGGGTTTCAGATTTGGGGGCGCTTTCTTGTCGTCCCCCTTTTCTGTTTTTTCGTCAGGACAGAGCGGTGCTTCGCACTCGTCCTGAGTTCCTGCCTAAGGTGGTTTCCAGGTTCCACATTAATCAGGAAATTGTTGTACCAGCCTTTCAGTCGCCTGATCTTTCGGCTGGGGAGGCTTCCTTAGACGTTGTCCGTGCACTCCAGGTTTATGTGGACCGGACTAGTTCTGTGAGGAGGTCGGATTCTTTGTTTATCCTCTTTGGTTTTCACAAGAGGGGTTGGCCTGCCAACAAACAGACTCTAGCCCGTCGGCTTCGTTCTGTTATTATTGAGGCTTATATGCAGGAGGGTTTACCTGTTCGTTCCAGCCTCTGTTAAGGCTCATTCCACTCGGTCTGTGGGCCCTTCTTGGGCTGCTAGCCGTGGCGCCTCTGCTGTTCAGCTCTGTAAGGCGGCCACCTGGTCTTCCATTCAGACCTTTTTGAGGTTCTATGCGTTTGACACCTTTGCCTCTCAGGATGCATCCTTTGGGCGCCGGGTTCTCCTATCAGCACAGGAGCGTCCCCGCCCTTAGTTGGACTGCTTTGGGACATCCCCAAGGTCACCCTGTGGACCCCTATGGACCCTGAAGTAGAAAACAAGAGATATGGTAAGAACTTACCTTTGTTATCTCTGTTTCTACGAAGTCCATAGGGTCCACAGGGCACCCGCCCTGACGCACCTGGCTTCATATGGGCTCTGTGACTGGTCACCGGTTTTCCGTCTCCCATTTCTGTGAGTATGGTTCTTGTGTGTTCCAGTCTTCCTTCTCTCTGTTTAGTCTCCTCCTCCGGCCTGGGCTGCTTACCAACTGAGGTGCCTGTGGCTCGGGGGCGGGGTATAGGGGAGGTTGGACCCAAGTGCATCCTGGGAGCAGCTAAAAGCTTTAACTCCGTGGTGCCCGAGGATCCAGGATCCAGCTATACCCCAAGGTCACCCTGTGGACCCTATGGACTTCGTAGAAACAGAGATAACAAAGGTAAGTTCTTACCATATCTCTTGTTTTAATGTCACATAATGTACATACAGTACTGTACCGTACAGTAAGATCTTATAACAGGATGCAAATCACTGCACATACAGTATTGTACATACGGTACGGTGCAGTAACTGAACAGTAGAGAAGTTGCCCGAGTTGTTGTCACGGTATAACCGATACTGTAGATTAATGAGATGCACGCACAGCTTTCACTGAGATGGGATGAATTACAGTATAACAATTTTTTTTTTTTTTTATTAAAAACAGCAGCGGGAGGAGTGCACAAGGATGAGGCCGCTCTGTGCGGTTCACTGTAGCTGTCGTGTGGGCTAGTGGTTAGGTGATCACTTTGGTAGAATTATGGACCCGGGTTCGATCCCTGGAAAAGAATATACCGTACCGTATACTGTATATTTTTTTTTATTTGCACTGTCTGCTCTGGACACTATAGTGAAACTACTTTAGTAGTGTTGTACTGTAATACTGTAGTGTTGTTGTTTAAAAGGCTGCTTAAAAGTAAGACATTACAAACTGATTGTGTGTTTAAATAGTGCAAAACTTTCGTCAATGTCTGCGCTGTGGTGGCTGTCTGCTTCGAGGGGTTGCAATGGGATTTCATGTGCATGCCCAGTGGAGAGGTTACAATGGGATCTGTAGCGCCTAGAGAGGGCTCTGTATTTCAAACTGTGCGCCTAAACCGCAAAACGCAAACATGCGACAACACATATGCGGTCTCGGCCTTACACACTATAGCCACGTCTCTTGGACTGAGTCTGAGAGTGGTTTCTGACTGTGAGAGAGCTCTCTGTCTTCAAAGCTGACTGTGCGTTTGAAGCGCAAAATAGCGTTGCATCGCAAACTTATGACAATGGTGATGCTCTTCCAACCTTGCACACTAAGTATGGTAGTAGTGGGATCTGTATGAGAGAGAGCTCTCTCTATTACACGGTTGGCGCTATGGTGGCTGTCAGCCATCTGTGGTGGATTAGAAATGGAGGGGGTACCTGTACAATGGGATCTGTGGCGCCAAGCCATATGCCATGTAGCGCTATGCCATGGCTTATGGAAGATCATCACTGAGCATGCGCAGTTGGTTGGCTGTATTACTGCAGTCGGTATGCTGTTGAATTTCCATCTCTGGCGGGCGCATGCCCAGTAGGAGGGTTGCGATGGGATTTCTGGCGCATGCCCAGTGGGCCGAGAGTCATACACAGTGCATCAGGTCCCTTCCCCCAAAGCAAGCAAGAGCCTCTCATTACCATAATAAAGGATGCTTTGTTAATCCATTTACTGTAAGCAGTCAGCTCTGCCCTAGTGTCCTGAAAAATGCTACGAATTGTGACCATTGCCAAGGACACCATCCCCCGTCTGCTAGGACAACTAGTGTGCCGCTATGAATGTGCCTGTACTGTATATTAAAAACTGACGGTGCCGTTGAATTTTGCACCACACAATAGTGAAAATGACCGTATACAGTATATATTTTAAAGGTCTCGAACCAGCGGCACAAGAAAATGGTAGATGCAGTAGGGCTAGGCATTAGCCCCCTAGACTACTGCATCTACTGTACTGTAGTTCCTAGAGTCATGGAATCACTACAATGTCTACCGTAAGTCCTGGACAGGGTCGACAGTATTGTACTTACTATAATATAGACAACTGGGCATTGCAGTGCTATGAGACTCAATACGCCACAGTGTAGTGCGCAACTAGCAATGCGGTATATGGCATACCGTATGGAGCAACAAACTACAGTACTGTAGCTGGGCACATCTACAGTACATACAGTATAATATATTGAGTTTTGTAAGGGTTGGATAACAATACTCAACTACAGTACTATAGTGAACATTAAAAAAATAAATTATCAAGGTCTCGAACATAAGGAAAGAAGTGTAAGCAAGACGGATCACCTAACCCCTTGCTCACAAGTCTCTCTTAGTAAGAATTGCATCTGTCCTCTACAGTACTTTATGTGACATCTACAGTACCATACGATTAAGTACTCAGGCGTCTGTAGCGTAGAGGTAAGAAATCGAACTTCTACATTGCAGACGTCTGTACAACCCGGTTCCGGGTTCGAAACCTGGAAGGTTAAACTTTTTTTAAATTTTTTTTATTATTATTAGACAGTCAAGGTTACACTTTTTATTTTTAATATTATTATTACATAGTCAGTGTGTAATACGGAGATCCCACTTTCACTGTGTGTGAATCATGAGCCGCTGCTGTATGATCTTCCATACTGTACGCCATGGCATAGCGTTACAAGGGTATGGCTATGGCGCAGCACCACTGGCAATGTATTGCAACCCCGCCACTGGCCACGCGCCAGAGATCCTATTTGTACCGTAACCCCTCAGAACTGGCTATAAGTCACCACAGCGCCAACTGTGCTGACATTGACGCAATTTTGCGGTTTAAACGCAGAGTCAGTTTGTAGTGCAGGGACCTCTCTCTCAAACAGAGCCAACTATCAGTTACTGAACACTTTAAATCACTACAGTTTACAAGTCTGGGACAGCATTGCCATTGACGCAAGTTTGCGCTCTAGAGCACAGTCAGTTTGTAATACAGAGACTTCCCTACAAAAAAAGTCCACTACTGTAGCACTTTCTGAAGTCATGAATTTACTATTGTGTATACTGTAAGTCTCGGACAGTGCAGAATGGCACAAGTGTGAAAATTCAACAGTACTGTAGCAATACAGACAACTGGGCATGCGCCATGGCATAGCACTACTTGGTTTATGGCTTGGCTCCACTGGACATGCGGCACACATTCCATTGTCATTGCAACCCGTCCACTGGACATGCGCTGACATTGACGCAATTTTGCGGTTTAAACGCACAATCAGTTTGTTATTCAGAGACCACTCTCTTTAACAAAGCCCATTACCACTTGATGGTCATAAAAAAATCACTATAATGTCCACGTCTGGGTCAGCGCCGACATTGACCCAAGTTTGCGTTCTAAGGTACAGTACTGTATGTACAATAATAAAAATCCTATTTTCGCTGTTTGACTCCCGAAGCACTGGGCATGCGCTCCACATGTACTGTATTGAATACTGAATATTTTAAGTGAAGATTTTAAAAATAATTTAAAAAAACATATTTTCAAGGTCTCGAACCCACGGAACAAGAAGAGGGGAGAAGCAGTGAGACTAGGCATTAGACCGCTAGGCCACACGCTTCACCCATTACTAGAGTTCTGTAGTTTGTAAAGTAATGAAACCTCTACAATGTCTAAGTCTGGGACAGTGCCGACAGTATTTACATTTGCGCAAATACAGTATGATTTCAACCGCATAGTCAGTGGGTAATACAGAGCTTAATGATTTCAAACTGTATTAGACATTCTTCTACCGCTTTATTATACAGTACATTCCTGATTCCATGTGGAAAACGCTGTAATACTGTATAGTGTACCAAATCACCGCTTCTGTCAAACAATCATCGGGCGGGGATACAAAACATACCATACGGTACATTGGAAATCACACGCATGCGCTATGTAGTTTAGGAAAAGTGACACCTGGTGGGCAAAATGTTGTATTACACGTAATGACTTTTTTCATTACTAAACTTTCTTTGTGGCGCGACTCATGGCGTGGTGTGTGGCGCGCCATGCGTGGCGTGAGAGATAACGCTGTGATGCCACGTTATAGCTGGGCACATCAGTAGCACAAATGTATGACATTTGTATTTGATATATGGATATTCAATTGTTATAGTGCGCCCGATCTCCCATCCAAAGTGACGGGAGATCGCGGGGCGCTATTCAATTGTTGCTGTTTTTCGCGCTGATCGGGCCCAAAGTGGTCTGGTTTAGCCGCTTAAAACAGTTGCCCCCAATCAAAGTGCTGGACACGATCGCGAAAAGTGATGTAACTCTTTTCGACGATTTCAGCTCGCACCGCCCTGGGGCTACGAGCTGAAATGGTACACCGGCAGCTGATTGCACCCGACAGGAGAAACAATTGGATAGCTCCTGTCGGGTGCGTACAGGGGCGCAACAATTGAATACCGCCCTTGGTCTGTTAATTACAAGCTGCTATTAAGGATTTGCCTGGAACGGTACTTGCCCATTGGTACTATCCGGAGGTATCGTAGGTACATGCCGAATCAAGAGTTTGTACTATACCCACTGATCTTTGCTATGTTGTACATGAGCAGTGAAATATAGTAAAGTGCTTTTTACGATTGATTAATGTGTGCGCTCCCTGTTTTCTGTTTACATGTACATATATAAGTAGGACTGTCTTTTGTTCCCTTCTTTAGGCATTACGACTTTAATTTGGCTATTGACCATTACAAGTTCGGACGAAAGCTTCGTCAAGCGGGTCGATGTTGGCCGAGTGCGCATGCGCACGACGAAGCCGGCTCCGTCATGCGCATGCGCGAGACACGGATAGCGACGGGCAAACCGTCACTCCGGGTCTCGTACCAAAGGGGGCGTGCTGTCGATGGTGAGTGACATCACGCCCCCTTTGGTGGGTGTGCCGGGGGTGTGGCTGCCCAGACGGAGGCGTTCCTATGGGAACGCCTACCGTCTGGGGCCGGCCCCACTGACATCACAAGTGATGTCAGTGGGAGTGCCTTCGGCTCTGATAGAACCGAAAGCACTCCAGGGCTTGTGGCAACGAGACCCTACCACAAGGGTCTTGTCGCAAGCCGATGGTCTTGACCATCGCGACCATCTTCCTGGTAGCTCGCTATAGCTGTGGGTGGTCAGCCAGGAGGCCGCTCTAAAAATTAAGAAGGACGGCCCTGATTCAGAGCGAGCGACAGGGCCACTGTCAGTAGGAATAGTAGTGATGTAAATAAATCCAGTATGTCCTCTAAACCTGGCTCATTTGATCCTCCTAGTAGCGATGCCAGTATTCGATAATTTTTGAGGTTGACAGAACATGATTTTAATATCCTTCAGTCTGGTCATCAAGTTGGTAATTTGTCTATTGACCAGAGAAATGCATTGAGATCTACCTACCTCTGGCATTGTGTTAATCCAATACTAATGATTAAAGGTGCATACACACGTAACTATTTTGTAACCAACGATTTTATGTCAGATTTTCCCTTGAAAAAGTGACCGATTTTTTGAAGTGTAATAAATGATTTTTACAGCGATGACCGAAAAATGTTCCTTCCCTTAATGAAAATATTTATGTTGGACAGTCTGAAATGAACTACAAACGGGAGCGTGCTTGAACGATTTTCGTTCATCGTTGTAACTCAGAAACTGAACGATTTTTTGAACGATATCGACGTCGTTAACGAAGAATTATTTGAAAAATCGTTACGTGTGTATGCACCTTTAGAGAAAAGTTGATGTTGTGATTAATTCTGCTGTCAAGTGCGGCTTGATCACTGAACAAATATAACATTTTCTTAAGGTTGACCATCCGGTGTGCTCTTTAATATACACTTTACCTAAAGTGCATAAGTCCTTAGTGGATCCCCCTGGCAGACTTATTATTTCTGTTGGCCCTTTTTGTGGACAGTTTCCTGCAAAATTTGATCTCCCACATTCCCAGTTATTTGAGATACACTGGAGACTTTTTGAGTAAAATTAGGGACATTGGTGATATTGCGGATGGCATCTTGCTGGCGACGATGGATGTATCATTGTTGTACACCATAATCCCACATGAGTTGGGGATTTAATCTGTCGAGACTTCTTCTTGTATGTTCAGAGTCACAGGGTCTCCCCACTGAGTTCATACTTGACTTGTTGAGATTGATCTTGGAGAATAATCATTTTATGTTCCAGGGTACGTACTTTATTCAAGAAACACAAATAATATCCTGCACAGGACAAAAAATTTATTCAATTTATAGACCAGCAATTTAGTACATTCTAATTATTAGTTACCACATTTTGTATATAGCTGGAGGTGCTACCTGGAATCGAATATCAAGTTCTCAGAAAAAAAACTTCCATTTGCCTCTGCCAATGTGCAGCAAATTAATCCTCTGTGGGGAACTCTTTTATAATAAATTATTTGATATAACTGATATCAGGAAATGAACATAATTAAAACATAACTTTTAATCGGATCCTTCTTTAAAAGAAATTGGGAATTATTATGACTCTGATTATGAAAATATGATAGTCACACATATATATCATATCCATCAATAAGCACACATATATATCATATCCATCAATAAGCACACACAAATATCATATCCATCAATAAGCACACATACATATCATATCCATCAATAAGCACAATAAATATCATATCCATCAATAAGCACACATATATATCATATCCATCAATAAGCACACATAAATATCATATCCATCAATAAGCACACCTATATATCATATCCATCAATAAGCACACCTATATATCATATCCATCAATAAGCACACATACATATCATATCCATCAATAAGCACAATAAATATCATATCCATCAATAAGCACACATATATATCATATCCATCAATAAGCACACATAAATATCATATCCATCAATAAGCACACCTATATATCATATCCATCAATAAGCACACCTATATATCATATCCATCAATAAGCACACATATATATCATATCCATCAATAAGCACACATACATATCATATCCATCAATAAGCACACATATATATCATATCCATCAATAAGCACACATATATATCATATCCATCAATAAGCACACATATATATCATATCCATCAATAAGCACACATATATATCATATCCATCAATAAGCACACATAAATTTCGTATCCATCAATAAGCACACATACATATCGTATCCATCAATAAGCACACATACATATCGTATCCATCAATAAGCACACACATGTATCATATCCATCAATAAGCACACATATGTATCATATCCATCAATAAGCACACACAAATTTCATATCCATCAATAAGCACACATATATATCATATCCATCAATAAGCACACACAAATATCATATCCATCAATAAGCACACATACATATCATATCCATCAATAAGCACACATATATATCATATCCATCAATAAGCACACATATATATATCATATTAGACATTCTGTAATTGTGTATGAAATAATTACCTTGTGGTGATCATATTTAATCATTAACAATATATCCCCTAATGCAGGGGTTCCCAACCACGTTCCTCAAGGCACGCTAACAGTCCAGGTTTTAAGGATAGCCATACTTGAGTACAGGTGTCTTAATTAGTACCTCAGTTATTTTGATTTAACCATCTGTGCTCAATCATGGATATCACTAAAACCTGGACTGTTAGTGTGCCTTGACGACCGAGGTTGGTAAACACTGCCCTAATGGGTAAAATAAGCAGGTTTAGCAGTTAATACATTCATTCCCTTTCTTCATTAATTTGTTTATGTAGTAGCACTATATGCAACCAACATACACACCAATTAGAACTTCTACACTATAATGCTTCTAAAAATGTTAATTTGATAAATGTTGCAGATATAGTATATACATTAGTGTTCATTCTAGCTCCGGCGGCAGGCAGGGCGCCAGAGCCAGAGAGGGCACCTTTGCGTGCGCATCCTAAAAGGGAGTGTGGCCAATGAAAAGGGGGTGTGTCTATAAAACGCATCCCCTCTTTGTCATTCTTGGGGGCGTGCCTGGCACTTACGGACAGGGGGGATTAGGATGCAGGAAGGGAGGGTAAAGGGCGGATACGTACCGAGCCTATGTCGGGATTCTGAGCATCGGGATGCCACTGTCAGTTGTTCTGACTCCTGGCATCCCGACTGCTGGGCTCTCGTATGTATTCTGAATTGGAGAAAGGGATTTATCAGTAAGTATCACAGTCCTGTATTTTCTTGTCATACAGTAAAACCATACAATACACATTACAGTGAGAGATTTATCTAATTCAGTCCTTCAGAAAAAAATACAGCTAAATCATTCCTGTTATTGAAAGAAATGTAAAGGAACAAAGGACGTTTGTTTTGTAAGTGGGAGCAGCTGAGTATAAAGACAGACCTAGATTGACATACACATAGAACATAGAACTTTTTCTGTATCTTAACAGCGTGTTATCTGAGATGTCAAAGCGGCAGTGAGAGAAATACTGTATAAAATAGAGGGAGGGGGTTATATCCCTCAGGATGTGAGGTTAGTGTGAGTGTTATTATATTGCTGTAAGTGTCAGTGATTGCTATAACTGCAGCTTTCAGCTCATGCTACCTCTATGTTCCCATTGCATAACAGTGTCTATTGTTAACAACTCTGTTTCCTTTGTCGCCTTCTTCAATAGTACCTCAGGTTATATGAGGTTTTTACTAAACCATGACAATTACTGTATGGTGAATAGGGGGAAGTATTCCCTGCAGTGTTTGCATTAGATGTATCTATATTGGGTGCAAGATATACTTGCTTCGCCACCGATGTCACTGTAAGCACTGGGAAAATGGTACGGGCACCATTTTGCGAAGATCTGCACATACACAGTAGTGCCAGAGTCTCGTCCTTCTCCCTCCGCACGCTTGGTCTGCTTGTTTATTTAATATAATAGTATTGGTGTGTAGAATAGATGGACAGAAGATTTATAAACACCAATGGAGGCTTGTATTACCCTTATACCCCTTTCCCATCAATTTTCCGGGTCTGTCCCGGGATCCAAGCCAGGTCAGACCCGGGATTCACCCCACTTCCACTGCAGCGGGTGCAGTGCCGGCGCTTGGAGATGATGTCATCACCAAGCGCCAGAGACTCCAGCTCTCTCCTGGCCCCCGCTGACGATACCGCCCGTCAGACCTGCATGCAGGTGCAATGGGGAATGTCGCTGACGACGCGCGGGAGCGCACATCGTCAATGACATAGCGGTTACACACTGGCCAATCATTGGCCAGTGTCTATCTGCTGGATCGGACGTCATATCGTCTAGTGTGTACCAAGCTTTACAATAGGCGAAAAGGTTACAATGACTGGTGTCCTTTCAGTCACATTCAGTGGACATAATAGTGGACATGGAGCAGATCCTGGTGGACATTTGTTAATTTATCAATGGAGCTTATAGGTCATTTCAAATGACTGGGGGGCTGGGGGGCACACGTACGTTTCCTACGTACTGGTTTGATATATTATTTGGCTGAAAAGTCTCAAATAAATTCAAGCTATATTACATTCTGAGGTCTGTTATGTCCATGTGAAAATGGCTGGTTTTAGTCAGATATGTTTGAAATGATCACTTTCTATTTCATTTCAACACAAAGGCCCTCATTCAGAGCCGTACGCTCTGAGCAGAGCGCACGCTCTGAATGAGGGCCGGGCTCAATGAAAATGAAGCGTCCTCCTGGACGCTCGTATAGCTGTGGGTCACCACCCACAGGCTATACGAGCGTGCATTTTGATGGCCGCGATGGTCGTGACCATCGCGACCATCGAAATTGCGAGCCGGAGCCTGCGGTTGAGGTTTTCAACCGCAAGCTCCGGAGTGATTTTGGCTCTATCAGAGCCAAAATCACTCCCACTGACATCACTAGTGATGTCAGTGGGCCGGCTTTTGACGGGAGGCGTTCCCGTGGGAACGCCCCCGTCAGGGAGGCACGCCTACCAAAGGGGGCATGCTGTCAATCAACATTGACAGCACGCCCCCTTTGATCGGACACAACGAGCGAAGGACTTTCCTTCGCTCGTCGCGTCTGGCGCATGCGCACGACGGAGCTCCCTCCGTCGTGCGCATGCTCAGTCCATAACATCGACCCACTTGCGAGCGGACAGCCGCTCGCGAGTGGGTCTGAATCAGGCCCAAAGGCCCGTTATACATGTAATAAACTAACGGTGGTATTTACTGGATAAGTATGATGACCTATATTTCTGTTGTGAAATGTATTTACAATGTGCTGCTATATTCCTTATTCTTCAGGATATACTATTATACTGTTTTGTTCCACCATACTCTGTGTGTGTGTCTTTCCTTATTCCCTATGATGTAATGTAGACAACTTACTCTCCACAATTTGTAAAACCGCTCTCTCGGTTGGTGGTGCTCCATCAGCTTGTCACATATTCAGCATCAGGCTCTTGGTCTGTAATACAAAGCTGCCGGGACAGGAGTGACGGCCATTTGGGGAAGAGGGGGCAATATGCATGAGTTTAATTTATTGATAATTCTAGGTGTTGTTGTTTTTTATGTCTCTTGTAAACTGTAGGAGTTATAGAGATTTTGGGGGCTGATTGGGTGCTATGGGTAACTTCTCCACTGATCGCACTGAGCAAAGAAAATTGAGGGGCCTACGCCACTGTTTTTTTGTCCCATTACATATTATGGGGGGGGGTGAGGGCAGGCAGCATTTGGGACAGAGCTGGGGGCAGTTAGCAGTTGGGGTAGAGAGGGTTAAGGGCAAGCAGCAGTTTGGGTAGAGCTGGAGGTAAAGGCAGTGAGAAGTTGCGGCAGAGCTGGGGCTAGATGAGGAGTTGGGGCGGGCAGAGCTATGGTAGGGAGGGTTAAGTGCAGACAGTAGTTGCGACACTACTGGGGGCAAGGAGGGGGCTAGGGGCGGGTAGTGCTGGGGGTAGTAAGGAGGCAAAGGTAGATAGCAGCTGGTGCAGTACTAAGGGTAAGGAGGAGGTTAGGGGTAGGTAGGGGGAAGAGTAGATAGCAGCTAGAGCAGTACTCTGGCCAAGGAGGAGGTTAGGGACAGGCAGTGCTGGATGTAGGGAGGGGGCAAGGGTAGATAGCTGGGACAGTACTGGGGTCAAGGAGGAGGTTAGGGACAGGCGGTGCTGGGTGTAGGGAGGGGGCAAGTGTAGTTAGCTGGGGCAGTATTGGGTGCAAGGAGGAGGTTAGGGACAGGCAGTGCTGGGTGTAGGAAGGGGGCAAGGGTAGATAGCTTGGGCACCTACCGACACCTCCCCCGCCCAACATCCCCACAGACACCTCCCCGTCCGGAAAATTAGTAAATGGAGAGTGGCTGCGGCTGAGCAGAATGTGAGGGAAAGTGACTGGACTGTGGCTGAGTGAGCCAGGAGCACAACGGGCACAGGAAGAGTGACTGAGTCTGTCTGAGACTCTGAATGATCGAGGAGCTGGCAGAGCACACCCTGCTATATTCATAGTTCATCCAGTGACGGTTCTAGGTGCGGGCTAACAGGGCCGTCGCCCGGAGCGCCGACACCTAGAGGGCGCCACTGAGTCCCCCCTCCCCCCCGAAAAAAAAAAACCTAGAAGAAAAAAAAAAAAAATACACCGGACCCAAAACCCCCCACACCGTCCGCCGCTGCCGGGAGAGAGTACTATGGGAGGGACGTCATGACTTTTCTCCCATAGATCCGAGGAGCTGCGGTCGGACCGGACGGCAGCGGGAGCGGGGCTAAAGGTAAGGTAAGGTAAATTTGTGGGTTTTATTTTCAGTCGGAAGCACTGGGGGCACGATTATAGGGGCATTACTACTGGGGGACGACTATAGGGTCATTACTACTAGTGGGCACAACTATAGGTGGGCACAACTACTGGGGACATGACTACAGTGGGCACTACTATAGGGGGCATTACTAATGGGGGCAGTACTACTGGGGAGCATTACTAATGGGGGCATTACTAATGGGGGAGCATTACTACTGGGGGAACTACTATAAGGGATATTACTACTGTGGGCACTACTAATGGGGGCACTACTATAGGGGGCATTACTAATTGGGGGATTACTACTGGGGAAACAACTA
The DNA here is from genome assembly GCA_031769625.1 of Taudactylus pleione. NCBI lineage: Eukaryota > Metazoa > Chordata > Amphibia > Anura > Myobatrachidae > Taudactylus > Taudactylus pleione. The sequence continues at coordinate 2,731,232 of JAUIMM010000343.1, read as the reverse complement.
TGGGGGCATTACCACTGGGGGTACTACTAATGGGGGCACTACATGGGTGGCACCATTACTGGGGCCATTGTGTAAGGGGCACCACTGCTGTGAGCATTGTATAAGGGGCACTACTACTGTGGGCATTGTATTAGGGGCACTACTACTGTGGGCCTTGTGTATAAGGTACACTTATTTTGGCATTATGTGTCATAGCATAAGGGACTACTGTGTGGTGTAATTTGAATTGGGGATAATGTATTATAAAGGTAATTACTGTGTGTGGTACAATGAATTATACAGGGCATTACTGCGTGTGCCATAATGTGTTATACAGGGCATTACTGTGTGTCGCATAATGTGTTATAAAGGGTATTACTGCGTGTGGTATAATGTGTCATAAAGGGCATTACTGCGTGTGGTATAATGTGTTATAAAGGGCATTACTGCGTGTGGTATAATGTGTTATAAAGGGCATTACTGCGTGTGGTATAATGTGTTATAAAGGGCATTACTGCGTGTGGCATAGTGTGTTATAAAGGGCATTACTGCGTGTGGCATAGTGTGTTATAAAGGGCATAACTGCGTGTCGGCATAGTGTGTTATAAAGGGCATTACTGCGTGTGGCATAGTGTGTTATAAAGGGCATTACTGCTTGTGGCAAAGTGTGTTATAAAGGGCATTACTGAGTGTGGTATAATGTGTTATAAAGGGCATTACTGCGTGTGGCATAGTGTGTTATAAAGGGCATTACTGCGTGTGGTATAATGTGTTATAAAGGGCATTACTGCGTGTGGCATAGTGTGTTATAAAGGGCATTACTGCGTGTGGCATAGTGTGTTATAAAGGGCATTACTGCTTGTGGCAAAGTGTGTTATAAAGGGCATTACTGAGTGTGGTATAATGTGTTATAAAGGGCATTACTGCGTGTGGCATAGTGTGTTATAAAGGGCATAACTGCGTGTCGGCATAGTGTGTTATAAAGGGCATTGCTGCGTGTGGCATAGTGTGTTATAAAGGGCATTACTGCGTGTGGCATAGTGTGTTATAAAGGGCATTACTGAGTGTGGCATAGTGTGTTATAAAGGGCATTACTGCGTATGGCATAGTGTGTTATAAAGGGCATTACTGCGTGTGGCATAGTGTGTTATAAAGGGCATTACTGAGTGTGGCATAGTGTGTTATAAAGGGCATTACTGCGTATGGCATAGTGTGTTATAAAGGGCATTACTACATGTGGCATAATGTGTTATAAAGGCCATTACTGCGTGTTGCATAGTGTTATGTTATGGGGGGGGGGGGCAACGGGGAACTTTCACCCTGAGCTCCACAATGTCTAGAACCGGCCCTGAGTTCATCCATAAATGCATGTATACATACCTACAGTGCTGTGCAGAGCGCGGTGCGCTGTAGTTCCTAGTCACTGGGAAGCAGTGGCAGGAAGTCTATGCCTCCCTGGCTGGAGGAGAACCACAAGTCCCAGCCGACAGGACAGGCTGGAAGTTGTAATAGTGCGACAGCTGGGAGTGGACGGCACACACCGCTACCTCCCCTACACAGGGACAGCGCTGGCTACACCATACACTACATTACCCAGAGACCTGTTGTATTTGCATCTTTATTTTTATAGCAAAGCAGCAGTGAGGGTGTACGGGCCCGGGCAATGCGTACCAGCATCACTCCGGCTATCTGGCAGGGAGAGTGGGACGGAGAGGAGAACAATGAGGAACCGTCCTGGGGGATCCCCTGCTGGTGAAGGCGGACACACAGGCAGAAGGAGCCACAAGCACCAAGGGGATTCTGGGAGCTGCAGTGAGGAGAATCTGCCGGCGGGGATTGGTTGAGAAGATGCCGCCGGCGGTGATTGGATGTTGCAGCGCTGCAGACAGACAGGACAAACAGAGAGTCCTGCAGGACCCGCTCAGTTTAAAAAAACGGGTCCCCACGTTCCTGTAGTGCGTAAAAATGCACATATTTTGCAATCACTGTGTCCTCTTTAGAACGTTTGATACCTCCCTATCTATAGCTGTGAGAACCTATGATTGCACCATTGGAAAATTTAATTATTACACTATAAGCAGGAGGCAAATCTGTGTCACCCAGCACTGGCTGCATTTAGGAGCATTTGGAAGCTAATTTAGAATAATTTCCACATCCGTAACTTAAACGGGATGAGAAATCAGGACCTGAAAGGGAAACAGAACTACTTTCAAACTTAGCCCAAAGAATATTATGGGCCAAATGTAATAGGTAGTCTGTTTTGGTAAATTGCGAGTTTGGTGCTAAACTTGCAATTTTTCACAACTCTCCAATGTATTAAGGTGTCTGTTCACTAAAACTCGCATTTTTTAGCGTTACTAAAACTCTCCATTCTCAAACTCGCATCCAGATGTTTTCACATTGAAAACAATCAACTCGCCCAATGTAATAGAGTGTCTGTTTCAGACTCGCAAAAAAAAGATTACCAAAAGTCCCAAAATAATAGACCTGCTTCAGGCTAGCGAGTACATCCTGAGCAGGTCAGATTAACACAGAAACATGCACATATCCATGAGATATGTACATGTTTCTGTGTGTACTTATGTTAAATGTTTTTAAATTTTAAAAAAATGACGTGCACCCCCTCCCCAAAAGCATAACCAGCCCCGGGCTTTATAAAGCCTGTTCTGGTTCTAAAAATACAGGGGCCAAAATGCGTAGGGGGCCCCTGTATATTAAGAACCAGCACAGGGCTTTGTTGAGCTGGTCCTGGTTCTGGAAAATCAGGGGACAAAACGAGTAGGGGTCCCCTGAAAATTCCAGAACCAGCACCGAACTCTTTCTAGCGGGGGGATAATGCCACAGCCAGGGAAAACCTTTCACCGGTTTCCCCGGCCAAAGCATTATCCCTGACCGCTAGTCAGTCCAGGCCGGGGATCCCTGGGGAGTTGGGTACCCCCCCAATAAAGGGGATCCCCTCTCCAGGGCACCCCAGGCCTAGACTGATAGCCCGGGGCTGTCCCCGGCACCCTATGGCCGTGGGTGCCGGGTTGATAGTGTTAGTGTAAAGTGTAAAAATGAAGTTTGCATATTGTCTATAGTTGTAGAACCACAAGTACCAGCAAGCCTTCCCTGCATGCTATGTATTTGGAGAACCACAAATACCAGCATGCGGGGCATTATGGGCCTGCTGGCACTTGTAGTTCCACAACTAAAGAAATACGTAAATAAACGAACATACACCGTGAATGTAAAATTTTATTAAAACATACATTCACACTCACACATACTCACCTAGTATCCGAAGTAATCCATAGGGATGTACCTGAAAAAAAAAAATCCATACTCACCTCTCCTATGTGTAGCTCACGTCCACTTGTCCAAGTAGGCAATCCAGGGGTTAAAATAAAAAAACGCAAAAAACCCGATCCATGCCGGACTGAGCAAAGGTATGTGTGTACACATACCTTTGCTTCGCGTAAATGACCGGGGCGCATGTGTGCCCCGTCAGTGAATGGGCCGCCAGCAAATCAGGGAGCATCTTCATCGGAGCAGCTCCCTGATTAGCTGAATGCGGCCAGCCTGTGTCTCCCATAGACTTCTATGGTGAGAAATCCCCCATTGAAGTCTGTGGTGGGAACCACTACATCGTAGCCGCAAGATTGCCTACTTGGACAAGTGGACGTGATCTACGCATAGGAGAGGTGAGTATGGATTTTTTGTTTTCAGGTACACCCCTATGGATTACTTCGGATACTAGGTGAGTATGTGTGAGTGTGAATGTATGTTTTAATAAAATTTTACATTCACGGTGTATGTTCGTTTATTTACGTATTTCTTTAGTTGTGGAACTACAAGTGCCAGCGGGCCCGTAATGCCCCGCATGCTGGTATTTGTGGTTCTCCAAATACCAGCATGCAGGGAAGGCTTGCTGGTACTTGTGGTTCTACAACTAAAGACAATATGCAAATTTAATTTTTACACTTTACACTAACACTATCAACCCGGCACCCACGGCCATAGGGTGCCGGGGACAGCCCCGGGCTATCAGTCTAGGCCTGGGGTGCCCTGGAGAGGGGTGCCCCTTTATTGGGGGGCAACCCAACTCTCCAGGGATCCCCGGCCTGGACTGACTAGTGGTCAGGGATAATGCTTTGGCCGGGGAAACCGGTGAAAGGTTTTCCCTGGCTGTGGCATTATCCCCCCGCTAGAAAGAGTTCGGTGCTGGTTCTGGAATTTTTAGGGGACCCCTACTCGTTTTGTCCCCTGATTTTCCAGAACCAGGACCAGCTCAACAAAGCCCTGTGCTGGTTCTTAATATACAGGGGCCCCCTACGCATTTTGGCCCCTGTATTTTTAGAACCAGAACAGGCTTTATAAAGCCCGACGCTGGTTATGCTTTTGGGGAGGGGGTGTTTGTTTTTTTTTTTCTTTTTTTTTAAAACACTACACACAAACCATCACGGATCTCACTGATCTGTGATGACTTCTCTAAAACTCGCACCTTTTAATGCTACTAGCATTAAAAGGTGTCAGTTTACATAGTCCTAAACTCGCCTACACTCGCAAATGCAGTAGCCTCGAGCTGAAAAGTTCGCAGGCTATTGAATTTGCAAGTTTCAGTACAAACTCCCACTTTTTAAAAGTGCGAGAAAGTGCGAGTTTGTACTGTTACTAAAACAGACCATCTATTACATTTGGCCCTATGAGAGAGATTAATTTAGGCGCAGGATTTACTTAAATTAATCAGTGCAATCCCGTGAAACTTTTTCGCTTCGCGTTGTAACTAAGATGCACATTCAAGTAAAAATGTGCTACACCGCGCGGTGCAGCCCACTCGCGCCAGGCATCTGGCACCGCATGGTGTATTGAGTTTAGGTGTATTCGGATTCTTCCGTATGTCGAAAAGAATGTTTTTTCCTTTTTTGAACTGCTAATACGTACTGCTTTATTGTCCCATATGTTTTTTTGGGAATTTCCTATGCATAGATACTTCCTTGCTGAAGCCAGCTCTGATGTTGGTCTAGTTTTACATTTGCTATTATGCCGGATACACACTGGAGCGATGTCGGCACGATATGCCGTTTTGTGGCCGAATCGAAACGACATACCGGCTGCATCACTCAGTGTGTTTGGCCAATATGTGTGCTTCCGCAGACACTTGCGACATCGTCCGGTCAACTGCGCTGGACGATATCGTAAGCGGCCCTGTTGCAGGTAATGAAGGACGGAACGAGGTATTGTTCCGTCCTTCATTACCTCGTTCTGATGTGTACCCATGATCCAATATGTCAACCAGCTGGGCCGACATGTCGGCTGAGTACACATCGCTCAGTGTACCCAGCTTTACACTGCCATGTATTATATTTATTGCCATATGTTGTAGGTATGTTCTTTTCCTCTCCCAAGTTTTATTATAATAAAACGGTAACAAGATTAGACCTGGCTCTGTTACAATGCTTGTTAGTGTAGTTAGATGATAATGAAGATAAATACACAATGCTGGAAGTGCAGAGACTGGCTCCAGAAAGTTTTAGTGTGCTTTTCATTCCTAATTCAATAGCTTGAAACCTATACATGAATGCAGAAATCTGCATATTAACATGGGGGTTGCTCCTAGAAACTAGAACATAATTTGAAGTCAATGGCTAGAAGTCTGGAATCGTTTTACAGATTATGTCTCTGTATGGTGTACTGCGCACAGTGTAAAGAGATAACTGCTGATTGGATGAGGTTGTGTGACTGCCGTTGTAAAAAAAATATTTGTTGCTTATTTGGTACTGATGGGCAACTTGGGGCCAGATCATACATTGACCTATTATATAAAATGTCAGTAGTAAAAATAATATTATTGGTTAGGAGGGTGGTCTTAGGTGCGTACACACGGAACTATGTGCTCCCTGAACGAACATCGTCCCGTGTGTCCCCGGCAGTTGTGATAAGTGTCGTTAATGACTGAGCACGAAACACTGAACGATTTCATGAACGAAATCGTTCAGTGCCAGGCTCCCTCCCTCATCCCCGAACATGTCCAACCTGACAATATCGTCAGGTTGGACGGGATGTTCGGACCATGAACTACACTGATCAATGACCAAGGTGAACGCGCATTGCTGGCCGTTCATCGTTCAGGCTCAAAAAGTGAACGTCTGAACGATATCGTTAACGACCAATCGTTTAAAAAATCATTCCGTGTGTACACACCTTTAGGGGGATTTTTAGTGAGCAAGTTGTTGTTTTGCATTTATTAAAAATGGTAAATAAAAAATAATTGAATGAAAAAACTATTATTCGTCCCTGGATATTGCAACCCCAGTACTCCCATATAGTGGTATAGCCTATAGATTGTAAGCCCTCTAACCTCTTTGTCTGTCTATTATTACTGTGTTCCCAATTGTAAAGCGGAATATTCTAGCGCTATAGAAGTAAATGTTAATGCAGTTGAATAGTGCACATTAAACACCTATCAAACATGTTTATAGAAATGCAGTGTGCACAAGTGATATTGGATTGATCCCACACAGGACTGGAAAATTAATGGAGTAAGAATGTACTGTATGTGCCAACAATCATAATAAATTTAGGTATGAATTTACCGTATGAAAGGAATGTCCCTTAAAGGTGTTGGTGGTGCTCCCACGAGTTTGGTGTTTCAATATTACGTATACTGTATACAGATTTTCTTCGCCAGTAGGGCATAGAAAAAGAGAGCCGCTCTTTTGTGGAGCACACTTTATATATCTTATAATATTATTGTTTAAAATTTTACTTTTATTATACAGTATATAATACAATTGTGCCAAGTATATCAAGTTTGTGACTTTTTTTTTTTTTTTTATTCATTCAGACAATACACGACACAACAAAACACAGATCAGCATTAGGTGTGATCACACTATATTAAGCATAGGGAATGTAAATGAACACACTGTTCTTCTTTTTAAAAAGCACAAAAAGAATAACTGTTTTAATTTACATTTCATGTTTTGCTGTGCTAAGCATAGTGTGATCACACCTAATTTTGTGTTTTAAAATTTTTCTGTTTGTTGTGTTGTGTATTGTCTGAATAAAAAAAAAGAGGTCACAAATTTGATAGACCTGTGAGGTAATATAATAAAAGTTAAATTTTAAACATTGATATAATAAGATATTTAAAGTGTTTCAGAAGAGGGGAGTAGGAAATGGGAATTACTGGAAAATGATCTGGTGGGCACCCACTTAGCTAGTTTTCTCCCATGGTTACCCCCTAATATGAGACCAGCCGCGGTTGGTAAGTTCCCTGCGTAAGGGCAGACCAGCAAGTGTGGGACAAACTTAATAAGCATTTAGAAGTGGCACCCTACCCATCACCCTTGACCCCTATATGGCGTCATCTTTATTTCCCACTGGGGTGTATGAACTCTTACACATATCCTTGGATATCTGTTGGGTTAACTAGAGTCCTGCATATTCAGGGTGATTTTGCCCTACAAAATTTTGCAGATTTAGGTGATCAATATGGTCTGTCCTCTTCTAGCCTTCATTTCGCTTACTTACAGATTTGTAGTTTTATTCGATTACTCAGTAAACCCCACAAAATGTGACAGCTTACTGCATTTGAGCGTAGATGTGTTTACAACCCTGGCTGCAAGGGATCCATATTGATCTTATACTCTGTTATCCCCTTCATCCCATGAATTCAATGAGCCTTTTGAGCTGACCTGGGAGCAAGATTTGGGGATTAGTTTGGAGAACGATGATTGGGCAGATATCAGACAATGGGTAGCTAAGTCCCCCATATAATACCAATATAAAAGAAAATTCTTTCAGAGTGTACTCCCGGTGGTACATGGTCCCTGCAAAACTGCATCAGATTTTCCCGGGATCTTCAGATCTTTGTTGGAGGCAATGCGGTCAAATTGGTTCCTATTTACATGTGTGGTAGGACTGCTCCCTGATATAAAAATATTGGGATGAAGTCGCATCATTAAGGTGCTTGGTATCTCCCCTCTGAGGACCCTCTAAACATGCTTCTTTGTAAACCTACTAGATCCCTCTCTAAACCTCAAAACAAACTATGTGGCCACATTTATAATGCGGCTAAACTGTTGATTGCTACAAATTGGAAGCAAATCGAGGCTCCGGCAATGACTGTACTATTGAATAAAATATGGTATATAGCCTCTATGGAATATATCACTGCGTGCCTTCACAATACTGTCATAGTTTCATGCTACTTGGGACCCACAGCTGCCCGGAATGGAATGAAGTTGGTCTTCTCCGTGCAGTGTAGAGTACCATAGGTTGCCTCTGTTGTCTCCCTACGCCCACCCATTTTTATTTTTTTTTTTTTCTCTCTGTACCCCTTTTTTTTTTTTCTTTTTTCTCTGGTAACATTTTTTAATTTACTAGTCTATTAATAGTGATATTCATATTGTGTTTTTGGAAACATTCTTCTATATTTGTATACAATATGTTGGGTAATTATTATTTTGTACCAACTATTATAAATAAAGAGATTAAAAAATATATATATTTTTAATGGCACATCTTAAAGAGTCTTTCTCTTTTTCTATGCCCTCCTGGCAAAGAAAATCTGTATATACACAATAAGTGCAGTGTGGTTATTTGCATTTTTGCTTTAACATGCATTAGAAGCTACAGTGTGTACACATGTGTCCTGGTACACTATTGCTGCAGTCGCGCCAAACAGATGTAGACTCGGTCGCACACAGACATACAAGTGTCGCATATCAATTTAATCAATGCAGTCTCGGGAAGCGGTTTGTTGCATCCGATTGCAACAAAGATGCATTTTCAGGCGAAAAATATGCCACGCCACTTGACACTGCTCGCTCGCGTCTAGGTGTATGAGGACACATCTGTAAGTGAGGTTTTATGTATCATCATTTTAAAAACGTATTTTTCTCCAGCTAAAATTGTGCCTGGGATTTAACGCCAGCTTTTTGCCTGTAGAATTATTTTTCCTGCAGGTTTCTATTCCTGACTGTGAGCCCAGATAAAAGTGCCTTTTGTTATATAATGTGACTTCAGTACTCATATGAGTTACTAAGAAATGCTCATCTTTGTGGGTCTTCTGATCTTTTTAATTAATCTGCTTATTGTAGCCAACACAAAGGCGATGTTCAACTAGATGGTTTATTGTTGTCTCCTCGTTTCCAGGATGAATTCCATTCACGTCTGCGCTTTAATCGACGAGGACTGGTTGCCATGGCGAATGCCGGACCTCATGATAATGGGAGCCAGTTTTTCTTTACACTTGGTCGTGCTGATGAGCTTAATAGCAAGCACACCATCTTTGGAAAGGTCTGACAATGCCACAGACATGTGGAGTTTTTCCTCTTTATTGTTTAACAATTTATATAGTAAATTACTACGTGTGTGTCTGTGTACAGGATGTAATTTCCCTGTTAATATTAATAATGTGGTTTAAAAAATACAGAATTTCTCAAACGTTAAATTTTTATGGTGGTAGAAAGTAAGACGTAGTTCTTCGTGCAGCCAAATTTACACACAAAAAAAATCTTTGTTTTTATCTTCATTTTTGAAGTTGCAAAAAAAACAATTAACGTTTTTCCAGATTAACAAAGGAGCTACAAGTATCCTGGCAACTAGCTTCAGAGAGTTTTAAGACTTTCATGCCAGATAAAAAAGAGTGTTGTTGTTTTTTTGTTTAAACATCCACTTCTCCCATATGTGTTCCACTATAGCGGTACAGAGAAGGTATGAGGAGCTTCTCCGTATAATACTCGCCAACATTTGCCCCAGTGGTAGTTGGGACAAAATTATGGGGTCTATTTACTAAGCAGTGTTAGGAGAAGTGAAAAGTGATAAGGTGCCAGCCAATCAGCTCCTAACTGTCATTTTTCAAACACAGCCTGTGAGATGGCAGTTAGGAGCTGATTGGCTGGTGCCTTATCACTTTTCACTCTTCACATTTCACTTCTCCTAACACTGCTTAGTAAATAGACCCCTATGTCAGGCAAATAATGTGGCTGGCTATGCATCTTGGGGCTGTGGCCATGTGTCACAGGTCGTGATAAGCGTCCCCAACACACTGGATATACCCCCCTCCCATCCTGTTCCCTGCCCTTTGAGAACCTTGCACACCATTGCTATCATTATCTGTGCGCAGCAGTAAACGTACATATCTCTCAAACTGTGGAGCTGGACAACACAGCCTCCATCTGGAAGGTGGGACTGTCCCGACAACATCAGGTTAGCTAGGAAGCATATAGTAGCTGTGTGCTGAAGTTTTTGTCATGTAGAATTTGTTCTGATCTCTCAAATAACTGATTATATAGAAGTATTTATATTTAAATCATTGTAAGTATATGCAAAATACTAACATTAAAAAATATGCAGTTTGATTGCTGTCGGTCAGTTTGCATCACAGGGTCCCACAATAAGGTAAAACTGATATACAAGTAGTAAAATCATGTATACCCACAAATAAAAATTGTAAAGTGCAGCCACCCCCTGACCATCCCTATAATTGGGGAAGGAATGACTGAAATGATAGGCTGGGTTAGACAATAATATGATCTGCTAAAGAACCAAATATATGCTCAATATTTCCTTTCCCAAGCTAAACCAATCTGGTGTATAAAGATGGAAATTATACGTATAAATAGAGAATTGCATGTAATTGCATATGAGAAACAAGGTACAATTTCAAAAGTATACACATGGTATCATTTGCAAAGTGATGGTATGTGATTACAATTACATATGCGTCCTCATTCACTTAGCTTTTTTGTGCCATAAAGGGACATATTTAATTAGGTGCGAGAATAGTAAAAATCCCTCAGGTGCAGGGTTTCTCATTTTCTTAGCGCTGGGAGGTTTTTTTTTTTGACCACCTCCAGGGCAAGTCTGATTTTTCCTAAAATCATTAATAAGTGGGACTTGCTCCGGCACCCCGGCACAACCCCCCTGAGGACTAATTAAACAAATGAAAGTTACCAATTAGCTTAATTAGTCATTCATTACTTATCTTCCAAAGCGGTGTCTTCTGCATCCAGCGTCGGGAGCTGGGGATTCTGCAGCAAGGTGGGTATGTGAGTGTTTGTGAGAGTGTATGCATGTGAATGACCCCCAGCGTGTGTGACCCCCCCCCCTGTAGCTGGCAGTGGGAGAACTACATCTCCCAGCAGCCCCTGGACATGCTTATTAAAATAAATAAATATTTGTGTGTCCGGGGGTCACCGGTGGTTCCCGTGGCTCCTAGTGGCCTCCCGTCCATCTTGTCACTGAGGAGGGGGCTGCTGGGTAGCGCAATGGCCTTTTTTTTTTATTTTAAATGGACACCACACGTATTGAAAGCATGCATACCCACAGTTATCCAAAATTGGATGTGAGGGGCACAAGGTTTTTCACCTAGCTAAACTTTGCCCCCAATTGAATATGCCCAATAGTTAGAGAAGCTTGGGGCATATGCACCATGGGTAGTGTTTTGTACATTTTCATGTATTTTGCATCTTAGCCGCATACAAAGTGGCATATAGTGTATTAGGGACACTAGAATAGTACTTATGTCGAAAAGGAAAATAAATAAAATAAATAAAGTCGCAGATGAAGCATAAGGATACGTGGTGCGAGGCATGGCCCAGATTACCGACTGAGTCGCACACAGAAGCTGCATGAAATGCAGGTGCCAGCAGCCGGTGTAATCCTGTGCTGTATTTTTGTCGCATTAGTGATGCGAATAAGACTCATAAATAGGTCTCTGGCGGCTTGCTTGGCACGGCTAAGTCATAAAGTCCATGTCAGGCCAAACGGGGCTACAGTATTTGAGGATGAGTGTATGTGGAAACCCCTGTAAATAAAAACATTTAGTTGTAGTAATGCAGTAAACCTATGTAAAAGCACAGGTACTTTACTATGGAGTTCTGTTATGGAAACTGGGGCACAGGAAGAGGTGATGTTACTTGTGGCAACTCAGATTCTATTTGGAATTTCTCTAGTGCAGGTTAGAAAATGTAATAAACAATTGGGTGGTTCTAGTGTCCTGCTCCCTAGTGCACCGAGTTACCTGTCTGAATATAGGAAAGGGCAAAGTAGTAGACAACATTATGTTTTTCTGCAGATCAGTAATAATACTTGTATCGTTCCTGTTTCCTAGGTTGCTGAGTGCTCCGTAGACTAAACTCTGTGTCCTCTGCATTCCAGGTTACTGGGGACACAATATACAATATTTTAAGATTGACAGAAGTGGACATTGAAGATGAGCGGCCGATCAATCCACATAAGATAAAGAGCAGTGAAGTACGTTCTCTACCATATTTGTTAAGTGTTTCATATTATTTTGTTTGTGTTAGCAATCTGTAGTGTGATGTGCACATTACCTTGTTCATTGCTGGTTATTATTTGTATTGCAGCACATGGGTTCCGTAGCACAGTACATTGGGAGGGTTGGGTGTGATATCCCGGCTGTCGGGACGCCGCTGTTCTAAATACCGACAGCGGCATCCCGACAGCCAGAATACTGACACCCATAGAAATGCAAAGTAAGTCTTTTCTCTACCCTTGCTCTAACCCTTCCTCCCCGGTCCCTAACCCTAACCTCCCCCTCCCCGCACCCTAATCCTAACCCTCCCTTCCGGTGCCTACCCCTAACCCTCCCCCAATGCCTAAATTGAACCCCGCTACCTAACGCTACCCTACCCGTGCGCCCCGATACCATTCGGCATGCCAACGGTCGGTATACTGGTGACGGGATGCCGACTACATCCCCATTGGGATAGAACATACAAGTAAATTACATACGTGAAAAAGTAGACAAATGAAACCTTTGCAGACAAGTTCACAAATGTACAGATATCCATAAATATGTTGTGAAAACGTAGGGAGTGAGGGACCTGCTCGCAAGAGCTTTTATTCTGCAATGAATATGGGCAGAGGTGTAATGTGGGGCCATAGCACCCGGAGCATGCCTACGCTTCGCCCTCCCCATACTGAATTCTGCTAAAGTTGGAGTGGCCAGGCAATGGCCGGTCACACACAGGTGGTCTGATGACCCCGCGTGTGCAGTAGTGCAACCGCCCCCCGAAGCACAAAGTAAAGTGACTGCACTAGGGTTAACTTTACTTTTACACTGAATGGACTGGCTCTTCTGTTCTCTCTGTGTGTGCATTACGGTCCAGCCATCCATAATTATTGCCGCGACAAGCAGTGACAAGAAATTATAATTACCGGGTCTAAAACCTGATAATTAAAAACCATGCCCCTCTGACAGAGGTGCTGGTTGCTATAGGTGCTCTGCGTATATATTCCTTCCAGAATATGCATAGAAATTAATTATTTTTTTTTTTAAATATCAACTGTCAGCAAGTAATTTATTTGAAAGAACATAAAAATGTAATTCCTTCTCTTACTTCCCTTGAAGACAGAATCTTTATACACTAAAATGTGATTAAAAAAAAAATGTGCAATACAAGAAACTAAAGATGCCTGAGAGGATGGCACATTAAATCATTTATACACTATTACAAATACATATTTAAAAAAAAAAAACATAAGATAAGGAAAAGAGGGTCCCTTTTCTATTGCTGAGATACTTTATTTTCGTTTTGGTGTTCCTAGCACAGCATGGCATTGCCACTGTGGAGCAGAAGGGTACTGCTGTATCATGGGAGGAGGAGGGTATTAATTGCACAGCCCCTTCATGGTGGTTTGACTCCTGCATTGCAAATAAACTATCCAGCCAGCGGCTCTGGCCACAGACCGCCACCTGTCAACTCGCTGTTCCTCCACATTTTCTGCTCTACGCTCGTTCTCCTCTGATGTGGCCGCATAGGCACCTCATATAGGCTTGCTGTTATGGTTGTTGCTAGATCCAAGTTGGCAAGGACCTCTGACGTCACAACCATGTGACCACTATGGCAGGGCCAGTCAGCTACCACTTTTACTTTCCAGGTGGGCATAGAGGGAGAATATAAACCTGTGGCGAGCGAAGCGTGCTATCGTGCACGAAGATTAACAAAGCGAGCCAGTGAGGGTGTGCTTTTGGACCCCTGTGCTGACGCTTGCTCCTCCTCCTGTTATCGCGAGTCACATGGTTGTGATGTCAGAGGTCCTGTAGCTCACTTCATGTTAGACCTAACCCTGCTGTTATGTCTAATAATACACTCATGGGTGGAAGAGATGGACAGTGGGCGGTCGCAGCTCACTGCGAAGAAGGGCGGAGTTATGGCTCTGGGCTCTGGGGGGCCCACTGGGAATATCCCGACCCAGAGGCGTGACGCGGATACACTGACAACAGTCAGTGTGTTTGTAGTCCCCAGCTCTCCGGACGTTGCCGAAGCACCTAAGGATGGAGAATTAAGAGAGGTCGCAGGCTTCAATGAAGAGGTGTTTTTTGAGGACACGTATAAAAGCTGCATACAAGTCTAATTGAGCTTTGGAGGGCATTCCATAGGTTGTGGACAGTGAAGGTCAATTGCTGAACGACCATAATGGCAATCAGTCTTTGTTCATATGGAGGAGCCAGACTTTAAATGATCATTTATCATATTGCAACTAATCGCCTCTCACACCACATTAATGTACATTAAAAGAAAACACCATTTATTTGTAATTTCTCTTTAATCCATATAGAGCACACTGTAAACATTGAAGTATAGAAGCTGCTCAGAAGTGTAAACACTTAAAATTTGGCTCCAAAAGCAAAGCTCCTCCTCTGTATACCACGGTAGCCTGCCGGGCCCTTCGGTTGAACCACATGTTGGCATGCTGTTGTCCAGACCAAGTGATCGGAGGGCATTTTTTTGTAGACACTATGTTGCTGCCATCGATCTTTATTCTGATTCACCTGCTCCTTCCAGCAGCAATGCTTCCGCGGGTGCTAAAGAAGGTAAAGAGTGAGGGTGGAGGAGCCAAATTATAGTGCTCAAGCTCCACTGCAGCCTTTATATGCCAGTGCTTTTATTGTCAGAACTTATATTCACTGAGTAGATGCATCAAATACCGACAGCGGGAAACCGACGGACCGAATTCCCGCCTGGGGCTGGTAAGTATCCCAACCCCCCCTCCCCCCCTTCCCTACCCTAACCCTCGCGGGGGGGTGCCTAGCCCTAAGTCCCCCTGGGGGTCCCTAAACCCCCCCCCCTCCCGCCTGCGGCTAGACCAACACCCGGCTCACCTTCGTTCGGTATGCCGGGTGTCGGGATTTTGTAGTGGGGATAATGATAGGCGTTGGGATTTCTATGCCTATCTTTAGTCCCATGTCGGGCTGTCAGTGTCGGGATATCGACAAGCAGGATTAGCCGGTATCCTGACTGCATCCTCCCTCCACAACTAGCACCAGCATCATTCCTCTGTTGTAGGCCCTTCTTCTCAGGTGGTTCCAGACCATAGATTCCAATCTGTGGGGTAGAACAGTCTGACCAGTGGGCATTGGTAATTTAGGGTCCGATTCACCACTGGACGCATTTGCGCAGAGGCTGAGCCTTTGTACGCAGCCGCTGTGCCAAAATTCTGAAAAGCCGCAGGAGGCGTCTTATATAAAAATGTGCCCACTGCCAGCTTCTGTGAGCCACTTCTGCGTCTGAAGATGCAGCTTCGGATTATCTGCTTGGCCATCGGACATCTGAGTGACCCTCCGGTTACTCAGGATTTCTGATGAATTCACGCTGCCGGGGCCAGTGAAGCTGCATCCAGGGACACACCCCCAGAAAACGGTGCAGACAAGCCCTAGTTTACTGCAATGCTGCCTGTCCCCGCCCCAAGCACCAGCAGCATGTCTATCATGCTGTGTAGCTTTTGGGGCACTGCGAGCAACATCACAGCCTCAGATCTGCAGATGCGCACATGTAAAAACATCTGAGATGTGCATAAACATTTGGTTTAATAACAGTCTGATAATGTTTCTTCCTTTGGGGATTGCAGAAACTTAATTTGATGCTTTTAATACTGTATCTTGCTTAATCTTGGATATTATTGTTAACCAATAAAACCCTGCTACAGTGTACGTCTTTCCTCCCACAGGTGTTGTTTAATCCTTTCGATGATATAGTTCCCAGAATAACAAATAGGCTGAAAAAAGAAACTCCGGAGGAAGAGACTAAGCCGCCAAAGGTGAAAGGCACAAAGTAAGTAGTTCCGGGCACCTGTCCGTATTGAATGATCCGTTATCAGCACTGATGCGGAAATTCAGTGGAATATTTAGAGCAGTGGTTCTCAAACTCTGGGCCTGATTCAGACCCGCTCGTGAGCGCACAGCGCTCGCAAGCGCGTCAATGGTCCCCCACTGCGCATGCGCACGCTGGAGCCTGCTCCGGCGTGCGCATGCACGAGATTCGGCCAGCGACGGGCGCTCCGTCGCTACGGGTCTCGCACCAAAGCGGGGCAGCTGTTGATGATTGACAGCTTGCCCCATTTTGGAGGCGGGCAGGGGGGGTGGCTGGGCAAACGGAGGCGTTCCTGTAGGAACGCCTGCTGTTTGTGGGCAGCCCTACTGACATCACTCGTGATGTCAGTAGGTGGACTTCCTGCTCTATTAGAGCAGGAAGTCCACTGGGGCTTGCGGCCACGAGATCCTACCAAAAGGGTCTCGTCTTGACCATCACCTGGCCGCTCGCATAAGCTATGGGTGGTCACCCACAGCTATACGAGTGGCCAGGAGGCCGTCTTTTAAAAAAAAAAGGGACGCCCTGATTCAGAACGACCGGCTCTGAATCAGGCCCTCTGTCCTCAGGACCCCACACAGTTCACGTTTTTCAGGTCACCCAGCAGGTGCACAGGTTCATTCATTACTCACTGACACATTTAAAAAGATTCACAAGTGGAGATAATTATTTCACTTGTGATTCTGTAAGGAGACCTGGAAAACATGCACTGTTTGGGGTCCTGAGGTCCGAGTTTGAGAACCTGTGATTTAGAGCATTCCTTACATTAAACAGTAAGGATATTAGAGGGCATACAGCAATTACAGGACCATAGACCAAGTGCTGTTATACAGGTCACAGACGTCCAAGATGGGTTATTCCTTATTACACATAAGTTTCCCGAAGCACCGAAGTGATGACATCAGAACTCCCCATTTGTAAAGACATTATTTACAGGTGGTTATACCAGCATCACATGTGTTATATAATAACAAATATTACTACTCTTTTTTTTTTTTTTCTTCCCTGAAAATATTGAATGTATGGCAGCACATATTTTAGGCATATCTTCATCTCTATATTTGCAGTCCAAAGTGAGAGGTCTTCAAAACTAATGTATGGGAGGTTCTGGCGCCAATCAGGGAGTAGGATGTCATTTTCACACATACACATGGAGGAGCAATATGAATTTCTTCTAAATGTATGCCATCAGAACACAAAAGGCCAATAGAAGTTTACATCAAAATACACAGGTGAAGAATTCAGGCTAACGATACAAGGGGAGATGTATCAGGCCTTGGAGAGAGAGAAAGGGGAGAAGTTGCCCTAAGCAACTAGTCAGCCTCCAACTGTAATTTTAAAGACTTTGCCAGATAAATGACAGTTATGGCGGGCATGTTTTGGTCAGAAGCGACCAGCGATGCGTGTGCCCGCTGGTCGCTTCTGACATCTGACATCGCCCGTACATGCAGGTCAACCTGACGATCTCGTCAGGTTCAGCATGTGCGGGGATGAGGGATGTGCCGGGACTGAACGAGTGAACGTTCAGTCTAGGCACATCACTAGCTATACAAACGATAGCAATATTGCAATGTCGTAATCGTGCTGTCGTTTGTATATCGTCAAGTGGATACTCCCCTTTAGGCTGGGTACAACCATCCAATTAGCTGATTGGTTGGAATGAAAATCTGGTAAGGTATGAAAGCAAATGACAATCAGCGATTTGCTCCCAAACGCCGGGACAAAAACTGTTGTACGAACAGTCATAGCAAGTAACTTTGCACCTGGAACAAACCATATTCCTCTGCAAGGGGTGCAAATAATTTTTTTTTTTTTGCATGCAGGGTAAATACTGGCCGCATGTGCATGTAGCCCACAGATGCTGGACAGCTTTATTTTTACACTGCAAGTTAGATTTGAGTCTTGACACTCCCCTGTCGTATCTCATCTCACATTTTAAATCTCCCCCACCTGCAGTGCAACATGGTTTTGCCAAAGTGCAAGAGTCAGCCCCAATATAGAAATGCCCATTGGGCAGGTGCAGGGAGGAGCAGCTGCCAGGGAAATGTAAATGAACCAGCCCTCCAGTGTATACCCGGCGGTTGGTCAGAACCACCTGGGAAATGCAAGGTTGCGATTGTCCGATATATTGGATGATGTTATAAAATCAATATTAATTTTAAGGGCGGTATTCAATTAGCCCCGGACATTGAGCCTGATTCAGAGCCGCTCGTAAGCGGCCGCTCGTTCGCTCCGAGCGATGTTTGCCCAACTGCGCATGCGTTTGGATCGTAATACGCATGCGCGAACCAGTCAGTGCGGCCGAAAATCGTTTGTTCGCTAAATAGCGAATGCCTGCTATTTTGAGTGACAGAATGAGGCGTATGTGGGTGGTAACAGGGGAAGGTGCTTGCAAACGGGAAGTGGAGATCCGAACGCAGGCGTGCATAAAGGTCAAAACGGGCGTTTTAAGGGTGTACATAATTAATACAGCAGCGTCATTGACCACGTCACTGGGTTATTTTATAGCCAGAACTGCTCGCAAGATTGTGGTAGCAAAAACCAACCACAAGAATAGCGAGCAGTTCATACGCTGGTCGATGTACTCGATTAATCTAATAAATAGCGGACATGACGTAGGATGCGAGCGGCCAGGGGGCGTATTTTTTTAAAAAACTACCGCAAGTTTTGTTCGCTCGTTCAGACATAGAGGCGTGAACAGACCGCAAGAGCGAACGGTTCATTTGAATAGCCACCCCTATTTTCTGGACGAACGACCGCAAATAGCGTCCGGCTCTGAATCAGGCCCATTGTTCGGGTGCTAATGGAACCCCCAGGGCTATCCAATTAGCCCCGAAGTCCGGCCCGACGCCGGCACTTACCGGGGATTTTTTTTGTCGGAACCTGATGTGTCCCGAAAAGTGATGTTTTTTTTGCCAGTGCAATGGCAAAAACACATAGGTCCGTGAACTACTCACGGATCCTATGTGTTTTCTGGCAAATTATCCTATGTGTTCACCCAAAATGAATAGGATAGGATGAAAAAAAAAAATCTGCGAAAAATCCCTGTTTTTCACCCTCGAAGAAATATCGTGGCTAATTGGATACCGCCCTCTGTGTGTTTTTATATTTATATTTATTTATATATATATATATATATATATATATATATATTAATATAAATGCTTCAGAACTCATTGGACGGCGCTTCACAGTGCAGATGAACAATGACCCGAAGCATACTGCAAAAGCAACCAAAGAGTTTTTTAAGGCTAAAAAGTGGAATGTTATGCAATGGCTAAGTCAATCCCCTGACCTGAATCCGATTGAGCATGCATTTCACTTGATGAAGACAAAACTGAAGGGAAAATGCCCCAAGATCAAGCAGGAACTGAAGACATTTGCAGTAGAGGCCTGGCAGAGCATCACCAGGGATGAAACCCAGCGTCTGGTGATGTCTATGCGTTCCAGACTTCAGGCTGTAATTGCCTGCAAAGGATTTGCAACAAAGTATTAAAAAGTGAAAGTTAAATTTAGGATTGTTTAGTTTGTCCCATTACTTTTGGCCCCTTAAAAAGTAGGAGGCACAAATAGAAACCGTTGTAATTCCTACACCGTTCACCTGATTTGGATGTAATCAAAGCCATTGTGGTGAATAGAGGCCAAAATATGAACATTCTGTAAATGTCCCAATATTTATGCACCTGACTGTATATATTATATATACGTTCTAAATAAATGTTCTTGATCTAATTCAATCATAAAAAAAAAACCTCAACTTCTGAGCCGTTTTTGGAAAACATATTAGTCCGTTAAGTGGTTATTCTGCAGCAGCTCATGGTAGGACATCTGTATGTTTATTTCTGCTCTAAGGGCCTGATTCAGAGCCGGACGCTCTGACCAGAGCGCTCGCTCTGAATCAGGGCCCTCCTCTTATTGGAGCGGCCTCCTGGCCACTCGTATAGCTGTGGGTGACCACCCACAGCTTATGCGAGCGGCCAAAAAGATGGTCGCGATGGTCAAGACCATCGGGCTTGCGACGACACCCTGCGGTAGGGTCTCGCTGCCGCAAGCCCAGGAGTGCTTTTGGCTCTATCAGAGCCAAAAGCACTCCCACTGACATCACTAGTGATGTCAGTGGGGCCCGGACCCAGACGGTAGGCGTTCCCATGGAAATGCCTCTGTCTGGGCAGCAACGGCCCCGGCACGCCCACCAAGGGGGGCGTGCTGTCAATCAACATCGACAGCACGCCCTCTTTGATGTGAGACCCATAACGACGGCTTGGCTGTCGCTATTCGTGTCTCGCGCATGCGCACGACGGAGCTCCCTCCGTCGTGCACATGCGCACTAGGGCACCATCGACCCGCTTGCGAGCGCTCGCGAGCGGGTCAGAATCAGGCCCTAAGACCTCTAAGACACTAGAAGCCGCATGATCAAGCATCAATCTACTGCACTTTCTTTACACCACTGCAAAAACCTGTGTTATTGCCGTGTTAACTCGGGTCGCGGCTCGGTGTAAAAGGCTTATAGCGCAGTGTGAATAGGTAACCAGAGTCATCAAACCCAGGCCCCCGTTGCTGTGACGACTTGAAAGCCATGTTCAGTGTCCCAGGCTGTACCCATGATTTAGGTGTAAAAGGGGTATTAAAGGGACTTTAGACTAAGGTAATAATGAAATCTAAAGTAACATTCTAATTATTAACACAGGGCCCCAAGCATTCACAAATATTGCTAAAAACCTGTAAACTGTGCATCACACACAAACTACAGAATAAGGTTGAAATCAGGATATCATGATAACACTATACTTATACCAGAAGATATGATGTGTATTGGCTTCCATATAAGCACAATCATTTATTGATTTTCTTTACATTTTATCATTGAATATCCACAATGGATCTTGCCGGTATTGAGTCGAATAGGATTATTAAAAAGGGAAAACATTTGGTTAAGAAAGAGAGGCTACTCGGATAGTTGGCATCATAGTGTTAGTAACAGTACACAGGTTTTAACTGCCCTGGATCCCCAATCTGCACCTGTACCTTCCATCCCTTGGTTTTGAATATTTAGTTATCCTGGTGAAATGTCGGCATTTCCCTCCAGAGGTTCAGAGTAGCATGCTTTGTGTGTTCTAAGCAGGAGATCAATTCCCTCCCTTCTGCATTTAGGTCTGTTAAATGTATAGTGGAGTAAATTTTCATTTCCTCTATATTTTATGTGTCTGCAAAGTTGAAAAATTAAACCATGGGTTCAGCTGCTATAAATTAGCAATGATATAATATTATGTTATCTAGTTTAAGTTCTTCTTGTATTAGACCTGATTCAGGCGCTCTCGCTAGATGCGGCCGCTCGCTCCCAGCGTATGCTAAGTGACGTCAAGGCAGCCGCTCGCACGGCAAGGCATAAGCATGCCCACTATTTATTGATGAGCGATCACTTTGTGTTTATAGACTCCCACCAGCCTGTCTTTAGCCGCCCACTAGCGTACATCATCTCCAGGAAGTATATACAACCATCAGTACATCGGGTTTCATCGAATCTGTCTGCAGCGCTTGAGGCTGGCTGTACCCTACCGCATGCACTGCGAGCACTTCAGTTTAATATTCAACGAGGTGACGTGTACTTTGACGTTGCCTATTAATTATGCATGTCCCAGAACGGCGTGAAAACACTCTGGCACGCCTGCGTCCGCAACTCCACTCCCCCGTGTTACTACTGGCCTGTCCCTGTTACCACCAACAAACGGCCTCTCCTGTCACTCCTTCCACTGGGCTATCTTTGCAGGGCGAGCGAGCACATTCCGATCGCTCATATTAGTTAGCGCACGCGCACATTACCGAACATCGTCTGCAACGAGCGGCCGCTTGCTAGCGAGCGGGTCTGAATCAGGTCCATTGTCTGTAACTTTGGAGTATCATGTAATAAGATATCTTTTGTTCCTGTAGTTCTTACACAACATGTTCTCCTTCTGCTGAATAGGCAGCTAATGAACGGTGCATGCTATATATGTCATTCTGGTCTTCTGATGGGTCATTGAGTGCAGCCACAATTTATGTTTGTTAAAAGCACAGAATCCTATCTTGTAGGAAAAAGATTTAATTACTTAAGAACGGAGAAGAATAATTAAAGAAGCACAAAAGCAAAAATACAGCTTATACAAGAAACACTGTTCATGATTATAGTAATTGTCCTATAGTTCACGTTAGAGGGCGCCTTTATGTCAATGGGGAAAGTTCTAATAAGTTTATTATGAGCTTTGGCCGTACTGTTTTGTGAATACTTTTAACAACCTCCTAATTTTTCCCTGATTAGTGTTGGCTGTTTTTCTTACTACATTGCTCTCTAATGGTCTGCAAGCAATTGGTGGTAACAGCATGTTTGTTATTGTCTCCTGTCTTTTATTAGATGAAAGTCAAAGTGATGCATTGCGCAAATTAATATGGAATTGATGCTGTTATTTAAAATGTAATCGTATAATGAAGGAAATTGATGTAAACATTTAAATGGAGAACCGAACATAAAAATGTTAATGAGACACTCCTCAAAATGTATATAGTTTAACACTTCGTAGACCACCAATCATCATCACTAATTAGGGGAGAACAAGCCCATAGGAAACTGTCCATCCTAATTGTAATGCGATGTTCACACTTTAGCGACTGAAGCAGCCAGCCTATTGCTGTGAATGAGCCCCTATGTCATGGGTATCATACATAGACCGATTTGGCCACAGAGACCAGTGTGTGGCCAAACTGGAGAGGACTGAATTGTTCGATGCTGAAGTGCGAGCAGAAATTGGCTATTATAATTACGGTTACGTGCGCAGCGCAGGGTTTCAGTGGAAGCTCGCACATGATTGAATCTGCCTCTAATGTTAATACTGACAAAATATGTGCAAAGTCTTAGGTGCTTATACAAGGTGCAAATAACGCAGTAAGGTTTGTTCCTGAGCACAGCGGACTGTTCTCGGTAAGGCTATTAAAGAACACTGTAGGTGCCCCTTTTGTTCTGAGAAAGCAGTAACCGAACAATAGTGTATACTCAGCATCACAGTACAAAGTCATACAGAGCCAGTTATGTCAGACGTTCTATCCTTCACACTCGCATTGTTACTCAACTATGTTTATATTAAGCAATTTTTTTTATTGATTATTTCATGATCCTTTTATGGATAGATTTGTATTATTTCCTATATATTTTTTCCTGTTTTATTGTTGAATCACCAATCTCTATATGTTTTAGCTGCAGTGATAATCCATGTAGCCCACAGTCTTAATGATTCGTTACTTAGGTACAAAACAATACTTTGCAGGAGATGGTAAGAGTATTGCTGTGTACTGTAACTGAGTATGGCCGCATACACCAGCCACACCGTGCGTGCGATCAGTCCCCTGTTTTATGTGTCGCTCAAATGTTATGTCTTCAATCATTTAAACAAAGGCTCAGAGCATGTTACATGGTCTCTCCTAACACAGGAACTTCAGTTTACTTTCTTTTGGAGAAGAAGCGGAGGAGGAAGAGGAGGAGGTTAATAAAGTCAGTGAGGTAATGTCTTCTGCAACTGAATGATCCGCTCTCTAATTAAGTGAACATTACTCAGATGTACATTTTGGTGCACATGTGCCGTCATTGCTTTTGTTTGTGGGGGGGGTGTTTCCTGTTGCCCGGAAATGTAATAAATGAAATACAACCATTCAGCTCAGGCAGAATGGCCCTACTTCCGCATATAATGGCTTACTGTGGTTGCTGGTCCTGTATATGTCAGAATTATATCATACCTTGGTATGACGTATATTATAGCTGATTATGCTCTCTTCATGGACTGGCCACACTTTCTTTAAAATCATGCATTTGGAAACCCCTCTCTAGAGATCCTGCATTTGCCACTGGTCACCCTCTGCTGGATGCACAAGGACATCATACGGGCTAGTCAGAGATATAGGCCCATCAGCCTGTGCTGGGTGCACAAGGAAATCATAGAGGCTAGTCAGAGATATAGGCCCGTCAGCCTGTGCTGGATGCACAAGGACATCATACGGACTAGTCAGACATATAGGCCTGTCAGCCTGTGCTGGATGAACAAAGACATCATACAGGCTAGTCAGAGATATATGCCCGTCAGCCTGTGCTGGGTGCACAAGGACATCATACAGGCTAGTCAGAGATATATGCCCGTCAGCCTGTGCTGGGTGCACAAGAACATCATACAGGCTAGTCAGAGATATAGGCCCGTCAGCCTGTGCTGGATGCACAAGGACATCATACGGACTAGTCAGACATATAGGCCTGTCAGCCTGTGCTGGATGCACAAGGACATCATACAGGCTAGTCAGAGATATATGCCCGTCAGCCTGTGCTGGGTGCACAAGGACATCATACAGGCTAGTCAGAGATATAGGCCCGTCAGCCTGTGCTGGATGCACAAGGACATCATACGGACTAGTCAGACATATAGGTCCATCATCCTGTGCTGGGTGCACAAAAACATCAGTGAGACAAAGGGCATACAGAATTTCTATACCTACTACTAGTTCTCCGCATGGGCGGGCAGCCTGGTAATTCGGATTATAAACAGTCCTGTATGACCGTGTCATTTGTATGCTGATTGGACAGAGCATGGTCCTACCCAGATCTTTTACAGCATCTCCCAAGTAGTAGCTCTATAAATTGTGGAAGAACAGTTCTAGTGATATATTCTGTCTCATATGAACTCCTGTTTCCTGTTCAGGACGTCATGTACAGGAAATGAAGGACCAACGTGGGTAACAACACCCGGATTACAAAGTGACTACACATAAGAATGAGCAGTGAGACCCTGTAGCCACATGAAAGATCGAGGGGTTATTTTTTCTTTTTCCATGAACTCGCTGCATACTGGTTTTAGCATGAGAGCTATCCCACGCCCTCCAATCTCTTCAGTCCTGTTCAAGCATCTTCTATGAACTTTCTAGGAGGGACTATGATTGCTATGCACTCAGACTGTAAATTACAGCTCAGCCAGGCGTGAGTGTGTGTATTTTAATATCAGTTTGTGTCCTTCCCTTACCTTAGCCTGCCTGTAGTGGAGGGCTCTGTGATCTCATCAGCACGGCAGTGTTATTATTTGCCTGACTGTTCCATGGCCAGAGATGTAGGACTGATCGGAGAGAGAGCTGCTCAGTGAGACAGCTACTGCTGGGTCCAGCCTGGTGCGGGCCTTTGTCATGGGCTGGGCTGCTGCCAATGTTTGTGAAGTGTGGGGATTTTTATTGGGCAAGAAGCTCCGTATAAATCCCTGTATTATTGTTTTGATTAACAGACCTACTGTAATGTGTTTGTTTACGGCAATTTTTTTTTAATACCCTTCCACCTGTATATCCTTTTGGACTATTTACTTTTATTTAAACTTTTTTATTGTTCCTCTATTTGGAATGTTAAACACCAAGAGGGCAATACAGAGCTGAACGCAATGCACGCACAGAACTAAATTTGTGTATGTATACGCATGTGTGTATGTATATGTGTATGTATAATATGTGTATATAATCAGTATGCTGAGCCGTCCCCTATCCATACATGTTATTTGATAGCCATCATCATTATCAGTACTCATCAGTCCTATCCGTGGTGCAAATGATACGACTGAAAACTGTTGTAATGCTCATGCGTTAAGTGTAGGGGTGAGCGGGTTCGGATTTCTGAAATCCGAACCCCCCCGATCCGAGTCAGGCTCGACTTTTCCCGCCTGACTCGGATCTGAAATCGAGGCAAAACGTCATCATCCCGCCTTCCGGGTCTCGCAGGTTTTGGATTCTATATAAGGTACCCACGTCGGCGCCATTTTCTCACTCTGCTGTGGACAGTGAAGAGGGAGGGTGGGAGTTAGGGCTGGCTGGGCTGTGTAGTGTAGTGTTGTGCTGTGCTGTGCTGCTGTTGTCCATAGGGGCTGTCTCCACTGTCTCCACTCCTCCAAAGTCCATAGGGGCTGGCTGTGTTGTGCTGTGCTGCTGTTGTCCAAAGGGGCTGTGTCCACTCCTGCAAAGTCCATAGGGGCTGGCTGGACTGTGTTGTGCAGTCAGTTGTGCAGTGTCCAAAGTCCTGTGCAGTGTCCCAGTCCTAAAGGGGTGCTGTAGTGTTGTCCAGGGGGTGCTCTGTCCATCAGGGGTGCTCCCCCCAAGTGCAAAAAAATAAATATTTTTTCTGTGTTTGTGAATTGTGTGCGCAGTAGCCGCACGTGCATCAACAAAGGAGCAGCGCCAAGCGTGCACCTGTGTCCCATAAGTAAAGGGCAAGCTGGCTTGTCCGTTAAAGGGTGCTGTAACCCCCAAAGTGCACTCCAAACAAAATAAAAAAATATTTTCTGTATTTGTGAATTGTGTGCACTGTGGCTGCACGTGCATCAACAAAGGAGCAGCGCCAAGCGTGCGCCTGTGTCCCCTAAGTAAAGGGCCAGCTGGCTTTGGGGGTTACACCACCCTTTAACAAAGTGCGCTCCATAAAAAATTATTTTTTTTTCTGTCTTTGTGAATTGTGTGCACTGTAGCTGCATGTGCATCAACAAAGGAGCAGCGCCAAGCGTGCGCCTGTGCCCCATAAGTAAAGAGCCGGCTGGCTCATTTCTTAAAGGGTGGTGTAACCCACAAAGTGCACTTGTCTCCAACAAAAATAAAAAATAATTTTCTGTTTGTGTGCGCCTTAGCCGCACGTGTATATATATCAATATAACATAAATGGAGGACCAAACTGTCTCCGATAAATATAAAATAGGGAAAGATCAAGAACCACTTCCTCCTAGTGCTGAAGCTGCTGCCACTAGTCATGACATAGACGATAACATGCCATCAACGTCGTCTGCCAATTGTATGTGCCCAATGTCATAGTAGAGGGCACATACAATCCCAAATGACAAAGTTCAGTAAAATGACCTTAAAAAAAACATTTAAATCATCTGAGGAGAAACGTAAACTTGCCAATATGCCATTTACGACACGGAGTGGCAAGGAACGGCTAAGGTCTTTCCCTATGTTCATGACTAGTGGTTCAGCTTCACATGACGATGGAAGCCCTCCTCCCGCTAAAAAAAATCAAACGAGTTAAGCTGGCAAAAGCACAGCGAAGAACTGTGCGTTCTAAGAAGATATCACAAATCCCCAAGGAGAGTCCAAGTGTGGTGGCGGTTGCGATGCCTGACCTTCCCAGCACTGTACGGGAAGAGGTGGCTCTTTCCACCATTTGCACGCCCCCTGCAAGTGCTGAAAGGAGCACCCACATCCACTTGCTGATATGCAAATTGAAGATGTCACTGTTGAAGTACAACAGGATGATTATACTGGTGTAGCTGGCGGTGACGAGGAAGTTGGCGAGGAGGATTCTGATGGTGATGTGGTTTGTTTAAATCAGGCTCCGGGGGAGACAGTTGTCCGTGGGATAAAAAAGCCCATCACGGTCATGCCTGGGCAGAAGACCAAACATTCCACCTCTTTGGTCTGGCAATATTTCTATCCAAATCCGGACAACAACTGTCTTGCCATATGTACCATATGTAAAGGTGAAATAAGTAGGGGTAGGGACGTTAACCACCTAGGAACATCCTCCCTTATACGGCACTTGCAACGTGTTCATAAAAAGTTACTGTCAAGTTCAGAAACTTTGGCTAAGACCGTAAGCAGTCCAGGGACACCTAAATCCCGTTGTCCTGTTGTATCCAAGCGCCTGCAAACCACACCGTCAACTCCCTTATCAATTTCCTCCTTAGTCAGGATCGGAAGTAGTCCTGCAGGCCATGTCACTGGCATGACTGACTCTCCTATCCGGGATTCCTCCGGAGGATCCTGCATTGCTACGCCTACTGCTGCTGTTGCTGCTGTTGGGAGTCATTTATCATCCCAGAGAGGAAGTAGGAACACCACTACTTTTACTAAACAATTGACCCTCCAACAGTCCTTAGCGAGGAGGATGAAGTACGACAGCAGTCATCCTGAAGCAAAATGTATAACTGAGGCCTTGACTACTATGTTGGTGTTAGACGTGCGTCCGGTATCCGCCATTAGTGCAGAGGGATTTAGACAATTGATGGAGGTAGTGTGTCCCCGGTTCCAAATCCCGTCTAGATTCCACTTGACTAGGCAGGCAATACCGAGACTGTACAGAAACGTCAGAAAAAGTAACCTCAGTGTCCTGAAAAATGCGGTTGTACCCAATGTCCACTTAACCACGGACATGTGGACAAGTGGAACAGGGCAGACTAAGGGGGTCATTCAGACCCGCTCGTGAGCGGCAGTACGCTCGCAAGCGGGTCGATGTCCCCCACTGCGCATGATGGAGGGAGTTCCGTCGTGCGCATGCGCGAGACCCGGAGAGCGACGGGCTCTCCATCGCTCTGGGTCTCGCACCAAAGGGGGCGTGCTGTCGATGTTGATTAACAGCACGCCCCCTTTGGTGGGCGTGCTGGGGGCGTGCCTGCCAGACGGAGGCGTTCCCATGGGAACGCCTACCGTCTCAAGCCGGCCCCACTGACATCACTAGTGATGTCAGTGTGAGTGATTTTGGCTCTGATAGAGCCAAAATCACTCCAGGGCTTGCGGCAGCGAGACCTTACTGCAGGGTCTCCGTCGCAAGCCCGATGGTCGCGATGGTCAAGACCATCGCGACCATCATCATGGACGCTCGCTATAGCTGTGGGTGGTAACCCACAGCTATGCGAGCGTCCATGAGGACGCTCCAAAAAAAGGGAGGAGGGCCCTGATTCAGAGCGAGCGCTCTGGTCAGAGCGTTCAGCTCTGAATCAGGCCCTAAGGACTATATGACTGTGACAGCCCACTGGGTAGATGTGTCACCTTATGCAGCAACAACAGCAGCGTCACCAGTAGCAGCATCTCAGAAACGCCAGCTCGTTCCAAGGCAGGCTACGCTGTGTATCACCGGTTTCAGTAAGGGGCACACCGCCGACAACCTCTTAGAGAAACTGAGGGAAATCATCGCCCAGTGACTTACCCCACTTAGACTCTCCTGGGGATTTGTGATATCTGACAACGCCACCAATATTGTGCGGGCATTACATCTGGGCAAATTCCAGCATGTCCCATGTTTTGCTCCCACAATAAACTTGGTGGTGCAGAATTTTCTGAAAAGCGACGGGCGTGCAGGAGACGCTTTGGGTGGCCCGAAAAATTTCTGCCCACTTTCGCCATTCAGTGACTGCGTGCCGAAGACTGGAGCGCCAGCAAACACTCTTGAACCTGTCCCGCCATCACCTGAAGCAAGAGGTTGTGACGCGGTGGAACTCAACCCTCTATGTGCTTCTGAGGATGGAGGAGCAGCAAAAGGCCATTCAAGCCTATACATCCACCTATGACATAGGCAAAGGAGGGGGTATGCAACTGACTCAAGCACAGTGGAGAATGATTTCCGTGTTGTGCAAGGTTCTCCAGCCCTTCGAACTTGCCACACGTGAAGTCAGTTCAGACACTGCCAGCTTGAGTCAGGTCATGCCCCTCATCAGGCTTTTGCAGAAGCAGCTGGAGAAAGTGAAGGAAGAGCTAAGACGGAGCGATTCCGCTCGGCATGTGGGACTTGTGGATGAAGCCCTTCATTCGCTTTGCCAGGATTCCAGGGTGGTCAATCTGTTGAAATCAGACCACTACATTTTGGCCACCGTGCTCGATCATAGGTTTAAAGCCTATGTGGTGTCTCTCTTTCCGGCCGACACAAGCCTGCAGAGGTGCAAAGACCTGCTGGTGAAAACACTGCCAGCTGAAGCGGAACGTGACACGTCAACAGCTCCTTCTTCGTTTTCTCCCGCAACTGGGGCTGCCAGGAAAAAAACTTCGGTATCCTAAGCAACCCGCTGGTGGTGATGCAGGGCAGGCAGGACCAAGTTTGGACATCTGGTCCGGACTGAAGGACCTGGCATCAATTTCTGACATGTCTACTGTCACTTCATATGATACTGTTACCATTGACAGAATGGTGGAGGATTACATCGGTGACAGCATCCAAGTAGGCATGTCAGACAGTCCGTACCTGTACTGGCAGGAAAAAGAGGCAATTTGGAGGCCCCTGTACAAACGGGCTCTATTTTACCTGAGTTGCCCCCCCCCCCCCCTCCAGTGTGTACTCCGAACCAGTGTTTAGTGCAGCTGGGAACCTTGTCAGCGAAAGGCGTAGGAGGTTGCTTCCACAAAATGTGGAGAAGATGATGTTCATAAAAATGAATTATCAACTCTTCCAGGGAGACCAGCCTCCAGAACGTACAGAGGGACCTGTGGTGGTGGATTCCAGCGGGGACGAATTAATACTCTGTGAGGATGAGGATGTACACAACACTGAAAAGGGTGAGGAATCAGTGGATGAGGAGGATGAGGACGACATCTTGCCTCCGTAGAGCCAGTTTGTGCAGGGACAGATTAATTGCCAGCTTGTTTTGTGGGGGCCCAAACGAACCAATCATTTCAGCCACAGTCGTGTGGCAGACCCTGGCGCTGTAATGATTGGTTTGTTAAAGTGTGTGGGTGGGAGGGCCCAAGTACAATTCCATCTTGCACCTCTTTTTTTTTCTTTGCATTATGTACTGTTTGGGGCCTAGTTTTTCAAACTGCCATTCTGTCTGCCACTGCAGTGTCACTCCTAGATGGGCCACGTGTTTGCGCCACCCACTCGTATCTCTTAGCATAGTCATCCAGCTACCTCGGTTCAACCTTTTGGACATAAAAACACTATTGTGAGGTGTTCAGAATAGACTGGAAATTAGTGGAAATGAAGGTTATTGAGGTTAATAATAGCATAGGAGCAGAAAAACCCACAAATTCTGTGATTTTAGCTGTTTTTATGCTTTTTAAAAAAAAAAAAAAAAATACAGACCCAGAACCCAAAACACGGAAGGGTGGTTTTAGCAAAACCAATCCAGATCCAAAACCCAAAGAAAAATCCAGATTTAGTTATTCTTTGCAGAGAACATTTTCTAAACATTCTAAACAAGTATTAGTCTAAGACCAGCATTAAGTACTCTACTCCAGGAACGCTCTGGCCAGCGCCAAAGAAAGCTATTTTGTGTGACAAAAACAGCCAATGAAGCGTAAAAACCCGAACCCTATCCGCTCCAAAATTCTCAAGAAATAAATTACCTCTGTTGTCTGATAACACACCAAGGTATTTCCAAACACTTATTTTTTTTTGAGGGGTGGGTTCAATAATCCTTTATAGTAATTGCAACATAATCCCTTATTAGTGATCTCCATATAGGTACCCAGCAGAGGAACAGATTTTACTCAATAAGACAGGGGTTCCCAACCACGGCCCTCAAGGCACACTAACACTCCACGTTTTAAGGATAGCCATACGTGAGCACAAGTGATTTAATTAGTATTTCAGTTATTTTGATTTATCCATCTGTGCTCAACCATGGATATAACTAAAACCAGGACTGTTAGTGTGCCTTGAGGACCGAGGTTGGGAATCACTGCGATAAGCAATAGATATAACATTGTCCTTCCTGTTTGTAGGTTCAAAAATAAGTGCAGGTTTTTATGCCAAAGTTCACGTATATATTCAGGCATAAAATAAATGCAGGCTTCAAATGAAAACACGTTGTGTACTTTCCATAGAATATTGTATTCTGTATTCACAGAATGAATAATGAAAAAATATTATCATAATATTATTTGGAACTTTAAAAAAATAAAGCATAAAATCAAAATAAAGGATGAATGAGGGTATCTCACTTCAATTGCTGTGTGTTTCATGGAACGTGGTCCACTTCCTCAGGCAGGTGTTTGACTGAGGACTCTACTGCGCTTTTCTTCTGTTTTTAACACTTTAATAATCCCATGAAAAGTGCATTAACATAGTACATAAATTTGTCAATAACCATTCCCTCCATTGCATTCTAATATATGTATGCCATGTGTCCTATATCCCATGTGTTAACGCCAACTACCTGTAAGAATGTTTAAACTCCATTAAAAGCACATCACATTTGCAAGTGTCCATTTGGATCACAATTGTTGCAACTAACCCATTTTGTGCAAATTACTTTATGTAACGTGTTCCATGAAAATCATGTCTTTGTAGATAAAGTTTACCAAAAAATGCTAAAAAGTCCATGGTGTTTATGTAATAATCGGTGGCTGCTTATCGGCATGTTTATGCCCAAAACTTAAAATGTCAATGCTTTTAATGGAAAAAACATCCTGTGTTTTACTATTAATATTAAGAGCATTGAAATAGAGGGTTTGAACTGGAGCGCCCACCTTAATAATGAAAACGTCAGTAGACGAGTTGGTGCTGTACGAGTTAGCAGTCTGGTTAGACTGCAATAACATGTGTCTAGACTGTAATGTAATACTTTAATTGAGGTAAAGGGGGAAATTTTTTTTTTTGTATTTAACTTACAATGCAATAATTGGTTAAAATATGCAATCGAAAGAAGGTCTACGTGCACAAGAGATAATGGGTGATTACAGCTGGTTTATAAACCTAAATAGCTCAGATGTAATTTAGACAGACATACAAACCTACAATAGAAGAATAAAGGGCCTGATTCAGCTTTGGGAATAGAGTAAAGGTGGGTACACACCTGACAGATATATCTGCAGATGATGGTCGTTCATACACACTGAACTGCCATCATCTGTGTCTGGTGCGGGTCCCGGCGGCCAGGGGACGTGTTCAGGCGGGCGGGGCTGTGTCCCTCCCCGCGGCTGCCGCTGTGTGTGTACGGGCGGTCTGCAGACCGCTCATACACACCTGCAGATGGACAGATATATCTGCAGACCGCTCATACACACCTGCAGATGGACAGATCTGTCTGCAGACCGCTCATACACACCTGCAGATGGACAGATATGTCTGCAGACCGCTCATACACACCTGCAGATGGACAGATATGTCTGCAGACCGCTCATACACACCTGCAGATGGACAGATATGTCTGCAGACCGCTCATACACACCTGCAGATGGACAGATATGTCTGCAGACCGCTCATACACACCTGCAGATGGACAGATCTGTCTGCAGACCGCTCATACACACCTGCAGATGGACAGATATGTCTGCAGACCGCTCATACACACCTGCAGTTGGACAGATATGTCTGCAGACCGCTCATACACACCTGCAGATGGACAGATATGTCTGCAGACCGCTCATACACACCTGCAGATGGACAGATATGTCTGCAGACCGCTCATACACACCTGCAGATGGACAGATATGTCTGCAGACCGCTCATACACACCTGCAGATGGACAGATATGTCTGCAGACATAGCTGTCCATCGGCTGTGCAGCAAAGCCAATGCGATATGTCGGTGAATGCCGACGTTCACCGACATATCGCGGGTACACACTGGCCGACGTGCAGCAGATATATTGGCCGATCAATTGATCGGCCAATGTATCTGTCAGTGTGTACCCAGCATAAGATATAGCACGTAACTGATCATCTTGGTGAAACCATGCTGCCCTGCAGGTGGGGCAGGTGTAAAATGTGCAGAGATTAGATTTGGGAGAAGTGTGCCCAAACGGATATCTAAACTGCAATGTAAAAATAAAGCTGTGCAGTATTTGTGGGCTACATGTAAAAGCAGCCAGTATTTACCCTACATGCAAAATAAAATGTATGTATTTGCACCCCTTGCATTGCAACATGGTTTGTCCTGGTTCACAGTTACGTGCTTTTTCTCACTCTATTCCCAAAGCTGAATCAGGCCCAAAGTGCGAATGTGGAGGAAGAAAAATAAAATGTATACAGTGTAAATAGATCTGAATGGAGAGTCCAATACACCAGAATGTCAATTTCAAAACAATGTGTAGATGAGAAACCTCATGCTGCGGTGTGTGCCTATGGTACGTCCTTGCCCCTCTTCAAATGATTTGATCGTCTGTACCGCTCAGCAGCAGCTACTGGGTGCCTGTGTGTACTTGAGATGGTTTTAAGACATCAGATGTAATTACATGGCGCTGAGATCTGAGGTCCCTGTTCGAGCTTGTATATGCGCTGGACAGGTCACTCCTGCTACGGTGTTACCTTATTGCCAAGGAAGAAGTTGTGTGCATGTGTTAGTGGATTTTGGCTGTTGTCACTGCCTTTTTCAAGGGCTATTAAAAGCAATCTGGGAAGCGGCTTTTGCCAGTGCAGTTGCAGGCAACTGTGAGAGGTCTGCAATTACCCGCTTAATTTAAAGAGGCAATTTTTGAAAAGGGGTCTTGCCTTTTAAAGAATATGCTGCTTTAATTCTTGCAGCTAAATCGCCCACATCTTGGGGCTGCCTGTGAGGGTTAGGAGTAGGGTAGAGAAGGTAGTGTGCGCAAGGGCAGAAGGTGAGCTATTAAGGACAAATTAAGCTAATTGGAAACTACCAATTGCTTAATTAGTCATGGAGGGGGTGGCCAAAGGGTTCCAGAGCAAGTGTCAACAGTTTTTCTTTAAAATATGGATTTTAGGAAAAATTGGACATGCTTTGGAGGTGCTCAAAATATAAAAACATTGCACACCTAATTGGATATGCCCCCTATTGTGGAGTATTTGGACTTTAGTGCTATTTTCACCATTTTAAAGTTTTTTACACGACATACTATACTAATATAATAAGCACGTTGTGTCTGTTCCAAGTTGACGCAAAATCTACTGAACCAATGTTCATGAAAACCTGCTCTTTGTTTCATCTCGATCCGTCAAGTTAAAGCTGAGCAATAACAAAAACAAAATTTATTGACATTATTAATGCAAGTGATCGATATGGGGTTGGAGGAGAGTTGCTTTGGGCCCGTGCTCACTTGAATAGTATAGGCCTGTGCACAGGGCACACAGTGACATTGGTGTGAGTGTTGGGTGAAAGCGTTACTGCCACCAGTCTGTATGGCACTGCTGGTCATGTGGACCACTCCGGTACCTCAAATAAAAAAAATGTGATTTCATTGTGGGCGGAGCTGTAGGCAACAACTAATATTTCATTGGTTCCCAAACTGCGCCGTGGCACCCTGGGGTGCCTCAGGACACTTGCAGGGGTGCCTCAGGATGGTGGTCCAGTATCAAATCAAATTATTTATGGTCAATGTAATGTAAATATATGGACAAACAGAAGTGCAAATCTGTCCACAACCACATTACTAAACCTAAGTATGACAGCTAAGCACAATTTACTTCACTTTACGAAATTTTTTCTGAATTTCTCAATAACAAACTTTTGGCTTAGGGGTGCCTTGAAAACAGTGCTGATAATCTAGGATGCCGTGATTCAAATAAGTTTATTTTAAAGAAAGTCATATGAGAAAAATATAATATAGCGCTGAACAAGGGAAGTAAAATGTATTTAATGTTTCAGTGAATACAGTAGTCTATAATGATCCACCAAGCAAATATATAGATTTGTGGGCACTGATGCAACCAATAGCAATTAAATAAATAAAATAAAAAAATACTCCTATCTGCTGTTTCAGGTAGAACTTCTGTAATTCTACCAAAACCACAAAAGGAAAAAAACAACATCAGAAACAGCGTTTAGGAGTATTAAATAATTTGTTAAATGGGAGTTGGGTATAAAAACATATAACAATTTATTAAACAAACAAACAAAAAGTTATATATTTTTAGTCGTATTAATAATTATTTAATGCTCCTAAGCACTGTTTCTGTTGTTGTTGTTGTTTTTCTTTGTCTATAGTGAGGCTACCGTGTATTGTATATTATTGCTGGTTGTCTTGCATATAATATTTTGTGACTTATTTTACAGACCATGAAGGGAAAGAGTAAAAGTAGCCATGATCTCCTTAAGGATGACCCTCGTCTAAGTTCAGTTCCAGCCATTGACAAGTAAGAGACCATAAAATACAGCCCAAAATGTTCTTCGAAAACAATTTGGTGTAAAGGATTGAGATCCATATCTTTATTATTATTACATATTAATTACAGTATGTACTGTATGAAGTGACAGCATATAGTGCAGCTTTGTACAGTGTGGTGATAGAAACGTGACCGCTATTAAATCCTACCAAAGAACGATTACCATCCGACATGTTAAGATGCTTTTATGTTGGCACAGTTACCAAGTTTACATACATGGATTTCATAGTGTATTTTTATTGCATAACATAATGCTTTAAATTTAATTTTTTATTTTTTTCTTAAATTGCATCTGTATAAATGGTGCTTAGTGAATAATCAGCGTAGCATAAAAATGTGTATGATAGGATTGTTTTGTACACTGCATGTAATAAATACCAGTGATTTATTTGTTAATCGGGTTACTGTATTTCTGTATTGTCTATTTCTAATAACTTTTTTTCCTGGGCATATATTTCTAGTTTTTCTGTCCTAACTCCTATTTGCACAAATGTTCTTCTATATCATTATATATCCTGTCCACCCGAAATGCCTTTAATATTTCATATCTACCAACAACAAAAATTGATTAAATCTGAATCTCGTTTTGCAGCACAAAAGTCTCTGCGCAGTCTGGCAGCGACAGTGATGAGGTAAGTGTGAAACATGTTGTGGTTGCCATAGTTACTATAGAAATTATATGTTTTATTTGATTGCTCCTATTTGATCCCTAGGACATTCCTATACACAAAAACAGGTTTTAGCGGTGAGAAGGGACCACTTAAACTTTTCATGTTATCTTTAGCAAATCGCTACAGAAGTTGTGTGTGATTGTATGTGGGCTGGAGTGACACCGTAGTTGCGATATTGTATTAGAAAAAGTCGCAAGAGGGTATATATTCCCAGGTCTTCCTGTTACCCAGGAAAGTTCTGGGTTTGGCCCTAAAAAACAGTTGTTTTTTTTTCACTTATTCTCCTAGAACCAACTAGGGTGTCAGAATTATTGGCTATATAACTTCGGTACAGAAATAGGATTCCTAGTGAGGTTAAAGGAGCAATAACTGCATAAAAATAGGATATTATAACACAGTTTGATTGTTAAGAGTTGCACTGGAAAGTGATGTTTTCTAATGAAGGTAGATAAAAGAGGATCTTTAATTTGTTGGTGTAGTGCAGCGTACACACTGTATGATTAAACAGGACGATATGAACGATAACGATATAGTTATCGTTCATATCGTCCTGTTTCTGGCCCCCTCAAACAACCAAACGATGGTCGATGCCCTAGAGTATCAGCATTTGTTTAACGGGGGATCCGGTCTATAGATCTACAGTACAAAGGACGACAATGTCTTGATAGACACCAGATGTTAGACAGTCAGTAGGTCGACATGGACAAAAGGTCGACGCACTAAGGGTCAACAGGTACAAATGGTCAAAAGGTAGACACTAAAATGATCAACACTTTTTTTTAGGTTAGGCACTTACCGGAGGGTTATGGTTAGGCACTTATCCCGAAGATTAGGGTTAGGCACCAGGAGGGGGGGTTAGGGTAAGGCACTTACTGGACGGTTAGGGTTAGGCCCTTACTGGAGGATTAGGGTTAGGCACTTATCCCGACAATTAGGGTTAGGCACCAGGAGGGGGGGGTTAGGGTAAGGCACTTACTGGAGTGTTAGGCACTAGAAGGACGGATAGGGTTAGGCACCAAGGAGAGGGTTAGAGTTATGGTGAAGATTAAGGTTAGAAAACAAAAAATGTGTCAACCGTTTTTATGCAACCTTTTGACCCTGTCGACCTTTTGTCCCTGTCGACCTATTGACTATCTAACATCTGGTGTCTATCTAGACATTGTCGACCTTTTTACTGTAGATCTTTCAATCCACACCCATTTAACGGTACCCCTAGGCCTTAAGTTTTTATTAAGAAATTCAGAGATAATTATTAAACAAAGTAAGTTGCTCTTATCTGTCATCCTTAGGGTCACTTATGTGGTTGTGCTTCTGTTTCTCCACATATTTATGATTGGCAGCCACCAGCACTGGCTTTGCCTATCGCATTGACCATAAATAATTTGATTTGTCCCTAGACCACCAACCCATGACAAGCCTGCAAGTGCCTAGCGGCACCCAGTTTGGCAACCACTGGTCTAGGTCAATCCAAGGGCGGTGTCACCCTGATGTATGAATAGTCGTTATATTATATTGTGTTCTGTGAGTAGATAAGAAATGTACAGCGCCATGGAGAATGCTGACATTTGCACACATAACTGTATATACTGGACTGTGGCTTGGGCTCAGGTTTATGCAAAGGTTTAGGCCTAGGGAGGATGGATGATTGCAGCTTGAGGTACCCTAATAAATAAATAGCTGTGCAGCCGATGCAATGTGCTGTAAGGCCGCATGTACACAGGTGAGATTGAGATTTGTGTAAGCAGCTGTAAATGAGCAAAGCATAGGAATCATCGATAGATGGTCAATGTATAGGTCGTACATAAAATCAATACTCAATAGTCATATTGATCCGTCATGGAAACCGTATTTTCTTCCTAAACCATCCGGCTATTCGTTTCGGAATAGGCATCAATGATTACTCTGCTGCTCTCACTTCATATTCATACATTGGTGAGTGCTGCGTTTAAAAGACGGCTAAATACCATTTATGCACACGGTCTTCTATTTATTTGTAGCACAGGATTGAAGATTTGTCTTGATTATAAAATAAATTGATGCCTTTGGTTTAGATTAGTACCTAATATAAAGGGATCGGTATGATTTACCGCTGGCCAACAGCAGTAACCCTCCCTTAGGGGTGCCTAACCTTAACCCCCCCTCTAAGTGCCTAAACCTAACCCTCCCTTCCCCACTGCCTAAACCTAATTCTCCCGGAGGGGCTGCCTAACCCTAACCTCCCCTCCCCTAGCCTAAACCTAACACTCCCGGGGGGTGCCTAACCATAAGTCCCCCCCGGGAAACCCTGACCCTCCCTCCCCGCGGCTGTCCGCGCCCGGCTTACCTTTGATCGGGATGCCGAGCGTCGGGCTGCTGGCGTAGGTAAAATGACAGGCGTTGGGATCTTGATGCCTGTCATTTAACCCTTGCCGGGATTAGACAGGAATCCGGCGGTCGGGATTCCATCCATCAGCTTCCCGACTGCTTCCTGATATAAAGACTACCTGTGAAAGAACTACAGTATTTTTCCAGACTGCAACCCCATCTAACTGGCTTCTGAGCACAAGGAGTACAGTATATATATATATATATATATATATATATATGTGTCCACATACATCTTACTTCCTTAAACATTAAACTGCCCTTCTAGTTGTGCCATGCCGTAGCGTGACTCTGTAGCGCAAAGCGTCTCTTCGTGCAACTTTTTACCTTCAAATGTGTATTATATGCAAAGTGATGCGAATAGGAGGCACAAGCAGCTTCTGCTGATTAAAATGATATGCAGCATGCCTATATTCTGTGTGCGACTGCGGGTGTATCTGCATGCGAAATGCTACGTTACAGTGTCACAGCTGCTGTATTCACATCGCTTTCCGAATAAGACGCATTGGAAGGTAAGAAGTTGCACGGAAAGACACTCGACAGTGTCGCGCGTCGCTCACGCATTATATTTAACGTGACTTGTGTCGCACGGAGGTAAGATGTATGTGAACACGTAGTCATATTAGAGCAGGTTGTGGATTGTAGAGTAATTAAAAATGTATAGGTAGTTAGTAAAATGTTATTGTACTGTTATAGGGCTCTTTGCATTGAAGTACTGAAACATTGATGTAATGACATAAATATTTGCAGAACAATCTCTTTCAAATCAGCCGTGTAGACAAGTGGAAAATTGAAATGTTTGAAATTATAATTAAGCCACCGAGTTTAACACAGAATATAATTACAAAACATTTGTATTCATGTTTAGAATCACCTCAGGGTGTTTACTCGTAAGGGGCTGTGTAATGACCTGCGAGATGGGCGCGATTCCAGGGAGTCTACCTGTATTTTTAAAGCAACAATCATTTAAAGGGCAAAATCAACCCGATTTTGCCCTTTAAATGACTGCCGCTTTAAAAACAGGGGTAGTCTTTGCCGGAATTGCTCCAGTGCCTGCATCTCACAGGTTATTACATAATACCCACTTCTTAGACTGTAAACCAATCCATAAAGTGACTAAGGGGCTGATTTGTTAATATTTGCAATTTTTCCCCAATAAATGTAATTTCTTAATTCCAAATATGGCGGCATTAATAAATATTTTATCAGGGAAATTTAACAACACACTCTTGCCGGGACATGGGCTCCCATAAGAGTAAGAAGGAAAGTGATAGCTTGTGCTATCCGTTTACTTTTGGGCTCAATTGATGGAAATTGAAGGCTGAAGAAGGTGTCTGCCATCGGGACCAAGCTCTAAAAAAGATTGATACATTTTGGCAGTTTCCGTAGAAAGCTATGTGAAGTGCTTTTGCGGACCACAGCAGATATTCGAGCGTGCATTTACTTCTGCCTTGGGGCTGCTGGGATGATCACAGGTCTGTGATTGAATAGCTTTGGGGCTGCTGGGTTGATCACTGGTCTGTGATTGAATAGCTTTGGGGCTGCTGGGTTGATCACTGGTCTGTGATTGAATAGCTTTGGGGCTGCTGGGATGATCACAGGTCCGTGATTGAATAGCTTTGGGGCTGCTGGGTTGATCACTGGTCTGTTATTGAATAGCTTTGGGGCTGCTGGGTTGATCATGGGTCTGTGATTGAATAGCTTTGAGGCTGCTGGGATGATCACGGGTCTGTGATTGAATAGCTTTGGGGCTGCTGGGTTGATCACGGGTCTGTGATTGAATAGCTTTGGGGCTGCTGGGTTGATCACAGGTCTGCGATTGAATAGCTTTGGGGCTGCTGGGTTGATCACGGGTCTGTGATTGAATAGCTTTGAGGCTGCTGGGTTGATCATGGGTCTGTGATTGAATAGCTTTGGGGCTGCTGGGATGATCACAGGTCTGTGATTGAATAGCTTTGGGGCTGCTGGGATGATCACGGGTCTGTGATTGAATAGCTTTGGGGCTGCTGGGATGATCACGGGTCTGTGATTGAATAGCTTTGGGGCTGCTGGGTTGATCACGGGTCTGTGATTGAATAGCTTTGGGGCTGCTGGGTTGATAACGGGTCTGTGATTGAATAGCTTTGGGGCTGCTGGGTTGATCACAGGTCTGTGATTGAATAGCTTTGGGGCTGCTGGGTTGATCACGGGTCTGTGATTGAATAGCTTTGGGGCTGCTGGGTTGATCACGGGTCTGTGATTGAATAGCTTTGGGGCTGTTGGGTTGATCACAGGTCTGTGATTGAATAGCTTTGGGTAAACAGTCTGTGACCTGGTCTGTTAGCGGTCGCCTGTGTGTGACTTTATGCAAATGCTGTTAGGAAGCCCTTCCCTAGTGTACAGCCATGTATCTGAATGTGCAAGGTCTGTATACTCTACCCCTTTCACCCGTGATGCTCCCATCTCCTTGCATCCTCTAAGCCACCTTCCAGCAATGCCCACTACATTTTTAACACATTTACCATGCCTTTAATCTCCCATTACCCTCGGTTGCAATTCCAACTCAGAAGAAAAAATTGCTCCACTGAGTCCGACATTGACAGAATCAGTCAGCAAACTGACAGATACACACTTCTAGAAATACTGGGACAACACTTGTCTATGGGCTTACATTATTTAGTCCTCATAAGAGCCCTAGGTGTCCTACTGTCCTATTGTGTTATTTTCTCGCTGGTGTTTTCTTGAAGCACTTTTGCCATGCATTACTAAGGCCTTATTGTTCTTCAATTTAAGGAAAGCACAAGTGAAGAAGAAGAAGAAGAGGATGATGATGCAGGTGAAATGGACAGTGATGAGAAACATCAGATGAAAGATCGCATATCCAGCAAACTGAAAAAGGACACCAATAAAAGCACAAAACTGTCTGTAAAACCAGCGGAGGAGCCGGAAGAGAAGAAAAGTAGCCGCAGGTAACAATGTCTTAATAACTATATTCCATTCCATCTCCTAGTATACATTACAGGGGAATATAATTATTGTCGGTTTATAGGCGTGTCCAGGTGCTGTCACTTCATATTGGCCGAGGAGTTTGTGTGAAATGAAACTCATGCACTTGTAGTGCTGGAATGTTTTGGGGATGTTCTTGTCCTCAATTATCAACGATGGCTGAAATGTTGAGGTTTCCTTTAAATTAGTTTATAAAAAGGTAAAATTAAATAATATTTTATGGCACAGGTGGTGAAGCCCTTGCTCTGTGTAGGGCAGATGGAAAACATAGTTGGCCATAAGAAATAAAGCAAGATCGGATCATTATCTTTATTTTAGGTTTTGTTTTAAGCACTTTTATTATGTGTACTCACCCCATGCATACAACAGAGGTACATATTTCATGGACTCAACCGGTATCTGGATTGAAGACCGACAATGAATAGGTTGACACCAGATGGTCGACATGCAATATGTTTACAGGTACAAAAGGTTAACAGTTTCAAATGGTTGATACATGTTTTTCATGGTTTATCAGCATTTTTAGGGTTAGGCTGCTGAAGGGGATGGTTAGGGTCAGGCACCAGGGGGATGGTTAGGGTTAGGCACCAGGGGGATGGTTAGGGTTAGGCACCAGGGGGAAGGTTAGGGTTAGGCACCAGGGGGAAGGTTAGGGTTAGGCACCAGGGGGAAGGTTAGGTTAGGCACCAGGGGGAAGGTTAGGGTTAGGCACCAGGGGGAAGGTTAGGGATAGGCACCAGGGGGAGGTTTAGAGTTGGGTTTAGGCACTAGGGGAGGAGGGTTAAGGTTAGATTTAGGCACTAGGGGGAGGGTTAGGTTTAGGTACTAGGGGGGGGAGGGTTAGGATTAAGCACCAGGGTTAGGGTTAGTTTTAGGCACTAGGGGGAGGGTTAGGCACTAGGGGGTATTGTTAGGGTTAGGCACCAGGGTGAGGGTTAGGTTTAGGCACTATGGGGGTGGGTTAGGTTTAGGCACTAAGGGGGGGGGGTTACTGTTAAGCACCAGGGTGAGGGTCAGGTTTAGGCACTAGGGGAAGGGTTAGGATTAGGGTTAAATTACAAAAAAAAGTGGGTTGACCATTTTTTGTGTTGACCATTGATGTGTCGACCTTTTGCACTGTCGTTCTTTTGTCAGTCAATCTTTTGCTCCCGTTGACCTATTGCATGTCGACCTATTGACTGTCAGCCTTTATATTGTTGATCTTTTTTATCACACCCACTCAACCAATTTTTTGCCTTTTCAATTCACTAGGAACTAGCGACATTGCTGAGGCAGAAAGGAGCAAAAATTATTTCCTTCTCAAAAGTAGCCAAACTCTTGTTATGCTTACCTGAGATTCACTGCATCCATAGTTACATCAGCTTAGAAACGTCCACTGTGGAATATTAATTTTGTTTTAAGAACATTCAGTTTTGTTTGTGAATCTGCGTGATATGACATTTATCTGTATGGCTGTCAGTGCATTAGCCCTCTGTGTGATTGGTTATGCTCCTTCATTGGCTCTGTAAGTGTTTATTCAATGTTCTAACAGCCAATGTGTTGGCTTTATCTTCCTATTGAATTTAGTAACTGTATTTGGAACAAATCTGTTGCATTTATTAATGTATATTTTAGTGTATTCCACTGTATCGCCCCCCAAACCCCCCCCAATCAGTCCACTCACTGTCAGAGAGTCACATA
Organism: Taudactylus pleione; assembly: GCA_031769625.1. Classification (NCBI taxonomy): domain Eukaryota; kingdom Metazoa; phylum Chordata; class Amphibia; order Anura; family Myobatrachidae; genus Taudactylus; species Taudactylus pleione. Next base: position 2,687,644 of record JAUIMM010000343.1, on the reverse strand, counting down.
AGTGATTTCTCCTTTGTCTGAAGTCAGCCTTACTGTAGTACAATACTGAACCTTTATTTCTCCATCATCCACTGGAGGCTTCAAGACAGTGGGGGCATAGACGTGTGCTAAGTGGGAGCTGGCACTTTAAATTTTAGAAGTGTGACTAGCTCCTCCCACTCTATACTCCCCTAAAAGCCCAGTTTCAGTTTGTGCCCGAGGGGAGCTGGTTGTGTTTTTACACTTCTCCTCAGGGTATTTGATTTAATTAGTAAGAACGCCGCTGCGCTGGAGTAAAGAATAGGAACAGACCGGCTCAGCTGCACTGCCTGTCTGCGTTGTTGGAGCTGCCGGGGGGACCTGCTCGCAACTGCACGCAGTTCGCCTGGGGTCCCCGACTACAGAGACCACTGTCTCTTAAAGAGGGTTCCGCATGCCGCTGTTTGCAGCGCGCACAGAGGTCCCCAATTAGTCACATCGGCAGAGGAGGCAGCGGCGTGAGTATTCCCTGGCTCCCCGACTAGCGGGGTAGCCAGGCTAACATAAGAGGCGATATTTTCAGCAGCAGGCTGCTCCAAGTAGCGGGGCAGCCAAGCGGCATATACTCTGTGTGATGTCTCCCTCACACAGCGTGCCATAGCGGGGGGGAAGAACTTAGCTCTGGAGTCCTGCTCCTTCCGCCCAGTGGCCTCAGTGCTTCTCTGGAAGTGTGCTGGCGGCCATTACACGGAGCGACTCAGACTGCTGCATACAGAAACAGTTAGCCTGTCTTAGACTATAAGTAAACAGTTGGGTTTAGGCTGGTCAGGAGAGTATTTAAGGCAGATAGTAACTACTTTTACTTATCAGTGGTTACTTCCTTCTATGCCTAGCGTTTTTTAGCACTGCTAGGAGCGCTGTTAGGGCAAGGAGGGGGAATATGCTCCAGATTCGCCTGAAGAGCTCCAGGAGGAGCCTGAGCCGCTGTCAGATGGTGGGATAGAAGCTTTCATTTCTGCAATCCGCCAGGTATTACAGATAAAGGAGGAGGACAAGGGTCTTGCACAACAGTCTTTCTTTTTAAAGACACAAAGGCAAGCTATTGCATTTCCAATTTCAGAAGAGCTGGATTCTCTTCTGATTTCAGATTGGGAACATCCGGATAAAACATTTCAGATGTCCCGGCGGTTATCATACTTTTATCCTTTTCCTGCAGATAGCAGAAAGTCTTGTGAGACTCTTCCTACAGTAGATACGTCGGTGTCGTGTCTGTCTAAGAAGACTACGCTAATGGTTTCTGGGGTCAAGTCTTTGAAGGAGACATCGGACAGGAGATTTGGAGAATACTCTCAAGTCCATTTATACAGCTGCAGGTGTGACTCTGCATCCTGCAATTGTAAGCGGGATGCAGTCATGTGACCGGTGGCCTTGCGATCGCCAGTCATGATCCCGACAGTGTAATCCCGGCAGGGTATCCAACATAGGCGTCGAAATACTGAAGCCTATGTTAATCCCGACGCCGGGACCCTGACAGGACGCCGGACCGATCGTCCAACGCCGGGGTTAAGTATCCACGTAGCCGGGGTTGTGGGGGTTAGGTTTAAGGACCCCCGGGAGGATTTAGGATTAGGCTCCAGGACGTTCCCGTGGTCACTTCAGAGGAGGACCATTAACTTCCCGTGGTTCCAGAGGACGTGGCAGAGCCGCAAAAACAACTACTACTCTACAGGAGGTTAAGTCCACTGCCAACCCTAGTGCATGACAGGCTTCCCTCTCACCTGGGGGACCCCAGAGTTGGGAGTGCGTCTTCGGGACTTCAGAGAAGTATGGACGGAATCTTGTATGGACGCTTGGGTACGGGATCTCATCTCTCTGGGATACAAGCTCGATTTTCAGTTTCAACCTCCACCTCCTAAGGCGAGCTCAGGGAGGACAGAAACCTCCCGTGGAACAGAAGCCCTTCTGCTCCACGGGAAGTTTCTGTCCTCCCTGAGCTCGCTTTAGGAAACCTGCGTTACGGTTTGACAGGTGTACCACCCCACCAACGACAGGAGTGTAGTATTACAAGAAGCAATAGACAAGCTTCTATCCGCGAGAATGGTGTTCCACGTTCCCAGGAATCAGACCGGAAAGGGTTTCTACTCCAGTCTCTTCGTGTTTCCAAAGCCGGACGGCTCGGTCAGACGTATTCTGAACTTGAAGGATCTCAATCCCTACCTGAGGATTTGTCACAAACCCGGGCTGACTCACAGATACAACAATCTGGATCAGCTGGTTGTGACGCTGGCGCACTGCGGTCACTTACCAAAATACACAGTTCTTCTACCCCCACGCAGACCGTTCTCCAGAGGTCTGCGAACTCCCACCAGAATAAATCACATTCAAATTACACACATGTAGCATGCCTGCAAGTTCAACAAGAATCACGGAGAATATGCTAGATTAAATGTGTTTAATCAAAACAATATTTTCAAGGCTTAGTTACAAAAATATTAATAAAATGGCAAACAGATTATAATGCAAACATTTTCTTAAAATAATAAAAGAGAGAAATAATTCAGAGTCCCTAAAACAATTTACACTAAAGTTCTTAGCACTACTGATGCACACAGACGGTGTAATGGTTAGCATTACTACCTCACAGCACTGAGGTCATGGGTTCGATTCTCACCACGCCCTACCTGTGCGGAGTTTGTATATTCTCCCTGTGCTTGCGTGGGTTTTCTCCGGGTACTCCGGTTTCCTCCCACACGCCAAAAATATACTGGTAGGTTAATTGGCTCCCAACACAAATTAACCCTAGTGTCTATGTGTGTGCACATGTAATAGGGAATATAGATTGTAACCTCCACTGGGGCAGGGACTGATGTGAATGGCCAAATATTCTCTGTAAAGCGCTGCGGACTATGTGTGCGCTATATAAATAACTGGTAATAAATAATAAATAAGTTCAAGATGGAGTCCCTTTGGTCGGTGATTGCGGGCCTGGAGGAAGGCGAATTCATGGTATCTCCTAGATATCAAGGATGCCTACCTTCACATACCTATCTGGCCGCCTCACCAGGCGTTTCTGAGATTCGCATTTCGGAATTCACATTTCCAGTTTCAGGCCTTACCCTTCCGCTGATCATCAGCCCCCAGGGTATTCACGAAGGTCATGGCTGTGATGATGAGTCTCCTTCGGAAACAGGGGATCACAATTATCTCTTACCTGGATGATCTCCTGTTGAAGGCTCATTCCAGGGACCAATTACTGCAGAATATCGCAGTGACCCACACTCTTCTCATTCATCACGGGTGGATCCTGAACTTTCCCAAGTCTCATCTGCAACCGACGCAGAGGCTACAGTTTCTGAGAATGATCATGGACACATTATGTCAGCAGGTGTTCCTCCCTCAGGAAAAGGCAACATCCGTTCAGGAAATGGTGAGGACGGTTCTTCGACATCGTCGGGTATCGATGCATGTCTGCATTCGACTTCTGGGGAAGATGGTTGCAGCATTCGAGGCCATTCTTTACGGAAGTTTTCACTCCTTCTCACAATGGTCAGGATTCCATCTTTTCCTTCACAAACGCGTAAGGTTAAGTCCCAGAACTCTGATATCCCTACTCTGGTGGTTGAACTCGGCACACCTAATGGAGGGAAAGAGATTCTGAGTGTGGGATTGGACTCTCCTCACCACAGACGCGAGTCTGAGAGGCTGGGGGGCAGTGATTCGGGAACAACACTTTCAAGGCCGCTGGACATTACAGGAAGCGAGTCTGCCGATAAACATATTGGAATTAGGGGCAGTGTTCTACGCTCTTCAGAGAGCAGATCACCTGTTGCGGGGCCGAGCAGTCAGAGTCCAGTCGGACAATGCCACGACAGCTTGGTATTCCAACCTTCAACTTCTGCTGATCGACGATCCATGGCTCCTACCTCTCTGAGAGAAGATTTCTTACTACAGGGTCCTAAGTCTATCCAGACTTAAAGCGGCTACAGTTGACGGCGTGGCTGTTGAAAGGGCCATCTTAAGACTTAGAGGATCCCATCCAGGGTAATCCCTACTATGCTTCGAGCCCGGAAGGAGATTACTTCGAAACATTATCACCGTATTTGGAAGGCTTTATGTTTCAGAGTGTGAACGGCAAGGGTCACCTTCTATTCAAACTAGCTAGATTTCTGCTTTTTCTGCAAGCAGGTTTATCGGCCGGACCAAGTCTGGGTTCTTTGAAAGTTCAAGTCTCAGCTCTATCAGTTTTCTTCCAGAAGAAGCTGGCCTTAATACCGTGCAGACTTTTCTGCAAGGTGTTATACGGTTACAACAACCTTTTGTTCCTCCTACGGCTCCATGGGATTTGGATCTCGTCCTTTCCTTCTTACAGTCTTCTCTGTTCAAACCTTTGAAGTCAGTGGCGTTAAAAACCTATAAGGAAAGAAGAAAAAGGAACTCTATTTGGTGAGCACTCTAAGTATTGGTAAATCCTATATAAAGTAAAACATAACTTTTAATGTAAATAATTAATATAATTAGACTCACTTTGTTATAGAACACTCAAGATTAGTATCATAAAAAATGTCAGAAAATAGTAATAGATCTAATACACTTAGATCCTAGAAATCCTGTGTATTATAATTAAACATATAAAATATGAATATGCACAATATTGATAAATATCAAACACCCTCCTATATATCACAAAAAGCGAAATATACAGACAGTAAAAAACAATTAGTATCAAGCTTAAATAGCGTTATTATGCAGACATCTTTTTAACCCCATGAAGCATGTCATAAATGCATCCTTGCTAAATATAGCATAATCAAACAGGTATCAGTTAATCCCCTGATACATTGCATGAAAATATCTTTAATTTAGGTTTAGAAAGTCCGGGCATAGAAACTGCCAAACCTCATTCTACTTCTCCTCACTTGGACCACGATCTATCTATGAGGAGTGAGAGATTACTGGAAAGGCAGGTTGCCCTTGGAAACAACAGTGTAACTGCAGTGTTACTCAAGCATTCATTTCTGCTGTTAAGGGTCTTACTGTATAGAATTGGACCCCTAATGAGAGAACTACTAACTTGAGGTAGCCGTCAGTTAATAGAGGAATAGAGAAATGACAGTAAATGTGGTTTATAGTGAAATATGATAATAATAATAAAGAACAGTAATAATCGGCTCTATGTCTATCCTAAATTAAATTATCTCTCAGTGAAAATACAACACTAACATTGTCAATAATGAAGACAGACAAAAAATAGGCATAAGTGTGTCAATAACACTGCAATATCATACAATAACATCTAAGACACACTCAAATTGTCACTGCATGGTTTGCATTGAATCAGCTTGTTTGTATCCAGACAATTGCATCAAGTGTGACACTTAATAAATATCTTGGTTGTCACAAAAAAATATATAATAATAATAATAATAATAAATAACTGGATGAAATTGTTTAAGTAAATAATTACAATGGGATACAGCGTATTTCCATGTTAGTTATATCAGAGTATAACCGCAAGTAACCTCCACATTTTCTTATTTGTATCTCATTTGTGAGTAACAGATAACTATATATAATACATCATAAAGTAATGGAGCCAACTAGTCAGAAAGCAAAATAACTGTGTGTATATAATTATTTTATGATTGTCACAAAGAGATAAATAATTGTAGTGAAATGTAGGAGTAGAAAATTGGATAAAATAAATAAAATACAGCGTAAGTGTAAATGATATCAGAGTATAACCTCAAGTGACCTCTTCATTAACTCCTATTGGTATCTCAGTAAGAGCAGCACATAACTGCTGACACGTGTACTACCTATTGATGCAATGATCCCCTATTCTAGCAGGATACGATTGAATAATTAACAATAAAACTGGATTAACGTGAATAATATATCCTTGTAATACCGGCAAGATATATAAATTAGCGTACAAAAATAGGTCCCTAAACAGTCAGATGAAATCCGCATAGATAGTTACATCTGGAGTGATAGAGAACGCTAAAGATAAACCTGTCAAGTAGGAGAGGTAATTACATAAGCTGAACAGATCGATGATACTGTAGAGTAAATGGTAGTTAGACAAACGTGTTCGCAATGTAACGAGATACACCAAGTGTAAAAAAATTCTATTAGTCAATGACCGCAGGTAACCTCTATCATAAAGAGGACGATCTAACTGGGTCATGTGCGTAGAAAATAACGATCACTCGAAGCAATAGTGCAGAGGGTATCAGGGGATACAAAACCTGATGGAGGGGTGTGTCGGATGATAGATCACCAGACACTCGATGCTGCCTTGCTGCTCCGACGCGCGTTTCGCCGTACCAGCTTGTTCACGGAGGAAATGGCGTTAAAATACCTGTTGTGGATGGTAGCACTACTTCTTCTTCTTGCGGAACTGGGAGCTTTATCCTGTTGTCCTCCATACTTGGTATTTCATGCGGATAGAGCGGAACTCCGTACAAGAATGGATTTCCTTCCAAAGGTGGTTTCAGCTTTCCACATCAACCAACTTATTGTGTTACTGGTTCTTCCACAGGATTCACCTTCTTCTAGATCCTCGGATGTTGTTAGGGCTCTTCGGATCTATGTGGAGAGGACTGCAGCCGTACGTAAAACAGGCGTTCTATTTGTTTTGTATGATACTGCTCCTGCTGGTTGGTCAGCTTCCAAACAGTCGCTGGCCCGCTGGATTCGTCTGACCATCAGACAGGTAGATGTGGCCTCATCTAGGGAGCCTCACCCTTCTATTACAACGCATTGCACGTGCTCGGGTTCCTCGTGGGCGGCTGCTCGCGGGGTTGCCATGGAGTTACTTTGCCGGGTTGCCACTTGGTCTGGCCGGCATACCTTTATCCGTTTTTATAGATTTGACACGTTTGCGGCCTCTGCAGCGCAGTATGGCCGGTCTATTTTGCAGGGTTCTCGGCCGTGATGGGAACTTTGGGACGTCCCCACTGTCTTGAAGCCTCCAGTGTCCGCTAGTGGATGAAGGCGATAACAGTATTTTGGTACTTACCGATGAATCCCTTTCTCCGATTCCATAGGGGACACTGGATGCCCACCCTGCGCTGTTCCTTCCTGAAAGTGTTGTGGTCTTTTTAGGTTATGACCGTTAGTGGACTGTTTGATGTCTCTTATTGTGTTAATGTTATTTCAAACCTCTAAATGTTCTTTGTACTTGTTTAGCCGCCTCCTCTTCTGTTTTTTTCCCAGCTCTCCTCGGGCACAGTTTCCTAAGACTGGGCTTGTAGGGGGGTATAGAGGGGGTGGAGCTAGTCACAATTCTAAAATTTAAAGTGCCCAGCTCCACTTAGCACACGTCTATACCACCCCACTGTCTTGAAGCCTCCAGTGTCCCCTATGGAATCGGAGAAAGGGATTTATTGGTAAGTACCAAAATCCTGTTTTTGGCCTGGTGTTGCTTTATTACCACCTGTACAGTATATTAATACACACTGACTGATGGCCACTGAACCCCGAGTACCCGTGTATAGGCTCATAGGGCCTGATTCAGAGGTGTAAGCTATTGCATTCGCAGCTGCGATCACGCTGGCAAATTATGTGTGATAATATGTGAATTCCTGCCAACAGACTCCCCGCCTGAAATACTGTGTTATGTACTGTGCAAATGTTGCTACACCCACTTACCCTACCTGCCTTGTGTGCACACACCACCATTGACACTACATCAGACGCACATCGACTCCACGAGTAAGTCCTGGGCTGTGCAGATTCTGTGTCAAATTTCTCTTTACAAATGACATCTGAGTCTGTTGTTCTGCGTTTAGGAACGCAGCCGACAGCACAGCCACTCCCTGGTGCTTTCATAACACGCCAATGGACCGACCTCCCTTCATCCACCTCCCCGACTGCACCCAGGAACACCCATGGATCGCAGTGGTCTGGTCAGGACTTTGTGGTCACAGAGACATTGCGAGTGGCGTGTAAAACTCGCCGTTTTGCACATTGGCAGTAGCGTAGTGTACAACTCTGAATTAGGCCCTTAGTGCCTAAATTTGAATTGCATGCAAGTCCCAATAGAGCCGCAATATGGCAACCAGGTAAATAGTGTATGTCCCTTAGGAAGGGGGAGGGGGGGACGAGTTATGTCCCTATCCTATTTTTAGTAAACTCTACATGCATCGACATATGCAAGTTAGAGCAGCTTCTGAGGCGAGCGCAACCCACTCGCTTCTCACCGACTGCTCAGTGGGCGTTATTGGTTGGCATCCCAGAGGCATGTAGCCAAAGTTGTGACCTATTCTGAGTCATCATGCATCAGCACAGTGCACACATCTTCTGCACCTAGCAGGGTCTAGGCGCAAGTGCGTTACTAGTGATGGCGGCTGCTCTCACGGCTGGGGCCGACGCGATCGAATAGATGGGTGTGCCTCTGAGTACAGCCGTAAAGTCATGTAGGACTTGTGATCGCTGCAGGAGTCTGTAGTTGCGATCGCATTATGTGCCACTCCGAATCAAACCATTAATGCTATATATGATTTTATAGCAAAGTCTAATTTATGTTTTCCCATTTGAGCTATTAAACAAGGACGAGTATGAAAAATGTATTGTTTTATTGCAGTACATCTATTGTTAGCTTGTATATCCCCCCATATTTATAATATTACATAATATCAGGTTGTATCCAGTATATTGCAGCAGTGTTGTCTGTGAGAAAAAGAGTTATACAGTGTCACAATGCCTTATTAAGAATTAAAAATGAAGTTTAGCTGTGTTACTGTTTACAGACGCATATAATGGGCAGATAGCAAGTGCCGTGCTTTCTACTATATGTATTTTCTGGATGTCCGTGTTAGAAGATAACTGCTGATATTGTTCAGTACAACCACACAGCATGGCCCGGACTTGGCAATGCATCAAAATTGTGCTGGCATTTAACATCACATCTCTGCCATGATGAAATTCAATTCTGAACAATTATGTGTCCAGTTTTGGCTACTACTGTCCCTGCATTGTCAGGAGATGAGATGGCTGGCAGTGAAAGCGGAGTGGGAGGGTCCTATTGCAGCTCGGTATAATAAGCTCATCTACTTATTGAGCAGAGCGCTCTGGACAAGTCAATCAGCTGTGTATGCGTGCCTTATCGGGGCTGAATATCGGTTATGGTGGTTGGATGGGTGAGTGTGGGTAACGAGGCATAATGGAGGTGTCCCCTAAATAGCTGCGACTGTGAGAAGGTGAATTGAATGGTGGCACAGTGGTTAGAATTGTTTCCTCACAACACTGGGTTTATGAGTTCAGTCCCTGACCAGAGCCTAATCAGTGTGGAGTTTGTATGTTCTCCATGTGTTTGAGTGGGTTTCCTCACAGTGAGTGACTCATTTTCTCTCTTTACATCGCTGCATAAAGTATTGGTGACTGACACATTTCTGTGATCCACTCATTTGCTTATCTCATTTTTTACAAGTCTAGATCTCTGCTCACGTTTTTTTTTTTCTTCCAATCTTTAATAGATGTAGTTCTTATGTGAACCTGTAGATGGCACTAAATAACCATAATAAACAAAAGTGCTTAATGTTTTGACATTCTAACAGATTACATTTCTATGATTTTAATAATAACTATATACTTTTGGTAAGGTTCAATTCTAATATGTACACAGTAAAGCCGGGTACACACTAGGACGACATATCGTCCACATCGGCCAGTGTGTAACGGGTATGTCACTGACTATGCGTGCTCCCACGCGTCGTCAGCGACATCGTCCGACAGACCTGCATGCAGGTGCGATGGCCGATATAGTCAGCTGGGGCCATGCTACCAAATACAAAATTGGGTCTAATTTATTGCCTGATCAATTTTATTAACCTGTTTTAATAGAAAAAAAGCACTGAAAAAAAAACACCTTCACATAACATTTAATACAAATACAACTGGAGATATTCCAATCATGTGAACACTACGGTAACATGAATATCTTTTATTTATTTGGCATCATAAGTGTCTGTAGCACCGTACATATGTGATAGACCATACAAGATTACTTAGGTACTAGGTAAACTATATAGACAGGTTCACAAATGAACATATATACATAATTACAACCTTCAAACTAGCTAATTACTTAGAGAAAACAAATGGAGAGAGGACCCTGCTCCCAAAAGCTTACATTCTAAAGGGGGTATGGGTGAATACAAACATACATATCAAATAAGCTTAAAATGGAATGTAATACATAAAATATCCATAATCAGTAAATTAAATAAAAAGCAAAATACTAATAGTAAGTTCAAATCAAGAATTAATCCATAAATGATCCAAAAAATCCATGAATGATCATCATAAATAGTAATGTAAAACAGCGCTGTAATAGAAAGATGTAACTTGTGACAAACTGACATATAAACCATTCATTTATTGTATAAAAGATATTGTTGGTAATGAAATGTAAGAATACTACTGGCACGGTATACCTAGTATCAGTTGTGCTCTGTATACAGTTTAGAGGGCAATTAGTAGCTTCAAACCCAATTTTCCTCAATTAGGTAATGAGGAGGTGGTCTGTAGTGTTTCAGCACAGTTTCCCGCCAAATAGCTGGACACACACTAACATAAATCCCATAAAGTTCTAGACCTGACAGATAAAATGGGTAAAAATATTATTCTGCGATGCTACAAACAAACAGTTCCTGAGCTTCTAGTTTACTAAATCCATTTTACAAAAATAAATCTTGTATATGGGAGATTAAAGTTTATAAATTAACTAAGAATTATGTCATTTTTAAAAAAAAATTCTAGTCATACGTCTTAGGCCCGTATTCAATTAGTTTCGCACCCGCGATAAAGTTTCGCATGCTGGAGTTTCTGCCGACATCGCATATTTTGGACGCGGAAACTTATCGTATGCGCCCCCGCTATTTGCCCTATTCAATTCCAAACCACGCGACAACGGGACCCCCGCGAATGTGAAACGGGCGGAAAGTTCTGTCACAAGTGGGGAAATCAGCCTGAGCCCCCCAAAAAGATGCACTAACATTGGGGATCAATATAGATGAGTACTAATAGCCCTAATAAAGCTATTTTTGGGTACTTAAGTTTTGACAATTGCTTGCTATTAGCGTCCTTATAAAAGTGGTGACGAATGGCATTAAGCAGTATTTTTTGGTGAAAATAAGTAGTCAAATTTGGGGTACTTAAAATGAGTCCTAGATTTAAAATATAGTCTCTGAAGTGAAAAAAAAACGTGAAAAACGCACCTGTTGCATGCGCCTGCAATAAAAAAAAACCTGACCCATCCTTGCAGACCCCCCAAAAGTCTATTTTGCTACTTTTTATGCTTGTTCCCCGACTTTTTCCTTTTTTTTTCACCCCCAAAATGAAAGTACTTTTTTGGGGTGGTAAGTGTTTCCCCGGGATTTGTTGACACAGTTGTCCTTTGTAGGGCTGTCCCAAGAGTCCTGAGTGGTTTCCCCACCTTTGCACCCCAAAATAAAACTGTTGCACTTCTTTTCTCCTGCTATTCAGAGGCGAATTTTTTTCGCCTATTACATTGCATTGACTTTCTGCATACGCAAAAAGCGTCTGGAATTGAATACGGAGATAAGTTTCCTCCACGCGCAAAGCCGAGATCGGTGCTACTTTTCCGCGGATCTGGGCTTTTCGCGTCTGATTGAATACGGCTCATAGCCTCATATATTTGAATCATTTTAAAGCAAACAAGCATTTTCTTTTATTCTTGATATAAAATGAATTTATTGAACTGTGAATTAGGTCATAACAACAAATTAGATTCTAACCTTGTTGTGCAAGCTTCGACAGCAGGCATGGAATTGGTTGCCATGGGTAACTCACCGATTTTATAGGGAATCAATGATCTCTCTGCATGCTGAAGTGTGCGATATGTGTGCAGTCCATGCACATTACAATACAAGGACTAAACACGCCAGTGTGAAGGAGCCCACACATATGAGCAGATTATAATCTTGTATAGCAAGGAGTGGGTTGCTGAGCTATAACTCAACTAAATATTCCGCATAAAATATAGTTCAAAGTAAAATAAATTCAAACATCTGTTTTCCCTGTTATACATGACACAGAAGCCCTCATTCCAGCAACAGTCCAAATAGAAGTGTCACATTTTTAGGGACCACTGAAATGTATAGCTTACACACATCGGCAAGTCCCCCTTTGCTGGGTCATCGACTACCTCATTCCCCACTCCCTCTGAGACATAGGGGTCTATTTACTAAGCAGTGTTAGGAGACAGAGTGAAAAGTGATAAGGTACCAGTCAATCAGCTCCCAACTGCCATCTCACAGGCTGTGTTTGAAAAATGACAGTTGGGAGCTGATTGGCTGGCACCTTATCACTTTTCACTCTGTCTCCTAACACTGCTTAGTAAATAAACCCCATAGACTTTTCACCTGGGCAACCAGGTGAGTCCAGGTAAATAGTGTATGTCCCGTAGGGAGGGGGAGAGGTGGCGTTTTTTTGTCCCTCTGCCGGCTTCTGCGCACGCCTTTGCTTAGCCCCAATGTGCTTGGTATATGATTTGTGTCTCGGAACTGCCATCTTGAATTTTACGCTCTTGATTTATTTTCAGCTGCTTTGTTTATGTCTTGTAACATTTTAAAAGTTAGTCATTAAAGTTCTTGGCATCAAAATTGTGTCTAATACTTACAAGGGAATGTAACAGAGCTCATTATTCAGGGCAGCGGTTATTCAGACTTATTGGTGCAAGATAAATACACGTTGGAGAGTTTACCCTTGCGCTTCATGCCAGAAGTATAATGATTTTCTTGGACCTAAGTAATGTATATTGACTTGGTAATGAAGATGTGTTCGATCAGTATTAGATTGAGGCTTTTAAGTATTTATGGAATAACCTCTCCCAGCAAACGCTCCTTGCCACAAATTGAACATTCTTTTTCTGATAAACTTGCAGTAATTGTAGCTGTTCCTGCAGGAATTCCACCTAACATTATTTAAAATCGTACTGAATGCAAACATTACTCTTCAAATCCCCAGCTCTAAACAAATAATAAGCCGTACTATTAAATTTAATTTACATAAGACATGCATATGGAAAGTTTAATTATGCATAATAAATGCTACACCAAGTCATTAGAGCGTTATCCGGATGAAAGATCAACAATGAATGGGTCGACACCAGATGGTCGACATACACCATATCGCGGAGTCTACAGTAATCAAATTCCCCCCACATTCCATTTAATGAGTATATTGTGCCGTAATTTGAAGCTACACGCCTTTAGGGCAGTGAATGTCTCCACTTACATAACCTACACCATCCCCTGTTTCGTTCATACACAACTCCAAGGGGTCTATTTACTAAGCAGTGTTAGGAGACAGAGTGAAAAGTGATAAGGTGCCAGCCAATCAGCTCCCAACTGCCATCTCACAGGCTGTGTTTGAAAAATTACAGTTGGGAGCTGATTGGCTGGCACCTTATCACTTTCTTATCACTTTTCATTCTGTCTCCTAACACTGCTTAGTAAATAGACCCCCAAGGTTTTAAACATTTATTTATTTCTCTGTATATTAATGCAGAGGTCTGGTCGGACACTTGTAATGGTCACAATACCAGATTCTCCACTAGGTGGCGAGCAGTGACCATGACATGAAGAAGACCTGGTTTGCTTCAGCTGTAACGTTAAACGCTCACAGCTTTTCCCTTTATACTAATGACGGAAACACTCTGGTTTTCCATAGTTATGCCAGAAATGTTGACAGGTTAAAACGCAAGTTAAGAAATGTCAAATTTACGGTTGTCTAGAAAGCTCCGCTTGCTCGCCAGCGCTGGTCACAATGCTTTGTACAAGTACTGGCTGGAACAAGCAATATTTCTAATGTTAGGTGTCGTCGTGACATTTCTCCTAATGGGCTGAACACCTCCAGCCAGCAGACCTCTGGAGAGAGGTTAAATTGCAGCATTGTTTTAATTACCACTAACAGAGAACGGGTTGTTTTACGATTAATTATAGGACAGGAGAAATCCCAGGAGTCTGCACTCCTAAAACTTCCTGTCTAGCTCCTAGCGTTCTGCATGTGTATGAATATGGTTGCTGTGCTTGCTTTCCTCCTTTTTTTTTTTTTTTTTTTTTTAAAAACCTCTGACTTCAGAGTTTTATATGCAGTTGTTCAGTTAATTAAACAAATGCCAAAATTGCATTGGAGAGCGCAAGTTATTTTATATAGAACTTCCCGAAATAACTGTAATTTAGAGGCCTACGTATCAAGCTGTATGATACATAAAATTATGCAGAAACTGCAGTTTCTACATCATTTTATGTATTGCTCTTATGTACTAAAAGCACAATGCAGGAGATTTCACAGAAATCTCCGGCAAAGTGCTAATTAGCACTGCAGATTGCAGTACCCGATTATTATGTACTAAACTCCAAAAAGCAAAGCTTTTCGGAGTTTAGCCCCGGTAGTTTACACCAGTTCTTCAGATGGTGTAAACTGTTTTGAGCCTATGGGGGCTCCAGGGACAGGAGATCCCCCGGCAGTATCAGCGTCCCCCGGGGGAAGTCTCTCACCTCTGTGAAAGACTTCCACAATTTGCCGGGGATATAACTCGCGGGGACAGCTGTTACTGCAACTGCTGCCCCTGCGAGTTCCCCTTTGTACATAGAGGGAATATTTTCATTAATAATGAAAATATCCCCCGCGAGTTGGACTGATAATAATCGCGGCAGTACCGCAATCATTGATACATACACCCCTTAATTTAGAATTGGCGAGATCACTGCAGTTCGTAATTCTACTTATGTAATCTAGGTACTCCTCCCCCGAACTTTCATGATCAATGTTTTTTAAGCATCAAGGGGTCTATGTACTAACAATCGCGTACCAGTCGTGATTATTTTCTATCGATATCGCCTGGGCTATTTTTCAGTTTTTAAAAATATCCCCACTATGTACAAAGGGAAACTCGCAGGGACAGCGAGTTATATCCCCGGAATATTATAGACTTCTCCGGGGGAAGCTGACACTGCGTATGCGCACAGTGTCAGCTTCTGGAGCCGCCGGGGGCTGCAAGAGAGAAACTGAAAGATCGCTCTCCTGCAGCCTCCATAGACGAAGAAGATGGTGTAAATGATCGGGGCTTTTTGGAGTTTAGTACATAGGGGTTAGATTGTACATTGATCATAATGGGGGCATCGATCTGAAGTGCTATCACTTTGCTGGAGATTTTTGTGAAATCTCCTGCATTGAGATAACATAACTGAGATAGTTATGTAGTACATAACTACAATACAGAAAATTGTGCAAGCACTGCAGTTTCTGCATAATTTTATGTAAAAAACAGCTTGATACATAGGCCCCCAAGGCACCATTTAACAGGTAATGGTCTTCCTGTATCCCCTTTAAATTGTTTTACGACACAGAATAATACAAATGAAGATAATAGCGATGATGATTTTCCTGGACAATGAACAATGTGGGTTCCTGTCTGATAAATGCATATATACGAAGTGAATTCAAAGCATGATTCACTTGAAATCACTTCTGTTTTGATAATGATAAAGAGATATTTAGCACCTGCAGGTCTGGATTGTTAGTGTTAAAGTCAGAAATGTGTTGAAAGTCCTCTATTTTGCTTTTAAAGATTTGTTTCAACTCATTGAGGTAAATGAGTGTTAAAATGATTTCCTCTGTGGCCTGATAGTAACTACTGTGATCCCTTTTGGAGGTCAGTGAGAGGAGAATACAGTTGGCCAGTGAGTCCAGTGACTGGTGAAGAGGGGTTAGGTTGATGCCCTGATATGTTGTGCACCTAGATCGGAAATGGAGAAGGCAAGCTCAGTGAGAAGGGACCATATATTCCGTATAATTGTAGGAGTCTTTGTTTGCCGGCACAACACACCAACAAGATCATGTTCCTAAGGCATTACAGTGATGCATAGATCCTAATTTGATCTAGGTGGGATAATTAAAGTAAGGGCTAAATGAATGTATTCAAGTAAAGGGGCCCATACATCTAATGGCCCCGATTCCCCACTCTGCTGATCCGACTCGATGCACAATCCATTTTGCGGATCGGCGGCCATCGGTGATAGATCGGGGGTATTTTAATGTGTTGAAAAATTTAAATTCCTCGATCCCGACCCAAAAATGGTCAGAATCGACGAGTCTGAGATATTTTACATGTTAAATATTCCCTATTCCCCGAACCCACTGTCGGCAGAACGGGAAGTTACAGCGGTAGCTGCTAGATGTATGGGCCTCTTAATTCCTAAGGAAGATTAAGGAAATAACTATTACAATTGATTTGTACAAACGTGTATGTTGTCTGTCCCAGGGGCGTATCTACCCATTGGCCAAGATGGCACTTGCCAGGGGCGCTGGTCAATGGGGGGCGCCATCTGGAGGTGCCACCTGTGGCCACTGGGTAGAATCAAGACAGGGCCGCCTGTGGCTCGGCAGCTTTTCAGTGCATCAACAACAGAGATGAGGCGCGCATGACGTCACGCGCGCCTTGTTAAAAAAAAAAAGCTTTATTTATTCTATCTACCAGGTAGCCGCTGGCAAGCGATGGCAGCTGCCCAGACCTTGACATCTAGGAACTTCCTAGATGTCAAGGTCCGGGCAGCCGCCATCGCTTGCTGGCGGCTGCCTGGTAGGTACATAGAATAAATAAAGCTTTTTTTTTTTTTTTTTAACAAGGCGCGCGTGACGTCATGTGCGCCTCATCTCTGTTGCTAATGCACTGAGGAGCCGCTGAGCCACAGGTCGGTAAGTATTTGTGGGCATGCGGGGGACCGGTGGCTGGATGGTGGGGGCCAGTGATTGGAGCCGGGGGCTGGATGGTGGGGGCCAGGGACTGGAGCCGGGGGCTGGATTGCGGGGGGGTCTGGGACTGGAGCTGGGGGCTGGATCTGCGGGGGGTCAGGGAATGGAGCAGGGGGCTGGATCTGCGGGGCCAGGGACTGGAGCAGGGGCCTGGATCCAGGGGGGGCTAGGGACTGGAGCCTTTTATTACAGGCAGGCTAATGGCTGGGGAGACAGGAGGGTGATGGCTTGGGAGACAGAAGTGGGATGGTGGGGCTGGGGAGACAAAAAGGGGGCTGCCTGAAGAAACAAGGGGGTGCTGGCTGATAAAACATGGGGTTGGCTAGGGATAGAGTAGGAGGGCTGGCTGTAGAGACATTATAAGTACAGAGTAATTATTCAGAAAATATGGGGGGTGCGCCAGTCCATTTCTTTGCCAGGGGCGCTTGGACCCCTAGAATACACCCCTGGTCTGTCCTCCATTAAAGAGCTAGAAAATGAAGGGAGAGAAGATCCGAAATATTTTTTGCGTTCATATACCTCCTGGGGCTGATTCCTTTTCTTCATTGTGACTGGCCCTTTTCCAAAGCTTCTTATACTCATGGACTTCGTACGCGCGTCTCCAGCTTGCGGGTGGGACACTTTTTCCTGGCACATTAAACCCTTAACACAGCCTCTAGCATTGTTCCTTTATAGTTCTTTATACAGCACACAAATATTCCAGAAAATATTTACAGAAAATATTTGACCATTCACATCAGGCCCTGTCCCAGTGGAGCTTACAATCTATGGGCCTGATTCAGAGCCGAACGCAATTAGCGCTCGCTCGTCCTGAAAATAGGGGTGGCTATTCAAATGAACCGTTCGCTGTTTGCGGTCTGTTCACGCCTCTAGGTCTGAACGAGCGTACAAAACTTGCGGTCGTTTTTTGGGAAACTACGCCCCCTGGCCGCTCGCATCCTACGTCATGTCCGCTATTTATTAGATTAATCGAGTACATCGAACAGGGTATGAACTGCTCGCTATTCTTGTGGTTGGTTTTTGCTACCACAATTTTGCGAGCAGTTCTGGCTTAAAAAAAACCCAGTGACGTGGTCAATGACGCTGCTGTTTTAAATATGCACACCCATAAAACGCCCGTTTTGACCTTTAAGCACGCCTGCGATCGGATCTCCACTCCCCGTTTTCAAGCACCTTCCCCTGTTACCACCCACATACGCCTCCTCCTGTCACTCATATTAGCAGGCATTCGCTATTTTGCGAGCACATGAATTTCGGCCGCACTGACTGGTTCGCGCATGCGTATAACGATCCGTACGCATGCGCAGTTGGGCAAACATCGCTCGGAGCGAACGAGCTGCCGCTTACGAGTGGCTCTGAATCAGGCCCTATATTCCCTACTACATATTAATTAGGCTTAAAAAAAATTGTCAGAAGCCAATTAACTTTAGCTGGGTACAAACTGGAGCAATGTCTTGTCGATTTGCTGTTTCATAACGACAAATCGCCTACATCGCTCACTGTGAACCGGCGATTGCACGCAGTCGCTAACGACGGTTGCTAGGTTTGATGTGCTGCACATCAAACCTAGCGATATCGCTAGCAACCTGTAGTAAGTTCGCAAAGGACGGAACAGTTCATTAACTCGTTCATGTGTCGACGGGCAATCACTGTTCAAGGGCATTCTGAATTAATGAATGCCCATCGCTCCAGTGTGTACACAGCTTTGATGCACTGATATGGAGCGTACACACGGTCAGATGTGTCAGATGAACGATTTGACCAACGATTTGAACGATTTGACCAACGATTTGAAAGATTTGAAGTATGAACGATTTCTGACTGCATTAAAATGACTGAAATCGTCCAAAACTGACTGCAAACACATCAGATGTCAGATATCGTTACCTGACCATCGGGAACGCGCATCTTTCATCGTTCAGATATGTCAGATTTTCCTTCAGATACAAACGATTGAACGATTTTTTAAATCGTTAGCGTTCAGATCTGAAGAAAAATCTGACCGTGTGTATGCACCAATACAGTAATGCCAACCTGTCTGGACCCATTACCGTGCCACGGTCGCATACCTTAAAATATATTAGTCTTGCCCTACCTCCCTCTAAAATGTACATACCCACAGTGTGCTGCTGGTGTCTGCCTAATTGCTGTAAACAGCACCATTTGCACTTGTGACGCGGATTGAGCAATCAGTGTCACGGAAACGGCAGATATCCCTAAGAAACTGGCCTCTCTCTCTCTACATACAGACATAGACCTTTTGTTTCCAGAAGGTGGCAAATAGGCCAGTGTGCAGTGTGCTGCTTTATTCCGTGGGGCGGCTGAGAGATCCTTTCTGCCTGTGAGGAGAACCAGCTCCCTGTCAGAAGTCAGACATACTGTGTACTGCACACATGGCATATTGCTCCAGACTTGGACCGCAGCCCAGTTCACCCCATACACTCTTCCCTAACAGGCCTACTGTCTGCAACTAGCAGGATTAAGGCCCTACAAGAACCATTCCATTTCTTGAAAGGAAACACTGCGACATATGGATAATTAAGAACTGCTGCGGTTGTGCTGACAAGAAGTGTTTGAGAAATAAAAAAATAAAAATTCGGCTAACTAGATTAATCTGTTCATTAACTTTTGTTGTGTCTGTGCTGTAGAATTTCTTTTACCTTTTTCAGTAGTAAAATAACTCTGCTCGAGGCTACTGCCAATCAGTGTGACGGCTGTATATGAGGTAAATGCATTCATTTAGGCTTGTACAGAAAAATGTGATTGCATTGTTGCGTTATTGCCATGTTTCTGTTTGCGTTACTAATTTCTTTATTGTTCCTTTATCAGCTACTGCACTTTTACTGCGAGTTTAGGGGCTCGTACACAGGTTTGCTGTGAAACTGGGAAAAAACTATATAAGGGGCTCAATCCAATTAGCCGCGAAAGGGGTGAGTTTCCGTTGCAATGACACAGATACACCGGCAATGGCACCGCAATTCGTCGTCCTCCACAGCCCGATCTCACCCCAGACTCGCATGTTTTTGTATATACGGTCCTATGGGGCTGTGAACAAAAATCAGCGAAACCGGCAGTACCGTAAGTGCGGCATACAGATGCACTTACGCCATAAGGGGATTCGCGGTTAGTTGGGTTGAGCCATAAGAGAAATACATGTTTCCCTTCATATAGTATAAAGCAGCTTGCTGGATATATTATGCATCCAGGAGTGGTTTTAATTCCTATGATTTGGCGCGAGGGGGAGGGAATATTAAAAACACATCTAAACACATACCACACAAAATCAACGTTCGGCACGTCTTCTCTTTGCTGATTTGGCTCTTTTGTAAACTGTACTCTCCTCAATACTTTGTTCAGACGATATATCGATATACACTTCTTGCACCCCCATAGCGGTGCAATCGAAAATGAGCAAGGTTCCCCCCCCCCCCCCATAATTACCTCCAATATGCAGAGTGGCAGGTTCCACAAATTTATTTGAATCTGCCCCAGGGCATGTTGAATAAAGAAAGTTTAACCGTATCTGCACAATTCTTTGTCCAAAAGTTAGTGGTAGACCTGTGTGAAGACTGTTGTTCTGGTAATTGTGCAAAGAAAAATGCTGTAACCAAAGCAGCCAATAAGATGTTTGCTTTGATTTTCTAAAACTGTTCTAGAAAATGACAGAATCTGCCTGGTTTCTGTTTGTTACCTGTGTACTAGCTTTCATGGTTGCACCTATAATACCCTATAAGGCTGGGCTTCACCAATCCCAGGGGCCAGGTCGCCATGGCTACCAGATTTTGCTGCCTGGCTACCAGATTTTGCAGTGAGGGAGGAAGCAGATCCTCATCAGCCCCCACGGAGAATCGTGCCTATAGTATTGCGGCATTCACTTCATGCACAGGAGTGCATGTGTTGAGTGTCGTCTGTGGTGACTGCTGTGCCTCTGTCCATCCTGGCCTGCGCTGACTCCTCCTGTCCGTCCCATCCTGCACTGACTCCTCTTGTTCTGCTCTGACCCATACTGTCTGTCTCAGTCTACGCTGATCCTCCTATATGTCCCGGCTGTCTGCTGTCGCCTATCTCTGGCTGCATAAAGCTCCCCGGTAATACTGTCTACGCATGGCCAGGGATTGCAGAGCAGCTTCAGAGGGATAGTGGTCTGACCACGAAGGGAGGGAGGTTCTGTTATACTTTCTGGTACCATTGTTTTATATGAAATGTGGTCCGTTATTACTGGAGGGTGGAGCAGGGGAGCTGTGCAGAGCAGTGAGGGGGCCCCCATGTTACTATATCCATTCAACTGTGACCATTTTGTGGACTAGTATAGTGTGTATAACAGTTGCATAACACACAGAGCTGTTCTCCTTAATCACTCCTGTCATTTTTTGGGGGGGGACGGCGGTCTGCCTCCTACACTTTTATCCTGGCTCCTAGATTTTAGAAAAAGTTGTCAAGGCCTGCTATAAGGGATGTAGTTGAAAGGTTGACAGGCAACGTGTCAGATTGTTGACAAGGAGATTAGGGTTAGGCAATAGAGGGAGGGTTATTGGTAGTGGTTACGGAAAGGGGAGAATTCCCAGAACTCCAGGAACACAACTCTAACCTGGAAGTCACAGTCACATGACCAACAGAACCTGGAAGACACCGCCGGAGCAGCTGCAGCCATCGGGAGCAAGTGAGTCACCACTGGGCTGTCGATTTCTGTTGATATAAGTAAGAGGCAGATTTTTCAACTTATTTAATGTGTGGATGGATTTCTGTTGATATAAGCAAGAGGCTGATTTAAAAAAAAAAAAAAAAATTCAATTTTTTCTAATTTGTACGGATTTCTGTCTGTTTGTATGATTAAAATTCATGTTATACGTGACTAATGTTGCCTGCGCACTTTGCCTGAATGTTGTATTTAAAACCCCCCCTGTTTTTTACGTCTGTTTAACTGAAGGACTATAAGTCTCGTTAAACGTTTAGGGCGCGACTTAGCCCCGCCCACATTTGACGGGCAGAGGAAATCCCTTACAGCTGATGATGACACTGTGTCAGGTGACTTTTCACCACTCCTCCTCATCAGTGTGACGATTGGAGGAGCGCTCTGTTTGTTAGACCTACGTAATCAGGTATCTCCCTACAAAAGAAGTAGGGGGGAGGGTGTTACACACGGACCTTGGACGAAGCCTTTAGGGTGAAACGCGCGTTGGTCACACGTGTGGGGGAGATTTCCTGGATAGTGCACACCAGGCTCTCTCACACTCGGCAGCAGACTTCCAGATTTCTCACATTGCTGTACATACGGAGGTACCTTTAATCTGTCTCTATCTTTCCAGGATACTAGGCTTTCGGATAGTGAGGATTATCCTCACCAAGGGAATCATTCCCCCATCATTCTATAAGCTTTGTACCTATATGCCTCTTAGTAGGTCATCTGGCTCTGACTGCTGAGTATTCACTGCAACTAGCACATACTTCATGCAGCTCTGCCAACCTTGAATAGAACGGAGGCTTTCTTTTTCTATCTTTAAGAATAGATTCTATATCTCCATTTGTCTTTTACAAAACACAGTTGAATGAGTATAGTATTCAGCCGTGATGAAGTCTATATATTATTGAGAGAAAATTGTATATATATATCTTAATTTAATATTATGGAAGTCTGAGAATTATAAAAAGTGTATCAACACTGTTTAGGACTGCTTATGGATGAATAGCATGTCATAATTTAATACAATACATATGTTCACCTGTCTTAGGATATATTCACTGTTGTTATGATTTATTTTACAAAAAGGATGTTATATTCATTTGTGGAACCCTTGGCTATTACAATTACATATATAATCTCTCTCTTTTGTTTCCCCCATCTGTACTTTCTGTAATCTCATTAGCTCCATCTCTGGGAGCTGAAAGTAGATGCAGGGGAATCTTTGAACGTCTGTTGTTTGGGGTGCGTGACTCTCATTCACCATCTCTGCAAAAGGCAAATGGTTTAAAAGCAGATCACTCCCTCAATTGGATACAGACGCTTTTCATTTGACTTTTTCTATACCAGCATCAGACATGGACACAGTATGTGGTTTGCTCACAAATCATTAAATATTTTTCTATAGAAGATAAAAAGCCATTATATATCTTCTTAATTTATCTTACGGATGATCTTGAACAAATCCGTTACTTTATATTCTGATATTGCCGCCGAGCAACTGTTATTGAATACATTTCTTTATTTGTGGTAACTGTGCTGTCTGGTGACACATCACTGTTGTTGTCTAATTATGGTTTTGTATGTTTAAATCTGCCATCTACGGGTTACAAATGTGTCACCTGTAAGATTTATCTGGTCAAACTTAGGGTTACCTTGGGATACATCTCCTATATTGACATACACAGATTGATTGATTGATTGATTGATTGTTTTTTCCATTCACATGTATATAGAGGGAGATTTATTGTTTATCAGATACAGTCATCTATAGGTTCTACAATTACTAGGTATTATCCAATACCAGCTATTTAGTTTAATAATCAGGTATTATTCAATACCAGCTATCTAGTGTAATACATTTTTAATTGTTTTTCTTTTTGTGTATATGTGAAACTGATATTTTGTTTCACAATGGTCCAGTTTATGTAGTTTCATATTATTTTTTGAGTTTGTGGGTCTGATCTGATATAGATCTAATAAAAGTTAAGTTTTAAATGACATAGTGTGCCCCCACAAAAGTCTTCTTTCTCCTCTTATTTTTTGTACTTAATTACATTGACTCTAGGGGAGCACCACCGGTATACATACAGAATTGTGTATCGTCTCTAGAAAGCTTTATCGTAGTGGACGTTTAATTTCCGGTCAAATAATTTCTAAAAGTCTCACGCATCTAACGTGTATAAACTTGTGCCCAGACCACCCCCCAAAATATTTTTATGACTGTCAACATATCATACCACACCTGCTTTATACTTAGGGTCGCTTATTTACCTTGGCCAACTAGCTTTTACTTGTGTTAAAATGTATGCATATATGTGCAAAATTAGATTCCCTGTGGAGAATATTGTATGTTAATTAGGGATGTGCAGGCTCGGATAGGTTCGAGTTTGCACGTGGAGTTCGGATTTTTCCCTCCAAAAAAACGGAACTCAGAACGAGGCAAAACGTCATCTTACATGGACGAACATCATCATTCCTGGTCTTTTGTCCAGGAATGATGATGTTCGTCCATGTAAGATGACGTTTTGCCTCGTTCTGAGTTCCGTTTTTTTGGAGGGAAAAATCCGAACTCCACGTGCAAACTCGAACCTATCCGAGCCTGCACATCCCTAATGTTAATGGTGCATTACAAAATAGCTTTAACAAGCAAAAAGTGAAAATAAGCCTTATGTACACTGAAGTGCCAAAAGTCAAGGTACAGATGCGTAGTAACATGTAGGACCCATTCTAGACCGGCGAAAGTGCTGCAACTCGACGTGGCATCGATTCCAGAAGTGGACGGAAGACCTCTGTGTGTTGACCCATGCCACCTGGATAGCTTGCCACAGCTCCCTGATATTTGTATATGCAGGATCTTGGGTGCGAATGGACCTCTCCACCACTTCCCATAAATGCTCGATTTGCTTCATGACGGGCAAACGTGGTGGCCACACCATACGTCGGAACACTCCAGAATACTCCTCAAACCAAATCTGGACAATTTGGGACCAATGACAAGGTGCATAATTCTGCTGGAATATTCCATCGTTGTGGGGGTACATGAAGGACTACAAATGGTCATTAAGCAATGCAACATAGCACTTACCGGTCAATGACATGTGCAGGCAGGCCCATCCAATGCCACGTGAACACACCCCACACCATTATTTAACCACAACCAGTCTGCACGGTGCCTTGTTGACAACTGGGGTCCATGGCCTCTTGGCGTCTGTGCCACCCTCAAACCCTACTGTCAGGACGAAACAACTGGAACCGTAACTCATCACACCACATGTTGCCAGTCCGCCAGGGTTCAATTAGCGACGTCACAAGCCCAGGAGAGGCGCCGTGTCCGGTGTCAGTGTTTTACAGGGGTAATCTGGGTAGGTCTTCTGCTCCCATATCCCATGGGAGTTAAAGAACGCTGCGCTGACCAGCTTGGATATGCATTTGATACCTCCTGCATTGAATGTGAATGTGATTTGAGCCAGTGTCGCTTGTATGTTACCACTAACAATTCTGGCCAGAAGCTGCTGGTCACGATCATTAAGCACCCGTGGTCGGCCACTGTGCTGTCCATGGTGGGTGGTAATGCCTTCTATGAGGTATTTCCAGTACACACATGACACTGTAGATCAAGGAATTGCTGCTAAATGTAGTGCATTCTGTTTAACTCCTTAACCGCTTAGGATTTTCTCCCCCCTAATTCCATGTAGTTTGAAAAAGGGGACACCCCACTTTCAAATTGAGGGTGCCCTCCTTTGTTTCTCTAGGTGGTAGAGATTGGAAACACAAAGGATATTTTTTGTCTGTAGCGCAAGGTAACCCCTGCTCCCCTCTTAAAATTGGGGGTCATGTAAGTAAGTTTAATTAATACCTACAGCAGTGCTGCATTTTTTATGTACATGATGAGGATGAGCCAGATTCATCCTTAGCACCCGAGGTCATGTAGAATGAACTAATCTCCTGCACATCTGTGTCTGTCCAGTGTTGAAGGGAAGTAGAACAACCTGTAGCCAATTCGGTCATCAGAATGCTCAGCAGTACCATATGTTTTAAGAGAAGAGTGCGAATTTTGCAGGGGGCAGTATCCTGTCCACTTATATCATTATGTAGTGAGCTGAGTGTGACGGGATGTGTCTTGATTTGAGTAGGAAAATGAAGACCAGCAGGAAGTTGCAGATTAATAGTCAAATAGTGGAAGGAGCAGGGTCCTCCAACAGCACAAATCTGTGATGTAAGGCTCCTATAAAATTACAAACGTCATACTACCAACATGTTCATATATAAGCACAATTTCATGTGTTATCAGTTTGCACAACCAAACACAGAGCGTAATGATTTTGGAGATTTACCTCACCTATACGTACAGTACTTTTAGTTGTTTGCGTACAACTTTTAAAATGTACTAACATGCATAGATTTTTTTTTTCAGTTCAACATGTATAATGCAAATGGAAAATTGTTTGTCTTGGATACATTTTTGACGAGTGTAATGCTGCCCATCCACTAGGCGATTAATCTTAGCGACTGAGCGATAACGATGGTCGTTATCGCTCCATCGCTTGGTAATTGCCCGCAAATCGAGCAGTAAAAGGTTAAAAACGACCAGCGATGTGTGCGCCCGCTGGTCGTTTTTAACATCAATCATCGCCCGAACATGACGGTCAACCTGATGACCGCCGTCAGGTTGCCATGTTCGGGGATGATTGATCTGCATACACTGAACGTTCAGTGATGCAGTTCACCCCGCGGGAGACGACTGTGTCGTAATCGTGCCGTCGTCCTCTGCATCGTTAAATGGATGGGCAGCTTAATTATTAAGAAAATAAATAATTAAAAAACTATTTACTGTTAAACATTCAGCAAGTTTAAAATTATTTGACATTGTAAAAATTGTATCCCAATTCCATAAACATCTCGTCATACTCTTGTAGAAATTTGCTTTGTATATTAAAGAGCATCACTTAACATTCAATAATTTACAAGTTTCAAGCAAATCTGTTGCTGTGACTTTATTTATCTCATTAAAGTACGTGCATAGTTTTTATTTTTTAAGTAAATAATTTAAAGGTATTATGTCTTTGTAATTTGGAAAACGAAATGGATCATGAAGTATAGAACACATATACATCAGCTTGTACTATAAATGAAGATGATAGATCGTTTTTTATTATGGCTGACTTGTGGCGTGGCTCTCACTTCATTCCATGCTTTGCTTAAGAACCATATGCAAGAACTGAAGTTGGCAATCATAATCCAGACCAGAGTTTCCCAAACTCATTCCTCGGAGAGCACTAGCAGTGCATGTTTTCCAGGTCTCTTTACAGCATCACAAGTGAAATAATTAGCTCCATCTGTTGATCTTTTAAAATGTGTCAGCCAGTAATGAATACACCTGTGCACCAACTAGAAAACCATGCACTGTTATACCTCTTTTACACCGAAGTTCCAGATCTGAACCGACATTTGGAACATGTTTCCAACGCGGATCTGGGACAGAGACTTACCGACTGCGGAGCAAACCCCGGGGTATAGCTGGGTCTGCAGTGTCCTGGCTCTTCCGGCATTGCAGTGGTTGCTTGAAGATGATGCAATCTCCAAGTGCCACTTAAGCCGGTAAATCAGGTAGCATGCGGCAGGATCCGGGTCATTGTGACACTGCAGGGTGACACGGGAACAACTCGTGGCCAACCCAGCAAACTAACCCCCCCCCCCCACCCCCATGGCTGTCTGCTCGCGGCGCCCGGCATCCCTTCGATCGGGATGCCGGGCACCGGTCTCCCGGCGTCGGGGAAATGTCAGGCGTCTACATCTAGACGCCTGGCATTTCACCCTCGCCGGGATATGACAGTCTGGTTTCCCGATTGTATACGGTATTCACTATGACGTTGGTTCTCGCAATATTTTGCACTGTGCATTCCCTGTACCAGAGTGCACACAAGTACTGGCAATGCGGAGTTGTACTCAACTCTGTCGGATCTCCGCTTGTGACCAAAGGGACGTAACTGTGTGGTAAGTGGCCCTTTACATATCATCTAAATTCAGTGAGGACGTGTATGTGCTATGCAGAACTGTGTGTACACGGAATTACTCCCAATTTCAGGCACATCTTCAGACCCCTTCCACCACATACATAATGCTCTGCTCCTGGACTTCCCTCTTGATATATAATTGCCGTCACCTGTGTTGAACTGATGAACTGTTGTGAATAGTGTTTCAGCACAGGTGACGGCAATAATCAACTAAGAGTAAAGTCCAGGGGCGGAGAATTTTGTACCTGGTGGAAGGGGTCACATTGGAGGCTGTGCATCTTCTGTTGGTGCAAGCGCTCACTGATAATGATGACTGAGCGTACGGACGGGTACAGACTGGCCGCAGAGAAACGTACAACTCTGCAAGCGGGTAAATATACACGTTTAGTTCATAATGTTGTTTCTGCTAAAAACTTAATGCCAATAAGTTTTCATGTGCAATAGCAGCTTAGTATTTTCTTTTCTGTTTTAGTGGCCTATTTATTAAAGTTATACTTGCGGCATATCCCTTGAAAACAACCATTTTTGTGAGATACCCACAAATATTAAATATCCCCAGGATGTAACAAGGACAGCATATGCCTATGACATCTGCCGCCACTCCATTTCCGACAGCAGGAGCAGCCCCCATAGGTTTTTATGGAGGATGCTGTGCTGCCGGATTTACCAAGCTCCGGAATACAAAGCAGCTTGGCCCTGGCCTTTGCCGCCATCTTCAGGCACGATTTTTGTGATCCCCGTGGCTCCGACTTGCGCCGAGGGACATTGGCACATGCGCAGTAGCGGCACTGAGTGGGCAAAGCAGGTAGTTCTCACTGATTACCAGGACAGGCTCCTAACAGAATCAGACCCGTTATCTTTGTATGCATTGTTTTGCTTCTGTGCTCCTCAGCCATTTATTTGTATCACCTTGAAAAGTTTTGCACAATTGTCCCCAGCAAGAGCACAGTGGTGGTGTGTCTTTCTCCAGAGTCAAATATATACAACACTCCCTAATGATATAAAGGCTTGCCTGAAAAGCATGCAAATAAGCCAGCAGGATAATGCAATGTATCTGTTAGAAGAGGCAGGAGGGCATGTATAAACCCATAAATGAAAGCAATCCGAAAGTGGAAAACCCCTTTGATTTATGTCCACATTATATTATTTGTGTAAGTTGTGCCATCCAGCGTTGAGTCGTTTCTTGTAGTACGGTATTGCAGAAAGGGAAAGGCACTTTTTATTTGGTAATGCTTAACCCAATTCTGCCACTTAGTATGTTAGTGCACATTAATAAAACAATAATGGCTCAAGCATTATACCTTAGTGGGTGACTGGCAAAGTCTGGAAGTCAGTCTTGCTATAGTACAATAAATATAATAACAGATTGTTTATTATTATTATTATTATTATCCTTTATTTATATGGCGCCACAAGGGTTCCGCAGCGCCTGACAAAGTACAGAAACAAATGAGCACACAAGACAACAGCTATTAACAGTACAGACAATGCAGTGCAAGTACATGATTTATATACATTGCTGCATAACACCTAAATAAGCAGCAGGGTGTCAGTAATCAGTTTTAGGTGCCATTGTGAATGAAAGTAAAAGTAAGGCAAGAAGAAGCACGTGAGGAAAGAGGGCCCTGCTCGCGAGAGCTTACATTCTGAGGGGAGGGTCAGACAAACAGGGGTGACACAGATGGGCTAGATAGTGAGGAAGGAGCATAGAGTAGTGGGTTAGGATGAGCGCTGGAAAGCATTGAGGAAGAAGTGGGTCTTCATGGCCCATTTGAAGATTAAGAGCCAGGAAGTCAAGTGATGGAGGAATTTTCCAGGAGCAGTAGTGTCAGAGGGGTAAATCCAGGGTTTGGTGATGGCTAGGAGAATCCAGGCATTGCAGATGAAGTGCTCATGAACGGAGACCAGTTTATTATAGTTTAGGCACAAAGCTGTAACCCAGCTGAGGTTTTTTTTTTTGGCTTGCATCAAAGCATGTTATAAGGTATAAGTGTTGAACTAGTACAAAGATGGGATTGTTAGTGTGGTACACTTCATGCTGCTGCTGTTACTTGCTATGATTCAGTGCATCTTTAAATGCCAGGGTTTGTTTTTTTTACTGCACAAGTATTTGTCTGGTCACCTGGAAAGAAAGCATGCTTCCATGGCCCGTTACAGTGTTCTTGGTGTGGAAGCTGGAAGTGCAGTATCCCCATTAAAGTAGATTTTTCATAAAACACACAGTGCAAGATATCATGTCAAAGCCATATGAAATACGGTACTCAGTATGTGACTACATATTACAGAAGGGTATGCTCCATTACTTTGATTAAAAAAAGACACTAATGTTGAACAACAAGCCTAGATTGTAAGCTCCAGCAGTTTTAGGCTGACATGAAGTTTAGAGAAGAATACTTCTTTTTTTGCATTACATATTTTCCCCATGAACCAGAAAAACACAGGGCTGCCCAGTGTCCTTACATAGAGGCAGGTAATTGTTTAAAAAGCAGCAGTGCATTCCAGGAGATGAGTAGGGAGACCCTTCACCAAGGCCGGCGCGATACAGTAAGCCGACCCTGGGCAGCAGGGAGCTGCCGGACTGCAGAGGCGCCTCCACCTTCTCCATTTGCCGTGTGTGCGGCGACACCTTACCTGCAGCCGGAGGAGGCTGGAGCTCACTCCTGAGTTCCACCTTCCGGCTCCCACAGTGTGTGAAATGAGACACGTCATGATGTGTAAAGGACACTACTCTGGAGGGCATAAGTTGTACTAATACTGTGGGCATTGTATAAGGGGCACTACTACTGCAGGCATTGTGTGTGTAAGGGGCACTACTACTGCTGTGAGCATTATGAGTGTAAGGGGTACTACTACTGTGGAGTTATGCGTGCATGGGGCACTACTACTACTGTGGACATTATGCGTGTAAGGGGCACTACTGTGTGTCGTATCGTGAAAAGGGGACACTACTATGTGGTGTCATTTGAATTGGCAGTACTATCCCTTTTTTGAGCCATGCACTGTCCCTTTATAAAAATAGGAGGGTGCAAATTTATAAGGCCAAATGTAATAGGGCAGAAGTTCTCAAACTCTGTCCTCAAGCACCCTAACAGTCCAGGTTTTCAGGATATCAATACTTAAGCACAGGTGACTTAATTAGTACCTCAGTCAGTTTGATTTATACCATCTATACACAAGCATGGATATCCTTAAACATGGACTGTTAGGGTGCCTTGAGGACCAAGTTTGGGAACCCCTGTAGTAAGGTGTGAGTTCTTTAAAAGTGCCAGTATAGAACTATACTCTCACTTTTTTTTTAACTCACCCAATATAATAGGGTGCGAGAACATTCAAACTCCAGTGTTACTCGCAATGCCGAAACTCGCATCCAGATGTTTTTCCAAGAAAAACAACTATGCCAATGTAATAAAGTGTGAGTTTTTAACTCGCACAAAATTCTTTACATAATAAAATAATACACCTGCTTCAGGCTAGCGAGTTTAGCCTGATCAGGTGCGAGTTTCACAGAAGATTTCACAGATCAGTGAGATCCGTGAAGGCATCTGTGTGAAAAAGCTATAAAACTGTTAAAATAAAAATAAATTACCTGGGGTCCCCTCCTAAAAGCACAACCAGCACCAGACTTTTTTGAGCCGGTCCTGGTTGTGAAAATACAGGGCGAAAAAACGTAGGGGGTCCTCTTATTTTCAACAACCAGCACCAGGCTCAGTGAGCCGCCCTGGTTGTGGAAATACGGGGATTAAAATGAGTAGGGGTTCCCCGCACTCACACTACATACTTTCTTGTCCCTAGCACTGGTCTATCATCCTTGTCCAGTAGAATCCATTGGTACCTGTAAAAGAAAAACAAAACCATACTCTCCTACCCCTTGGTCCTGGTCTTCTTCGTTCTATGTAGGCATCCACTGTATTAAAATGAAAAATGCGGACCACCAGACATAGTACCGTCCTCTAAGGATGTTACTTTGCGAATGACGCTACAGTCGCTGCATTTCACCTTACAAATGCATTGGCTGAACGTTCATTGGCTGAAAGAGACCAGCCTCCGCCTCTCAGCCAATGAGTGGTTCCCAATATTGACTTTAGTGGCGGGAATGCACTTTTGTAAAGTAGTGGTTCCCACCATTGAAGTCAATGGTGGGAACCACTCATTGGTTGAGAGACGGAGGCTCGGCTCTCTCAGCCAATGAACATTCAGCCAATGGATTTCTATGAGAAATGGATTTTCTATTTTAAAAAGACTGGATGCTTACATGGATTGAAGAGGACTGGAATCCAGGGGTAGGTGCGTAGGTTTTTTTTTTGTTTTGTTTTCTTTACAGGTACCAATGTGGATTATACGGGAGAAGGGGACAGACCAGAACCAGTGACTAGGTAAGTATGTAATATGAGTGAATGTGTGTATTTCTTTTTCAGGTAAACTAGGGGCACGAGCGGGCCCTTAATGCCCACATGCTGGTACTTGTGGTTCTCCAAGTACCAGCATGCGGGGCAGGATTGCTGGGACCTCTAGTTCTCCTTTTAAATGACAATATTACTTTATCTTTTTTTTACACAATCAAATGTGTACCCTCGGTGGGGGGTGGGGGGCTTTATTGGGTTGTCCCTACCTCCCCAGAGATTCCCGGGCTGACTAGTGTGGACTGGTGAATGTTTTGGCTGGGGGACTCCGTGAAGTGGGTCCCACGGCTACGGTATTACACCCTGCTAGAAAGAGCCCGGTGCTGGTTGTGGCTAATATGGGGCACCCCTATTCACTTTGCCCCCTGTATTTCCACAGCCAGGACTGGCTCACTGAGCCTGGAATACAACACAGGAATTTACCAAGATGTATGATTGCAGTTACCAGTGTAAACTAAAAAAAAACTCTGTCCAAAATTTACGTTTAAAATAGGTCCCCCTCCTGAACAGCGTGTTTAGCAGAATCATACACAGGCCAGTGTGTATACACATACAGCTCTTCTCCGAAAGTGACAGGACCCACAAGGTTTTCTGCACTTGTAGGGCTGCCAGCCAATCAGTAGCAGCTGCTATAGTAACCGGCCACTGATTGGCTGTGAGTGGCTTGGCTGTGAATCAACAGCCAGGCCGCTGATTGGTCACGCTCTGCAGCCGCACGCCAGCCCGCTCCTTATACAGCCGTGCCCGCCCGCACTGTGGAGTCTGCTCTGGATTGCCGGCTATTGCTAACCGGCGGCTGAGTGCGGACACACTCACTCACTGGCTGCTGTGAGAGGTCCACAGTGGGAGTCTGTGCCTGTGCCCTGCGCTGGCCCTGCATTCTGCAAAACTTGCTGAAGCTTACTGTTCTTCAATCTGGACTGGTGGAGGGCGAGTAAATTGAATGTGTGACAAAAAGTGTCACACAGCCTGAGTTTTTCAACTCAACCCCGGTATCCCAGGATTGAAAAATGAGACTGGATTGGCTTCCTAACTGCTAGACTGCAGACTCAATCATAAAGGGAAAGACATAAAGGAGAGAAGGACGCGTGTTTTACCTTCTTTATTGTTAAAAATGTAAAACTGCATACTGTACATTTCCAAATTAAACAATTTGGAAATCTATCATTCAAACAAGCAAACCTTGAAGAGTGTTTGAAATAGATTCAGTGAATTGATATAAGATATTAGTAGCTTCTAGCACCACAGTTTGCCAAACGTTTCAACACGGTTGAGTTTTTGGCAAGGAAGAGCAGTGCTGAAGCTGAATGGCCAGATTATGCCGGGCACAGTTATTGTGATTGGACAATAACTGCGTACTGAGTCATATAGCTTTATTGTCTGACCATCCTGACCATATAACCGATTTAGGAATAGCGCCGGGAAGGCGCTGTAGACTTCTGACTATAGGATTTCTGCTCGCACCTTCCTTAGGAGGGTGCAAGCAGAAAGCCGACTAAACTAAGGCCGCAATGCTGTTTTCCGACGTAGCACGTGCGCTAACAACATAGCAGCTTGCACTTAAGTCTGAGAATGCCGGTATCCGCGACTAAACACCTAGTTTAAGGCGTGGTAAAAGGCATCTACAGACTAAGTGCAGGGCACAGTGCTGTCAATTGAATAGCTCCCGGAACTACTTCCCGGAACTATTCAAATCGCGATGAATTGAATCTGTATCAATGCCCCCTGATTTGTTATTTAAGAGAATATCCTATCGTTTTGGACCCATACAAGCTACAGCATGTGACCAAATAGATCTAGAAACACTATTGGTCAGTAAAAATGCTGCAAATATTGGAAGCTGTAAATTTTGGATTGGTCAGTTAGCAAATTAGGGGGTCTATTTACTAATTACTGTGTTTGAAAAATGACAGTTGGGAGCTGATTGGCTGGCACCTTATCACTTTCTTATCACTTTTCACTCTGTCTCCTAACACTGCTTAGTAAATAGATCCCTAGGGGTCTTCAGTTGTTCTTAAAATGCTTACACCCAGCTTGCCCTGCAAGCCACACAGCTGTGGAGGCACAGGCAAAGGACTTACGAGACTGTTGACAGCTGTCGAATTGTAAAACGACCAAATGTAAGGAGATTGAATATTGAAGTACAGGTTGAGTCTCCCATATCCAAAATGCTTGGGACCACGGGTATTTTGGATATCGGAATATTCCGTATTTTGGAATATTTGCATATCATAATGAAATATCTTGGGAATGGGACCCAAATCTATACAGAGGATGCTTTTGTGTTTTATATACACCTTATACACACAGCCTGAAGTTCATTTTATACAATATTTTTAATAGTTTTGTGCATTAAAAAAAGTTTGTGTACATACATAAAATTAATTTATATTTCACCTAGACATTATACAAACAGCCTGAAGGTTATTTTATAGAATATTTTTAATAATTTGTTACTTAGACAAAGTTTGTGTACATTGAACCATCAAAAAACAAAGGTTTCACTTTCTAAGTCATGCTAAAAATATTCCGTATTTCGGAATAATTGGATATGGGAGACTCAACCTGTACAACCTAGAGGTCCTTCAGGTAAAAGGGGCATGTCTGGGAAATCGTTCATATCTGAAAGAAAAATCTGACGTGTGCAACGATGCACGTTCCCGTTTGTCAGATAACGATATCTGACATCTGATGTGTTTGCAGTCAGTTTTGGACGATTTCCATTCATTTTAATGCAGTCAAAAATCGTTCAATCGTTTGCAGATCGTTTGCAAATTGTTCAGTCGTTCATCTGACATATCTGACCGTGTGTATGCACCATAATATAGGGAACATAGCCTGAGTATGTGTTTTACAGAGAACACAGTTTTTGGTTGAAGAAAAAAAAGATACTTGTAACTGGTATGTTACAAGTTTACATGTGGTAAAATGAATTGTAGTTGTAGAATTTTGCACTTGTGGCAGTGTCATGATGTGAGCCCCAAACTTGCTGTCTGTACTGTTTGCCAATTGAATAGTTGACATTTTAAAGTCTTTGGGGGCTATCTATCAAAGCTGGGAGAGAGATAAAATTGTGAAAGATAAATTACCAGCCAATCAGCTCCTAACTATCATTTTATAAACACAGCCTGCAAAATGTAAATAGGAAGTTGATTGGTTAGTACTTTATCTCTCACAATTTAATCTCTCTCTCAGCTTTGATAAATAACCCCCCTTTGTCTTGTAACATCTCTTATGTCTTGTTTGGTGTTTGGGGGGTGGACTCTGCACACTGATTTTAATTATTTCTTAATTGCAACCAGTTTGTTGATGTTCTCAATTGGACAGTACTGTGACTGAAAGGGTCTATAAAGCAGACTGCTGTCACTGTTAATTACTTTTGCCCCCAAATTATTTTTAATGAGGAATAAATCCACAGTAGAGAGTGTTTGAAGTTCCCCTGCATGTCGTTTTGATAAGCAGCCATACTGAGCTCACTGCTGGAAAAGAATTGCAGGAGGAAAGTGGCCTGTGGTAAGTGCCATTAAACACTGTATGTCACCATTACATCATGCAGCTAATTGCTTACACCTGCCACTTGTTAATTTCAGTAATCCAGTAGTCTCAGATTCACGTGCTAAAAGTTCTATAGAATGTAAGATGAACTCTCTACATCAGGGATAATTGTACATTCTTTTATATATATATATATATTTTTTTATTTTTTTTTTAAGGTAATTCCTGTTCCCTAATGGCAGGATGGAGTCTTTTACTCTGAAAAATCACATTATTCCTCTTTTTTTTTTTTTTTTTCCATTGCTGATGTCCGTTAATTTAGCCATTCACGAAGACTGATCATAACGCTGCTCGTGTTGCAGGACTGGTTATTCACCTCCTTCCGAAATGTCTGAAGACTTTGACCTTTTTTTTTTTTTGTCAAAATAAAAAGATGTCCGTTTCCACGTTTGGGGGAGATGCATCAAATCTTCTAAAGAGGACAATTGGAGGTCTTTCCCATAGCAACCAAACTGCTAAATGTTTAGTAAATCCGTTTATCAAAAACATGATGGCGATGTCACAAAAGCGCAGATGGAGATGGCGGATATCTGTGGAGTGGCGCAGTGCAATACACACTGACTCTTCTATTTGGACTGTTGCTGGAATGAGGGCTTCTGTGTCATGTATAACAGGGAAAACAGATGTTTGAATTTATTTTACTTTGAACTATATTTTATGCGGAATATTTAGTTGAGTTATAGCTCAGCAACACTCCTTGCTATACAAGATTATAATCTGCTGATATGTGTGGGCTCCTTCACACTGGCGTGTTTAGTCCTTGTATTGTAATGTGCATGGACTGCACACATATCGCACACACTGCTTAGTAAATAGACCCCTTAGCAATGTGGTTCATAAAGACCGGTGAAAGCAGACGTGTTCTGCTTTCATCCTAACCCTGTTAATTTATCATCTGCTGGGGAAAGGCCACCACGTGCACTGTACCAGTATCTCTGCGTGGGGGAGATGGAACTGACCAGGGGCTGGCTGGCAAACTTAAGACTGGTGGGGGCAAGCCCACAGCACTGGCCCATGAGCAGCAGCCCGTACAAAGGTGGTTAGGTGTTTTAACATATTGCCATTATAGTATTGTGGAAATAAAAATAAAAAATCCCTTACCACCAAAATTTATAAAAATATTGCTTGGGTGTATATTTCGGTTTTATTAAAAAAAAAAAAAAAAAGAAAGAAAAACTAAATGATAAATTTAACAAAAAATTACTTAAAATAAAAAAATAATAATAAAAAAAATGCTGTATCGGAACAATAAGGGCCTGATTCTGAGTCACACGCATTGCAGATGTCGGGCACAGCAGAGTGAGTTTTAGCAACTGCGCATGCGCGAAAACTTCAGAAAGCCAGTACGGCAAATGTGTTACCCTGAGTGTACACACAATGATGCTGTTGCGATCGGGTCAAATGGTATTGAAAATGGAGCGGCAGAGTGATGGGCATTCGTGGGCGGTGACCTCGAAGTGAACACAAAAATAGTGTCTCATGGGCATGTTATGGGACTGTTGTGGGGTTATCAGTGAAAGCTGACACCATTTTATGCCCCACAGTAAGGCTTCTAATTACTTTTAAATTACCTGCTCATTGTCAGGGGTTTTATGCTTTCGGTTTACATTCTCGTTGCCAGGAGTCTCATGCTTGTTGTCAGGGGTTTTATGCTATGGGTTTACATGCTCGTTGCCAGGGGTCTCATGCTTGTTGCCAGGGGTTTTATGCTATGGGTTTACATGCTCGTTGTCAGGGGTTTCATCTCATCAGGGGTCTCATGCTCACTGCCAGGGGTCTCATGTTCGTGGATGTCAGGGGTTTCACAGGAGAAGATGCAGCTTTCTACATCTTCTCCAGGCAGTGCTATGCACTCCCTGACAGACGCTAGAGGTCAAGTAGGACCTCTAGCATCTGTCACTTCCTAGGTGGCGGCCATTTTTGGAGGGATGTTTTCAGCAGATTCTAGCTGTCCGCATTGAATCTGCAGCCCCCAAGCCACCGCGGGGTCTGTGGGGGCTATTGTTACTTGCAGCCACGGCTGCAGCAGCATTGCACACTGGACCACCAGGCCTCTTTGCTACCTGAGGAGGCGGCCCGCGATGCCCGCCCCTGGAACTGACTGAAGCCTGTGTGCACGATCCTAAGAATGGAAGCTCTTCTGTCATTGGAGGGATTGTAGTCATTAGGTCAACGATAACAATGTCGACAGTTATGGTATCGACATTGTTATAAATGTCGACAGGCAACATTGTCAGAATGTCGACATTAATATTAGGCTGCGAGGTGGGAGGGTTAGAGTTAAGCTAAGGGGGGCCGGGAGGTTAGGGTTTGGCACTGGAGTGAGCAGTTAAGATTAGCGATGGGGGACTGTATTTACCAAATTGCTGGCGCATCAGATGACTCCGCCAAAACTGACGGTCACCAGGGCCGATGTTTGTTGACATTTCATCAGTGTCTGCATGATGAATGGTCCATGTCAACATTCTCATGTCGACATATCTTACCTAACACGTCATTGGAAGTACTAAACATTTTAAACTTCTGATCTCTGTTAACCTATAGTGATTTACATTTCCCTTTGTATTGCATACTTTCTTCAAAATGGAATCCTATTTTTAACTTTAATGATCACTATTGGATTTCTCTCAAATGTCTTGTCATTCCACTTTGAAAATAGTTTGGTTTTAGGAAGGTTAGAAAAATAGGGTCAACAGGGAATAAATTAATATTCAATAACCTATTTCCTATGTTATACTTTGTAAGTTCTAGATTTTCTTAGTAGACTGAGGTGTTCAGCATTAACCCAATGATTGTATTTATTTTATTTTTAATGAAGTACGCCCAATGCAGCTTTTGAATGCAATTTATCATGCTGGGTGTGATTACAATGGCAAGTACACCGTGCTGTTGGATCAAGCTCTCTCCTGCCGGCTTCTGTGATCTGCACTGTGTCCAAGGGCGCAGCTTCGGATCATCAAATAAACACTGGCCGCCTGAATAACCCTCAGGTTACTTAGTATGGCCGATGTTTTCACTCTGTCGGTTCCAGAAAATCTGCGTCGGACCGGCACATGCACAGTATAGTTCCTGCACATACGCTGATCATTAAACATTGAAGTTGTGCATAAACCATCAGGTTTATGTAAAATTCTGACTCTGACCCTGGGTCGTGCATTGAGGATTTCTGTCTGTGGAAGCAGGTGGGATAATTACTGACCCAGCAAAATAGATTAACTCACTTGTACACGATTAAAGGGGTTGGGTATGATATCCCGGTGGTGACCGTCTCACCGGTCATAATACTGGCAGCGGAATCCTGATGGTCAAATCCTGACAAATTTTTGTGAGTATTCTAACCAACCACTCCTGCAGCTTAACCCTAACCATCCCCTACTGCAGCCTAGCCCTAACCCACCCCTCCTGCACCCTAACCATCCCCTACTGCAGCCTAGCCCTAACCCACCCCTCCTGCACCCTAACCATCCCCTACTGCAGCCTAGCCCTAACCCACCCCTCCTGCACCCTAACCATCCCCTACTGCAGCTTAACCCTAACCATCCAGTACTGCAGCCTAGCCCTAACCATCCCCTACTGCAGCCTAACCCCAACCCACCCCTCCTGCAGCCGAATCCTAACCTACCCCTCCTGCAGCCGAATCCTAACCCACCCCTCCTGCAGCCTAACCCTAACCCACCCCTCCTGCAGCCTAACCCTAACCCACCCCTCCTGCAGCCTAACCCTAACCCACCCCTCCTGCAGCCTAACCCTAACCCACCCCTTCTGCAGCCTAACCCACCCCTCCTGCAGCCTAACCCTATCAATCCCCTACTGCAGCCTAACCCTATCCATCCCCTACTGCAGCCTAACCCTATCCATCCCCTACTGCAGCCTAACCCTATCCATCCCCTACTGCAGCCTAACCCTATCCATCCCCTACTGCAGCCTAACCCTATCCATCCCCTACTGCAGCCTAACCCTATCCATCCCCTACTGCAGCCTAACCCTATCCATCCCCTACTGCAGCCTAACCCTATCCATCCCCTACTGCAGCCTAACCCTAACCCACCCCTCCTGCAGCCTAACCCTAACCATCCCCTACTGCAGCCTAACCCTAACCCACCCCTCCTGCAGCCTAACCCTAACCATCCCCTACTGCAGCTTAAAGGCCCCTACACACTATCCAATATATTTAATGATTTGGCCGATTTTGACACATCGGAACGACAAATCGCTAAAAATGTGTAGTGTGTGTGCAGCTCCCGTGGAGCCGTCTGCCTCATTGCCTATTATTTTGTACATGCAGTAAGATCAGGTGATGCGGCTGACGATCCCATGCAGTGCTATGCGGGGGAGGGGCGGCATATATAGCAGTTGGGCACCGTATCGCCCAGTGTGTACGGATTGCACCGATATGTCGTGGGCGACATTGTTGGGTACACATTCGTTTAGTGTGTACCCAGCTTAACCCTATCCCTCCTTCTAGTGCCTAACCCTAAACCTAATACTGGCATGTAGTCGGCATCACAACAGTCAGGATGCCGAAGGTCACAATAACGTCTGTGGCATCCCGACTGTCAGAATCCCCACACCTTGCCGAGGTAAGTATTAGGGCCAGGGGACACTAGGGGTTAGGGTTAGGCTGAGGGACAGGATGGTTAGGGTTAAGCTGCAGGCCCTCGGGTAAGGGTTACAATATTTAACACAAATCTGTCAGGATTCTGACTTTCGTCTTCCTGACCGTCGGGATCCCGTATCAAACCCCTAATACGGTATTTGTTGGGATTATGATCATTGGGCTTCTGCTGTCGGTATTGTGACCGTCGGGATGGTCACAGCTGGGACCCTGACTACATCCCGATTGAAGAAATCCACAAAATATGACCTGCAGGTGGTACTGGAGGACTGGAGTTGAGACCCCCTGAGGTAAACCATTGAGACACATACGTTTTGATCAACACTTATGTCACACCTACATTAAAGCTGTCTTGTTCTAACATGAGAAAGTTGCTTTGGTGTATGCGTGTAATCTCATTGGACTTTTATCACATACAGTGTAATCTCGTCAATGAGCTTCACCCACTTTCATGTTACCCAAATAAATTATCTATTGGTACAGGTTGAGTCTCTCATATCCAAAATGCTTGGGACCAGGTGTATTTTGGATATCAGAATATTCCGGATTTTGGAATAATTACATGCCATAATGAGATACCTTGGGAATGGGACCCAAATCTAAACACAGAATGCATTTATGTATTATATACACCTTATACACACAGCCTGCAGGTCATTTTATACAATATTTTTAATAATTTTGTGCATAAAAAAAAGTTTGTGTACATACATGAAATTAATTTAGGTTTCATCTACACCTTATACACACAGCCTGAAGGTTTATACAATATTTTTAATAATTTTGTTATTTAAACAAAGTTTGTGTACATTGGACCATCAGAAAGCAAAGGTTTCACTTTCTCAGTCATGCAAAAAATATTCCGTATTTTGGAATATTTGGATGTGGGATGCGGGATGTGTATTACAATCTACATTTGTTTGCTTAGTAGTGATGGTCAGAGGTACAGGATTTTGCATGGCCGTCCTCTCCTTCGGCAACACTACATAGGGAATCGGTAGAGTCTCTGTTTGTTTGTTTTCATTTGATTGGTTGAATTTTATTATTTTTATATTGCGAAATCACAGTAATGGTGTTTTGCAGTGTTCAATTAATATCTTCCTAATGACACGTGGAGCGCGCATATCATGGGTACACACTAGACCAGGGGTGGCCAACCCGTGGCTCTCGATCAGCATGTGGCTCTTTTGAGTTTCCGATGCAGCTCCTGGCTCGTGGCTCAGCAGACTCCCACTACTGCTGAGAATGATGGTCTCTGAAGCGATCAGACTAAAGAAGCCTCTGATCGCTTCAGAGGCCAGCATTCCCATTAATGCAGTGCGGGGTGACGTCATGATGTCACCCGCGATGTGAGGAGCCCGTGCTGGATCCAGCAGGAAGCGGCATCAGCGACGGCAGGATTCGGGAGCCCTGACGGCATGGAGCGGTGTCCATATGAAGACAGGTAAGTTTCTTCATCGTGGTGTGGGCGGGGAGGGGGAGCTAGTACTGGGGGCACTACCTTATGGGGCACGACTACAGGGAGCATTGCAGAAGGGGTATAACTACTGGGGTCATTGCTTAATGGGCAGAGCTACATGGGGGCATTGCAGAAGTGGCCACAGCTACAGGGGGCATTGCAGAAGTGGCAC
Organism: Taudactylus pleione; assembly: GCA_031769625.1. Lineage (NCBI taxonomy): Eukaryota > Metazoa > Chordata > Amphibia > Anura > Myobatrachidae > Taudactylus > Taudactylus pleione. Next base: position 2,646,005 of record JAUIMM010000343.1, on the reverse strand, counting down.
AACTACTGGGGGACATTGCATAATGGGCACAGCTACAGGGGGTATTGCATACGGGCCACAACTACAGGGGACATTTCAGAAGGGGCACAACTACTGGGGGCATTGCTTATTGGGCACAACTAGGGGGCATTGCAGAAAGGGGAAAACTATTGTATAATGGGCACAGCTACAGGAGGCATTGCATAAGGGCCACAACTACTGGGGGCATTGCTTAATGGGCACTGGCTTTCTCAATGTATTTTATGTGGTTCTGGATTTCAATATTTATTTTATTTGGCTGTGTATTTTAAATGTATTTTATCTGGATCTGGCTTGTTTCTGTGTATTTTATGTGAACGTGGCTATTTCAATGTTTTCTGTATTGCTCTGGCTTTTTCTTTCACTTCAACAGTGAAAATATTATATTGCGAATTTTATGTAAATTGTGTATTTTCAATGTGCTGGGCTCGCCGCCAGCATGACTAAAAACGGCGGTGTGACACAAGGTCATGCTCCTGGGAATGGAATACCTTGTGACAGCTAGGCCACGCCCCATTTTTGCGCGCACGCATGTGATCGGCTCTTCAACTTGACCACAGACATTTTTTGACTCTTTGTGGTAAATTTACTAAGATGGGAGTTCTATTTAAGAAGTGATGTTGCCCATAGCAACCAATCAGATTCCAGGTATTATCTTCTAGAAGGTGCTAGATAAATGAGACGTAGAATCTGATTGGTTGCTATGGGCAACATCACTTCTTAAATAGAACTCCCATCTTAGTAAATTTACCCCTTTGTCTCTGACTGGTTGGCCACCCCTGCACTAGACAATGCACCCGATATGCCGCTCAGATCCACAGGATCAGACGACATATCTGGTGTGCACCCTCCTTAAGAGTCAGACACCGCTCCGTATACGGCCACAATTGATGCAGTGTTAGCAAACTGTGCATGTGCGGAAGCAAATTTACGCATTTTTACATATTTTGAGTCTGATGGATGAAATCTGTCTCATGCGAGTGTTGTGTGCATCTAGAGTTTCATGCTATGACGGAACTCCTGCACCCAGCATTGGACAGGTGCAAATGCTGATAATAATGATGGTGCTTGCGGCTGTGGACAGTGAGCTGCGCGACTTCCCGCTTGTAGCCGCACGGATGCTCGCATTAACTTCAGGTAGTAAATCTGGCTTCTACGTCTTCCCACAATTACAACCACTTGGACTCAGAACAGGCCCATTGTCTCAAGTGTCACATGCAAATAGTGGAGCCAGTCATTTTGCAGCTGGTCCAAAATTCCTGAAAATGCAGTTTACAAGGAACTAGTGACATCACCAAGGCAAAACTATCTACTTGGTCAGGTGTTGCTATTCAGTCATTGGCCACATTTATAAATATTGCTCCAATCCCTGGGCGTTTGTTTCCAAGACACAAGATTTGGAGTCCGCCAACCTCCAGTATACAGCTGGTAATGGAGACCGAATACGGGCTGTGTAAGCTGTACTTTGCAATGCACCTGGACATTGATACATAGTGGGAAATCAAAAATAAAAGAAACCCCTCTTTTACCTCTTATGCCCATTTTAGTGCATACATTTAGTATTTACATTTGTTTCAGTTTAGTTTCATACATTTCAGTAAACCATAATAACAAGGTTTGCGTCTTTATGCAAATGCTGCTACAAAGCCCTGCCCTGGTGTACATCCCAATGTGCTAGGACTGGGTCGCCCTCTGTCAGCATCTATTGGGGCTGTATTACAGCTTGGTGCAGCCCTATGGTAAGTGCAGATTTTCGGTCTGAGCATGTGAACGATGGAGCAACTACTGTATGCAGGCAAACACTTCAGCAACACTCCTATAACACGCCCATTAGACGGACTCTCTGTGTGTCTGAATAGTCACTGCCCAGGAACGCCCAGCGCATGTCCAATACCTTTCTGATACAGTGTGTCTCAATTGCGACTGCGCCTTTGTGCATACACACAGGGCCTGATTTTGAGATTGGCGCTAATGCAATCTGTTGCAATCTCTTACAGACCGCAATTGCGAAAATATGCCAATGTCTCCAAAAATTTAGCCGAGCATATGGACACTCACCGCTGCATTCTCATATCCGTCCGATGATGTGCATCCACGGAAACATCGGCGCAGATCGGGCAGCCACACAGCTTCTAAGTCAAGTCTGACCAATCTCAAACACTGTGGCTCTCCTGACAGGCTGAGCTCTCTCATGCTGCGTATGAGATATCAATGGCTAATTTATGCACGCCCATGAAAAGGTGTTTAAAGAGTCAGACACACCTGCTTTGTTCTAACCACCCCTAATATCCCCCCCCAAGCACTGACTGCCCGTCATGCACTTTGCGAGAGAATCCTTTGTACGAGCGTAATCCTAATTCAAGCGTTGCATGTGTGCAGTGAGCATTCGTGCATGCGCAATGGAAAACAATCGCTTAATCTGCTCAAATCTCGAGATCAGGCCCACAGTGTAACACATGCTCCGTACTGTTTTTTGTAGTAGGGGTCGCATATATTCACTCAACTCTATGAACGTCAGCACTGTGAACGACTTCGAATTAGGCCCCAAATGGGGAAGCCCAATTGCGTTTTCTACCCTTGGAAGGTTTAGTAGGTAGGGCCCACATCATGGGAACAAAGGGCCTTTTTTCTCTATCCTAATCTGGAAGTCAAATAGTAACTGCTGCTCTTTTTATCCATCATAGGAGCATGAGCACGGTGTAGGTAGATTGTTATAGATTAAATCTGACTTTTTTATTTTTCTTCTTTTTTTTGCTCAATATAAAATAAGATGCACAGTAATATCTTGCAACATCACCAAAAACATTATTCTACTGCTAACATTTAGAGAGTACTTTTGTAATTATCTGTTTCATATCAATGCCAGATTTTCATTTTAGCACTTAAAGGGATTATAAATCAGGTTGTGATAGTTCCCATTAATTGTATAGACAGGAAACAAAAACTCTGTAATTTGTCAAAACAGAAACTTTCATTCCTCTAATTTCCAGGCAAAGCCATGAATATACAGGATATGACGTTATTGAGATGAGATGTTTCACGAAAAGTATTTTTACTTACATTGAACACATTTGCTGGATCTTTAACAATTTAAAGGATAGTTTTCCCCCTCTACCACCAACCTGGTTCCAAGATACTCCAATCTCTAACAGCTGTCCATAACTTTTTCAAGATCAGCATTCACTTGAGTTAATAAAAAAAAAAAAAAAAAACCTGGTTTGCCTTCAGTACTTATTGCATTCCCCATTATCTCTCCCACTCTCTAATAAGTTGTCTGTCACCACTTAAATGTTTTTTTTAGGAGCTACTCATTCCAAATAGGAAGCCTTAAGTCCTCCCTACAACTACAATTAAGTCCCAGTTATTATTACCCATATAATAAGAATCACAGGCAAAATGGATACAATAAGAATCACAGTGACCAATGTTATTAAATGAAGTTTAATATGAGAAAGATACTCACAATGCTTAAAGTATATACAAAAAAAATTAAATAAGCTGACATGCAAAGCTAGTCTTAGGCAAATAATATTCTTATAAACAAAAAGGAAAAAACCAACAGAGCAGTCTCACTTACATGAGTCAGTATTGTGGGGAGAGGCAAGTAGATGGAGCTATTCCAAATGTCAGATTAGCTCCCAAGAATTTTATAAAGTTTCAAGTTCTACATGGTATTTTATGCCTGCCTGGGCTGTCGCACAGCCCCCTCCTGCTGGCTCACGGGATTGTGCAGTTGCTAATTAGGTTTTATGGCCCTTTGTTCAGCGTATGCTGTCACTCAGGTATGGAGGGGTGACACTTTTTAGGGCAATCTCATGTTGGTGAGAAGGGTAAGGCCGGAATGTATGAGTCCCCATAATTTTGCCATTATCTGTCTATTGGATAGTTTGCTGGCAGTCCTAATGGGCTATACATAAATCTGTCAGCCTCTCACTCAATGGCATCTTCTCTGACAAATAAATAACCCTGCAGCTGAACAGTACACATCAAGGAGTCATCTGCTTTTAGATTGTGATTAAGAAGAATTGTGAACAATAGGTTTTCAGAGCGGGTGTTGTGATTATGTTATGGATCAGGAGATATTACGCATCATGTAACCTTTTATGTTTATTAAGTGTATTTCTTTAATTACCAGTTGGTGACCAGCAGATGACTTTCTATCCTTGTTCAATATAACATACAGAAATGCATGTTTCTGGATGAAAAACGCAGCACAATATATCCTTCTATGATAAGAATGATGTAGTTTTACACATATATGCATTCAAATAAAGGGGGGAATTAAATTCCGCACAAGTTTGTTAAGCTCCCGGGTTGAGTGCTGGTGCTATGCCATGCTCTTACCGCACACAATGCTGTACTGAGGGATTAGTTAGCATCCTCTTGAGGTGCTAGTCGCGGAATTACAAAGCTGGCAATTAAATAACCTTTGCAATGGAAAATCACAGTAAAGGTGCCTACACACTATACCAGTGGTCAGGGAACAGGGGTAAATTATCCCACATGGGGTAAAAATGAAATTCCTGGGGGTAATGGACGGACAGCCGGGCATGCATAGAATGATTCATATACATGCCCGGCTGTGCCGCAGGGAGGCATCTTCTAGAACAGTGGTCGGGGAACTGGGGTAAATTACCCCACATGGGGTAAAAATTAAACGCCTGGGAGTAATGGACGGACAAGCCCATAGTTCCGAGGAGCAGCCAGACGGACAGGTCGGTGGCGGATGCAGGAGCGGGGATTAAGGTAAGTATTTTTTTTGTACAAGCTTCACTACAGGGGCATTATATGGGGCCACTACTATATCGGCATAACTATGGGGGCACTACTACATCGGCATAACTATGGGGGCACTACTACAAGGGCATAGCTATGGGGACACTACTACAGGGGCATTATATGGGGTTACTACTATATGATTTCCTTCCTTTCAAATCAAGGGGGTAACGTTGGCGTATCTAAATATATTTTGGGGTAATAGGTAAAAAAGTTCGGAACGACTAGTCGTGTAACATATGTGCAAATCGTGAGTGCCCGCTAACGATGCCGATGTGCGTACCCGCATGATGTCCGTCGTATCTTCAGATCTTGCCTACAGCAGGCAAGATCTGCCAATCTCGTACACGACACACTGGAAATCGTTAAGGATAGATTGTTGGTGAAATTGGACACTTTAAAGCACCATATCGTGTCCTGGAGTGCCAGGTAGCTGCCGGGGAGAATTCAAGGGAAATCGTTTGCGATATCGCTTCATGAGCACATTGTCTAGTGTACCTACCTTAATACTACACTCAGTGTCGGACTGGGGCATGAAGGACCCACCGGGGGAATGCAGTGATAGGGGCCCCTACTTAGGGGTGTGGCCAGACTTCAGAGGGGGTGTGGCTAACCATTAGAGAGTGCATGGTCTAGGCCCCTTTAAAAAAAAATATATATATATAGTAAATACTGCTAGTGCATGAATGTTAATATACCAGATAAACAACAGCAATGCATTGTAGAAAATACACCTTCTCCTGTGCAATATAAGGTAACATATATATGATGCATGATTCAAGTGCACAGTCTGGAACCTGATCCCTTAAGGAGGGGGTGGGCCTTCAGGCAGTGGGACCCACTGGGGGTTTCCCCTGTACCCCAGTGGGCCAGTTTGACCCTGACTACACACTGCCTTTTTATTTCAGACCTCCTATACACTGTACTAAGCATTTTAGATGAGTTGGGCCTAGTTGTCCAATAAAGGAAGCTATGTATTCAAACTTTTTTGTTTTCTACTACTCTCTACAGTTTATTCAGCTTGAAATACTATTATTTAATACATTTAACTAGGTCTGTTTTGTGACCCTTGCAAGGATGCCCTTCAAAATAAATAAAATAAATCATCCTGCATTCCAAATAATGTGGAAAAAATAACATTGCAACAATGCCCTTGGAACTAGTGTTTTATATTTTAACAACTTGCATAAGTTAAAATATTTATCAGTATGTCTTAAGGTGCCCATACACGGTGTGATGCACCGTCTGGGGGGCGACTACCGATCCGTCGGCAGACGGATCGTGCTGTCACCGCCGGCAATGGTGTGGTCCCCTCTGACCGCACGATATGCCAGCTCCCCCCTCATCCATCTGAATGGGATTGTACAACGCATCCCAGATCAGATGAACCTGCAGGAAGATCTGGGGATGAGATATAGATCCCGCGGGAGCGCAAAGCACGATATCAGGTATGATATCGTGCCCATACACGGCACGATATAGCACCTATATCGTGCCGTGTATGGCCAGCATTACGGTAGGGATATCAAGGGCAGACCCTAATGTAAACACTTATTGGTAGTGCACTATGGAAAGAGTGGTGCATTTGAATTAAAAAACAAATTACTGGTTCTCTCAGGTCTAGCGGATGATTAGAAGTTTTTGGTGAAAATTAGCAGGTACTGTTTGTTTGCCTTTCCCCACCAAGATGGTAACATTAGTCCAGTGGAGCATATGAGTAATATTTCCTTTTAATTTAGATGGGGAAGCACAATGAAAGCTCTCACTTAATAGCTCTATTTCTTTGTAGAGTAACTTGTGACTGTGCTTCATTGAACTTCTATTTATTTGAAAGGTGCCACAAAACTCCACAGCAACAGACTGTCAGAATAATAAATTATAAGGAATGCTAATATACATAAAAACAGAATAAATGCTTACGAGATTAACAAAGGAGGTGCAGAGAGAGAGAGAGAGAGAGGTTAGAGAGGGCCTCGCTCGTGAGCAGTCTACGGGGAGAGGACCATTAAGCCTATAGGAGCTGCTGGGACTCTGGGTGTAGATGGAACAGGAGCTGGTAGAACCACACATAGAACACACAAAAAGGGAGCAGTATTATTTGGAGGTAGCATAGTGAAGAGTTGGCTGTTGAGTGCTTGAAAGATTGTTGGTGGAGTCATGTCATGTGTAGCTAGAAGCGTCTTGAGTATAGGGAGCAGAATTGTAGAAGTAATGGTGGTAGGTATGTGTAGGTGGTTATCGGAGTGGAGGTGAGGTTCAGATCAGGGTCTGATTTAAGAGAGCGAGACATTAATATAGTCAAAGATTTAAGTAAGGCTGGATTTTGTGAGGGCTTTAAAAGTAAGTGAGCAGCTTCATTTGGATTCTTTAATTAATTCGGAGTCAATGTTGAGATTTGTAGGTTAGGATAATCAGCTTTGTTGTAGCATTAATGGTGCATACACACGGTATGATAAAAATGCAAGATATGAACTATCGTTAATTTTTTGGTGCCTTCCAACCCTCAAACAACCAGAGATGCTCGGGCACGTATGGATGATAATGATATCGACCATCGCCCTTGCATGCAGGCCAACCAGGTTACATTGGGCTCTACGTTGGTGGGTTGGTGGTGTGCTGGATGATCGATATCGATCTTCCAGCACACTGGGAAGGTGCAGGGAGATCAGCCAGCGATATCGTTATCGCTGACTGATCGTACTGTGTGTACGCACCATTAGATATGAAAAACTTCATTAGACGTTTGGTAACATTCAGGAGGAGTAGACATGAGTGCAAGGGACTGAATGAGTAAGTCTGATGGTGGTGTCAAGGATGACACCAAAGCAGTTAGATTGGGTAACTAGGGAGAATACGATTTTGGGAGATGACAGCAAGGCAGTTGGACACATGGGATTACAAGTTGAGTTGTCAGATGAGAAAGTAGATGACATCTGTAGATAGAAATATATTAGTGGAGACAGTTCTTGCTCATTTTAACCATGATTGAGTAATAATGTTAAGCCCACTTTCTATGCTGCTCAGACGACCAACTGTCCTACTCAAGAATCAATCTCGGAACCAAGCAGTGTTTTAGTGAAGCACGTTCTGTGTCTTTCAATTACACTGTACAACAAATTAATACTTTTAATTTGTTTCCTTTCTAAAAATAGTCATACATTACTAATTTGAGGTCAAGAAAAACTAAAATGATTTCAGAATGTTTTTACTAGCTCTATTTTTTGAGCTACACTACCTGCACTATACTGTATGTACATTAGTAATATAGTCATAGTGAAAAGCTATTTTAAAATAATCTGATATTTTCTTGATAGAAAATAAATAACAGTTGTTTTAATTCAATCAATCACAAATAAGAACACAAAATGAAGCAAACATACAGCATACGGAAGTACTATGTAATATAGTGGCCTATTCATGGGGGTGCTTTCTCTTTGCTTGTCGCTTGTACTCCTCTTCTGGGGCATCTCTTGTCACTGTCCAACAGTAGTGATTCACCTACCCTGATATCTTTGTTCCATTGCTGAATGTCTTGGTGGAATCGCTCACTATGCTTGTCACTCAGTGCACCACAGTTATCTTGTGTGGGTAATCCCGTGAATCGCATATATTTGAATAGGGGAGGGGACAAATAACTGATTCATTTAATTGGGTCATTAGGCCCCGCCCCCTCTGTGCAGAACAGATTGCTGGTAAGATTCTCTCCATTCTGCCCACTGCACTAGGAATACCCCTACATTGTCATAAATGGGCTATATTTTGGAACTCAGAGCTAACTGAGAGTTTTAAATGTCATATTCATTCTTTGCATGCTGAAATCAATTAGAAGTAACTATTTTCACATCGGAAACATTTTCATTGTTGTGCAGTGTTATCAACCAACTTCACTCATTTAACAGACCTGATTGACCTGACCACTGGATTTTGACAGAGCCCTTCTGAGTAAATCTCTTAGATTTATTGCCTTTAGAATTTCCAATCTCAATTACTTGGAGTTTACAAGTTGAATTATCTTTACTTAATGACTTACTGAGTGTCTTCACTCAACAAGTTATTAACCTCTAACAAATGAAATTAGCATAATTTGTATGCTATATTTTCAGAAACCATCAATGCTCAGAATAATATTACTCCAAGTGTATCAGGATCAACAAAATGCTATGATAACTTGCACATTCCTGTTGAATTGTTATCCTCAAGTGACCTGAGATTTCCTTGGTATTTCTACACATATGGTACATAAAAAGAAATGAATTTCATAAACCCCAGAAATACTTGAACACATTTTTATAAGCAAGCAAAAATATTCCATGCTGCATTGTCTTATGTATAAAGTTCTGGAATTTCATAATTGTATAGTGTCTCCTGAAAAGTTCTTTGTAATTATACTGATATTTACTGTTCTCTGTAGTATTTTATTACTTGCAATAATATATACACTGATCGTTTTGAGAAAAGATTTTTAGTGAGTTGCAGATGATATCAGAGACTTTTTGGACATCCTAGCCAGATTGGATGCAGTTTGTCTTTATACGTATATGTTTGTGTGTGTATGTTTGTGTATGTATGTGTGTATATGTATATATATATATATATATATATATACATACATATATACACATATCCAAAATGCTTGGGACCAGGGGTAGTTTGGATAACGAAATATTCCGTATTTTGGAATAATTGCATATCATAATTAAATATCTTGGGAGTAGGACCCAAATATACACACAGGATGCATTTATCTGTTATATACATATTATACACACAGTCTGCAGGTAATTTTATACAATATTTTCAATAATTTTGTGGCTCAAACAAAGTATGTGTACATACATAAAATTCAGTTATATTTCATATACACCTTATACACACAGCCTGAAGGTAATTTTATACATTATTTTTAATAATTTGTGCCCTAGACAAAGTTTGTGTACATTGAACCATCAAAAATCAAAGGTTTCATTATCTCAGTCAAGCCCAAAAAAATCTGTATTTCGGAATATTCCGTATTTCGGAATATTTGGATATGGGAGACTCAACCTGTGTGTGTGTATGTGTGTGTATGTATATATAAATATATATATATATATATATATATATATAATTAAAGGTGAGCGGGTTCGGATTTCTGAAATCCTGAGCCCCCCCCCCTCCCCGATCCAAGGCCGATCCGAGTCAGGCTCGACTTTTCCGGCCTGACTCGGATCTGAAATCGAGGCAAAACGTAATCATCCCGCCTTCCGGGTCTCGCGGGTTTTGGATTCTATATAAGGTACCCGCATCGGCGCCATTTTCTCACTCGGCTGTGGACAGTGAAGAGGGAGGGTGGGAGTTAGGGCTAGCTGGGCTGTGTAGTGTAGTGTAGTGTTGTGCTGCTGCTGCGGCTGTGTCCACTCCTCCAAAGTCCATAGGGGCTGGCTGGACTGTGTTGTGCAGTCAGTTGTCCATATGGGCTGTGTCCACTCCAAAGTCGTGTGCAGTGTCCTAGTCCTAAAGGGGTGCTGTAGTGTTGTCCAGGGGGTGCTCTGTCCATCAGGGGTGCTCCCCCCCAAGTGCAAAAAAAAATAAATATTTTTTCTGTGTTTGTGAATTGTGTGCGCAGTAGCCGCATGTGCATCAACAAAGTAGCGCCAAGCGTGCGCCTGTGTCATAAGTAAAGGGCCGGCTGGCTCGTCCGTTAAAGGGTGCTGTACCCCCAAAGTGCACTCCAAATAATATATTTTTTTTTCTTTGTTTGTGAATTGTGTGCACTGTGGCTGCACGGTTATCAACAAAGTAGCGCCAAGCGTGCGCCTATGTCATACATAAAGGGCCGGCTGGCTTGACCGTTAAAGGGTGCTGTAACCCCCAAAGTGCACTCCAAAAAAAATATATATTTGTTTGTGAATTGTGTGCACAGTAGCCGCACGTGCATTAACAAAGTAGTGCCAAGCGTGCGCCTGTGTCATAAGTAAAGGGCCGGCCCCTTAAAAAGTGTGAGGCACATATAGAAACCGTTGTAATTCCTACACCGTTCACCTGATTTGGATGTAATTACCCTCAAATGAAATCTGAAAGTCTGCAGTTAAAGCACATCTTGTTTATTTCATTTCAAAGCCATTGTGGTGGTGAATAGAGGCCAAAATATGAAAATGCTGTCAATGTCCCAATATTTATGCACCTGACTGTGTGTGTGTATGTATATATATATATACTGTTGTTAATGCTCATTCAGATAGTAAGTGAAAGACAATATAACAAAGTCCCGCAAATACGCCAGTTAGCCACACGTGTAAAAGCTGGTTATGAAACAATGTTTTTAATGAAATACGCACTAAAAACTAGCAGAAGGGCAGTGGGTAAAAACGCTTATCTGTACATCCCAATCTAGACCATCCAAATTTGATATTTACATTAGGACTGTAAGTGATATTGGTGCTGTTTCAATCATGAGAATCCATTCATAAAGATCAAGTGGTGCAACAACAGCAAAGCAAATAGGGAGGACAGACAGACAGACAGTTATCGCGTTTTACATAAACAAATCAGGGTTGTCACGTGATGATATACAAACCTTCCTGTGCTGGCTGTATTAAAGAGGCTTCTGTCAACATTGTTTGACATTTTATACACTTGTGGCATCCCAGCTTCTAAGCAACATACAGATATGTCTTCACTAGTCTTTGCTGCAGTCTTGCCCAACAGTCCCTCTCTGTGCGCCTGGTCCCGTGAGACTCTAACTTTTTGAGTCTGTCACAATACAATGCCACTAGGAGGCACAAGGATTCTGTTCTGATTAATTTGATATGCAACACTTGTATATGTGTGCACGACCCGGCAATAACCTGGGTTATTGCGACTGAAAAAGGGGTATTAGTAGCAAGCATGCATGTTAATTATAACCAGCATCACAAGCAAATGTTAAGAGTCAAGTTGTAATATCCTCCAAACGCAGTTTGTTAGTTGTAACCTGAGGTTTCACGATAGGTTGTGTCCCTTGCAGCAGATGTTAAACGTTAATCAGTCCTCCAGGATTAATATTGTAACTTATAGATGTTACTACAAGTGTTCCGTGTCTCAATACCTCTGTTGACTTTCTAAATCATGTGTACACATCAGATGACACCACCAACTACTTGGACAGCCTCAGGCATATATAAAATGCTTTTGGAGGAGCTATATATAACTTACAGAATGCTTCTCAGAAAAATAAGACCAAGACTGGAGTCATGCGACAGTCCAAATCCCATGGACCAAAGTATATCAAGCAATGATGGTTGTTTTCTGGCTGCTTCTGGTGGAGACTCAACAAGTCACAAATATGCCCAAATAATTCCCTCTTCTTGTTGCTGATGTAAGAGAGCTCGAGGTACCCCATTCCCCACCCCCCCTCAAATATTCCTATCCCCAACTGTTAGAAATCCCTATTAAAACATTCAATAATGATGCTAGCACCCTGATCCCATATCATTGGCAGTCTAGCCTCAATTATGTCTTCTCTAGATATTGTCGAGGTGCAAGTAATGCAGTAATAATCGGCAAGGTCAGAGGACACTGTATGTATGCGCGTCTGCACTTAGAGGTGTGTCTGAATGTGAAATGGGTGTTTGGTGGGTGCTGGATGTCTGTGGGCAGATGAATTTGTGCATGACAAGCAATCTTTCCCCTGTATAGTTATGCTTTAGTATATATAGCTAATTCACCCCTTGTTGTAAAATATGAGGTTACTTTAAGTGACCTGAATCACCTCTTTCATATCCTTATATTGTCTACATATGTTTGTACTAATACTCAAGGTTCTTTTACCTTCAATATTTCTGTGTATTATTAATATTACCAGTTATTTATATAGCACACACATATTCCACAGCGCTTTACAGAGAATATTTGGCCATTCACATCAGTCCCTGCCCCAGTGGAGCATACAATCTATATTCCCTATCACATGCTCACACGCATACACACTAGAGTTAATTTCTGTTGGGAGCCATTTAACCTACCAGTATATTTTTGGAGTGTGGGAGGAAACCGGAGAACCCGGAGGAAACCCACGCAAGTACAGAGAGAATATACAAACTCCGCGCAGGTAGGGCTATAGTGGGAATCGAACCCACGACCTCAGTGCTGTGAGGCAGTAATGCTAACCATTACACTGTCTGTGCTGTGTATTAATTAAACAAACTGTTTATAAAACATTGATACCAGGAAATGAAAGCAACGTGATCTATATGATATAATGTAATACTGTGGAATATTGGGTAGGCCTCTGCATAAATTCTATGCACGTTGAGACCTATAGAAAAAAATTTAATCATTCAATTTCCAGTAAAATGTGGTCATTTTCCCACAATTTTATTACATTCTACAATTTAACAGCCGTTCCAGTAAGTGTGAAATAGTGTTTCAGAAGTCACTGCCTGAACCACGTACACCAGGTGTTGGACTTGTCTTCATATCTCTTTATCCTTTTTTTATTATTCTTTTTCCAAAGAATCCTGTAATTGCACAAAGTATGTCATTGTTAGTTGTATCGGATTGTGAGCAGTAAACAACTTTAAGCTCATTCATTTGATGGTGTTATTGTGAGATAATATGTACTTACTGCAGCTTCTATTGTCAGATTTGATGGGGACTAATTTTGTATTCTGTATAACAAAGCGTTGCTGAAACTGTTGTTGCACCGCACCCAAGGCAAGCATTTTATCCTGCAGCCAAGTCAGTATGCAGTATATCGCTAAAGGAGCTAAAAATATATGGGGCTGATCTGGTTCAGTCTCTTTATGTTAATGTTACACTTTGAAATACAGTAGTTGAAACTTTTTTGAGTGGATAGCTGAACATTTGCACTACTGTAGACCACTACTTCCTCCTCCTACTTTAATCAGCAGCTCCGAATACCAATGAGACCACACACTGAGGGTGAATGGATAGCAAGGGGTAAATTTACTAAGATTTGTGTTGGTCCCGATTTGCATTCTCAGGTGATAATATAACTTTTTTGCAAATCGGGAATTTACTATCATTAAAGTCGGGTGATTTGTTCATTTTTTCAGGTTGAAATCGTATGGTTTAATGCCGCAAATTCGTCTGTTTTGAACAATAGAAATGATATCACCATCGGCTCAATTCGGAAGTACTTTTCACTTATTTCTGCCTAAATCTGGACTTTACCATTATTCGTTTTGCTCAATTCAGCCGTTTAACACTCAAATTGGGGACTCAATAGAAGTTTTAAATGCACCACCTCCAGAGCTGCAAGTTGCATTCCAATTTACACAAATCAGTGTGATTTGTGTATGTTTTAGAATGGCTAGTGTGTTGTAAGGGTTAATTTGAAAGAAAAAATTGACGTGAGGTCCCCCCCATAAACAGAACCAGCCTCGGACTTTTCATAGGCAGTCCTGGTTGTCTAAGTACAGGGAAAAAAATGCGTAGGGCTCCACTGTGCTTAGCACAACCAACACTGGGCTCTGATCCGGTCCTGATTCTGGCATTACAGGGGAAAAAAATGCGTAGGTTCCCTTTGTAATTCCTAGATCCAGCACTGGACCCCTTCTAGCGGGGGGCTGATGCCACAGCCAGGGGAACCCTTTCACCGGGCCTCCAAGCCGCAGCAGCAGTCCTGACCGCTAGTCAGCCCAGGCCAGGGATATACCTGGGGAGTTGGGGACCCCCCCAATAATAAGGGGTCCCCCTCCAGGGCACCCCTGTCCTAGGCTTATAGCCCGAGGCTATCCACACCACCCATGGATGGCGGGTTGATAGTGTAGGCGTTGTGTAAAAAAATAGAAGTATCAACATTGTCTTTACAGTCGAACTGCAGGTTCCAGCAAGCCTCCCCCGCATGCTGGTACTTGGAGAACCACAAGTACCAGCATGAGGGGCATTAAGGGCCCGCTGGTACCTGTAGTTCACCTGTAAAGAAATGTCTAAAAAACACACACACACACACACACACACCATGAAAGTACAGTTTTATTACATACATACACACACACACATACTCACTTACATTACCAGGAGTGGTCCCCTTGTCCAAAAGTAGGCATCCAAGGTCTTCTTAAAACAGAAAACTAAAATCCCGATCTACGTAACAGATACCAACCAGGATGGTTGTTATCTCCTGAATAAAACGCTCAGACGTTGCTTCTGCCTTTGTTGAGCCGTATCTGAGTGTCATTGGCTGAGAGAGGTCAGCCCCCACCTCTCCCAGCCAATGAACGGCTCCTCCATTGAAGTCAATGGAGAGCTGCAGGGTTACTAAATTTTATTCTGCGGTTCCCACCATTGATTTCAATGGAGGAGACGTTCATCGGCTGAGAGAGGTGGGGGCTGACCTCTCTCAGCCAATGAACACTCAGATATGGCTCTACAAAGGCAGAAGCCGTGTCTGAGCGTTTCAATCGGGAGATATCAACCATCCTGGTTGGTATCTGTTGCTTGGATCGGGATTTTTGTTTTAAGAAGACCTTGGATGCCTACTTTGGACAAGGGGACCACTCCTGGTAATGTAGGGGTGTGTGTGTGTAAGTAATAAAACTGTACTTTCACGGTGCGTGTGTTTTGTGGGGTTTTTGTAGACATTTCTTTAGCCCTTAATGCCCCACATGCTGGTACTTGTGGTTCTCTAAGTACCAGCATGTGGGGGAGGCTTGCTGGAACCTGCAGTTCGACTGTAAAGACAATGTTGATACTTCTATTTTTGTACACAACACCTACACTATGAACCTGCCACCCACCGCCCAGGGGTGGCGGTGATAGTCCCAGGCAATCAAACTAGGCCAGGGGTGCCCAGTGAAAGGGCTCCCCTGGCTGTGGCATCAGGCCCCCACTAGAAAGGGTCCGTTGCTGGTTTTGGGAATTACAGGAGGACCCTACGCATTTTTCCCCCCTGTAATTCCAGAACCAGGACTGGTTCCCAGAGCCCAGTGCTGGTTGTACTAAGTACAGCGGAACCCTACACATTTTTTTCCCTGTACTTAGACAACCAGGACTGGCTAGGAAAAGTCTGGGGGGACTCCACGTAATTTTTATTTTCCTTTTAAAAAATGTAACCCTAAAAATATAAAAAAAAAAGCAGTCTGCACATATTTCACTGATACTGTATGTGTAGGCTGCTTGTTCGAGAGAGAAATTCCGCCGGTGAAATCGGGTCTTCAAAACGGACAGGTTCGATCAAATACACCATCAAACAAAACGATCCTGTCAAAACTGGGAGCTTGGTAAATATCCGATTTTTTTAAGTGAAAAAAACGGCTGTTTTTGATCGATCCTGAGTTGAAAAACGGGACAAAATCGAATCTTAGTAAATTTACCCCCAAGTATCTGAAGTCACAATCGTCCTATCAGAAAGAACAGGGAACCAATGAAACTTAAGCTGCATACACACGTAAAGATTTTCTGTCCAACCATCCAACTAGTTGATTGGTTGGAATGAAAATCTGGTAACGTATGGGAGTAACTGATGATCAGCAATGTGCTCCTAAATGCCAGAAAACAGATGATAAACGCTCGATCAGACAAGTTTGTTAAATGTTTGATCTAAACAATTTGTTCAAACAACAGTTTTTGTCCATTTTCCGGCGTTTGGGAGCAAATTGCTGATTGTCATTTGCCTTCATACCTTACCAGATTTTCATTCCAACCAATCAACTAGTTGGATGGTTGGACAGAAAATCTTTACGTGTGTATGCAGCCTTAGAGGTTATTCTTAACAGGATAATAGGCACATTGTCTTTTAATGGTTCTTTTCTGTCTCCCTGTGGTTTTCAGTATTTCCCTTTTTTATTTTTGAAATAAATTATCTTATTCTATTAAATCCCTCAGTCTAATGCACTGCTAATAAAGGTTTTGCTTCGCTTCTCTTGTAGTTTTATGTGCTTAGCTGTTCCATAGCATTAACACCTTCCTGATTCTGTTACTTACCAATCCCATATACCTAGTGGTTCCCAAACTTTCTCGAATCACGGCACCCCAGAGTCTCAGTATTAAATGTAAAGCACCCCTAAGCCAGAAGTTTCTTATTGAGATAATCAGCAAAAAAAATTATTTAAGTAAAGTGTGCTAATCTGTCATCCTTAAACTGCATACACATGGTACATACATCTGTACCACCAACGGTCATCCTGCCACATCTGTCCATAAATCATTTAATTTGGGACTGGTCCACCAACATGGGGCACCCCTGCAAGTGCCTTGTGGAACCCCAGTTTGGGAACCACTGCCTTATACTGATTCAAGCATCTATAAGGAGCTCTGTATTTGAGGTTTATGTGATTATTACTAGTGGGGTGACACCTCATAATATGTAACCAATGTGGTTTTACAGTAAGGCACTGGAGGTAATGAGAAAGAGAGAGCAAAAGCATTGAGTAAAAATCTGTATTTACAAAGATTGTAGAAGAGTATAAAATCGGCAAAAAAAAGGAAAATCTAGTTAGTAAGAATTAAAATTGCACTGCTGCTTACTTTAGTAATGTGCTCCTTGGGGGTGTTGCAGTCATTTTTCTTTTTATTACCATGGCTATGGAAATCAATACCATTCGCAGCTTCAAAAGGACAGCAGGGAAGTAGTGATTGGGAGGCCCAATCACAAGCCACAAATGAAATGAATCTTCCTGCTCTCACATCCCCACTCCCTTCCGGCTTTCGAATTGGGAGGCACGGAGGCTGAACTTGTTGGACCCATGCCTCTTTTTTTGAAGCTTACTTCACAATAATTAGTGTTTTGTTGTGTGTTGATAATGACCATCTTACACAATCGTGACACTGTGGTGGTGTGAAACATTGCAGTGGTATTGTAACAGTTTAGCCTAAATGTAGCTGATTTTAGTTGAGTCTCAGCTCAGCCTGAAGAATGTATATAAACAGACTACAATAACTTGGAAAAAATGTGCTGACTAGGAGATGGTAACAACGCTGTATTGTTTCAATGTGGGATGCCTCAATTGTACTGGGAAATGAGCCCAGACTCAGCAGCTTACCTGTGCTGTGTGACCAAGCAAAATCTTCGGCACGGAAATGACAGCAATAATATTGTTTTATTGACATGGTAGTTGGCAAGCGTTTAACAGAGATAAATTAAACACTGTGGAGCATAAGCATATTAGCACAATTTGTTGAATATGTATTGGCATGCTCCTTACAGGGGTGATGGTGTAATATGTTTTCTTTTTTTGAGTGCTTGATATTAAAATGCCTTTAAAGGAACCGTACAATGTGCTCTTAGATCATCCTTGGCAAACAAATGTTTTATACCAAAATGAAAATGTTGTGAAAGTAATTTTTTTCTGCTCTCTTTGGAAAGAGGAAGCTTACAGTAGTTTCCTTCGAGAAAACCCTAAGTGGTCGCACTCTGGAAAATTAGGAGCATCTAAACCAGGGATAGCCAACAGGGGGCGCTGTGAGACTTCACCCTGAGCCCTCAGGTCCTTCCTTCCTTCATGATGTGTCAATCCATTTCACACCTTCATGTCCCTGTCCAGCCTCTGCCACTGCCCAGCTTTCATTAAATCAATGAGCAGGCTGGGGGTGTTTTGGGAAATTTGGGAGGTTTGAGAGGCATTTTGGGTAAATGGGTTGTTAAAGGCTATATGTGCGTATTTTGCATAAATGGTCTATGCGGTGTTATTGGCTGAGTGGCATGTGGGGTCTGTTGTGTGGGCAAATGGTGTCTCTTTGATTTTAAATATATTGTTTTGTTTGCCTTTATTTATGGTATTAAATGGCAAGAGGGCTGCAGGCGTGTTATCTGGTCCACATCACTTGTCTAGATAAACTTCATAACTAACATGTCAATGGTCCATGTAAATGTTAAATGGTCAGACAATGCTTCATTATTTGGGCAGTGCAGTGGTGACGTATTTAGCGCTACTGCCTCACAGTACGGAGGTCATGAGTTAATTTTCCGACCAGGGTTCTATATGTGAGGAGTTTGTATGTTCTCTCCATTTTACGTGGGTTTCCTCCTGGTGGTCTAGGTTTCCTTCCACACTTCAAAAATTATAATGTTATGGTAATTTGTTGATATGTATATTAACTACTTAACTGACCATGTTTTTTTTTTTTTCATAAATCCAGTTTTCGGTTTAAAATGTACGCACCACTTATGCCCTGTGACCTAGCCATTTTGTCAGACGAGCCAATGCATTTACAGATGTGTCCTTGCTCATCTAGCTTCAATACTCCATGCAGCTCGCTATGTCTGGCGTGGGTGAGCCCGTCAGGTACAACACTGTTAGCTTCAAGCGATTATTTTATTTTTTTTTTTTTTTCGAAAATGCGATGCAACTAGGAAGCACCAAAAGACTGTGCTGATTAATGTGATATGTGACGCTTTTATATCTCTGTGAGACTGAGACTATAAATGGAACTTGACGTGGAAAATAGCTGTGGCCGCTGCATCGTAGCACTTCGCATGCTGAATGCGAGACACAGAGATATAAAAGTGTCCCCTATCAAATTAATCAGCACAGTCTCCTGGTGCATCCTAGTTGCATTGCGACGTAGGCACATTTTCAGCTAGCAAAGTCTCACGGGACCAGGCTCCCCAAGATGGCCTGTTTGACGTGACTGCAGCAAAGACGAGTGATGACAGATGGTTAAATCAAATTGAGGTACTAATTAAATCACCTGTGCTCAAGCTTGGATATTCTTCAAATGTGGACTGTAATGGGTAGTTTGGGAACCTCTCAGCTAGGCCTTAATCGTAATCTAATAAATAACAAAATTCAGCCCTCAGAAGGTAGCCATTTTGTTGGTTTTAGGCTACAGTTATGTCACTGGTTCCAAGGAATTTGAGAGTCTGCATTCCGCTATTATTGTGTCAGCCAACAAAATGGCTGCCTTCACAGTGTGTAAGAAAAAGTCAAACTAAAGAAGAAAGCAAAGAGATTATTATTCTCATAAAATACGAAATTAATCTTTTTTTACTTTTTTCTTTTGAACAATTTTTTTTTTTACATTTAACAGTGGATGAAGGATTGTAGATTATTTCTTTAAAATGTTTCTGTGATATATCAAGAAGTGCTGAGAGGTTTTTTTTTTTTTTATTCGTTAAATTAAACCACTGTTTTGTGCCCTGCGACAGCTGCTGGATGTTTTCATTTTAGTTTTTACAGCAGTCGTTAAACAAGTCTTTGTTTCTACTGTTTTGCTTCTCTGAAATGGTAATAACAGTAGCACATTACAATATTTAGATATTTCAGTTCCATGGCTTTTCTTGGTTTAGGAGTTCTTAGAAATCGGATAGGATACTAAACTCTTTCTTGGAAGTTCACCTAGTGTATATCCTGATAAATGTTTAGTTTTTCGTTATTTAGACCCAAAGAGCCATGTTCTCACTGAGAAATAAAAACAGCGGCAATATCAAAGCTTTGGGCACTTCAGAGACGGTCAACGTTTAAGCCTCGTAAAAAGAAATGGATCAAATTCGATTCAATGTAAAACTGATTTTGAATGTTAGGGAAATTTGCCTTTATTTTGGTTTCATTCAGAGCAGACATAAAACAACTAATTTTCCATAATAGTAGTGTGCATCATTAAGCTTTTGTCCAGGCAAAGGTTTAAAAAAAAAATTTTACTTCCTGCGGAAAATGGAATGTAAAATCGTGGTACTCACCAATGGCTGCCTCATCTTTATGCATGCCCACACAAACTATAATTTGCTGTCCCATCCTTCTATACACAGCTTTGCTGTCCCATCCTTCTGTACACAGCTTGGGGAATAGTGTGCCTTGCTTCCACGCAGAGGGGTGCGGGTAGAGCACCTGGCAAAAGTACTCCATAGTAAGTTTTGAACTTTTGCATGCAGAATTTTTTAAATATTTCTACCTCTTCCTTTAGGAATGCACTGAATCCAGGATTCAATCTGAAATCCAAATTCTGATTTTCCTGACACTTTACTGCTTAGTTGCCGGGTATGCACTAGAACGATATCGGGGCGATTTGCCATATTGGAATGACAAATCGTCTACATCATCTAATGTGCATGTACAAGTGCGCCCTCTCGCTCATCGTATACGACATCCTCTGGTTGGCCATGTTGCATGGCCAATCAGAAGATGTTATGTACGATGTGGTGCACATCGTGTAGTGTGTACAGACGACCAGGGGCGCCCAAAGGGGCGGGGGGACGTGTACCGGGCCCGGTCTTGCTGGAGGGGCCCGGCGGGGGTCCGGTGCCGCTCCCCCTTCCCCTTTCTCTTACATAAAAGCAGTTCAGCACACTGCTGTGTGCTTGGCTGCACTGGGAGACTGCTCACGGCTGCTAAGCAGCAGCCACAGCAGTCTCCAATGCCTGTGGGGAGAGCCACACTGATTGCGCCCCCCACTGGCTATGCGCCGGGCTGAGGGGCTCACAGCGCCCCCCGAAGCGGCACTGCAAAAATGTTTATTTGTTTCTTTTTTCCCTAAGGGGGCGTGGCCATGCCTCCCACAATTAGGTCATGCCCCCTTCTTCCCCCGGGCGCAGCTCTCGGCGCCCTTGCAGACGACCAGGTGATATGTTGTTTCGATTTGGCCTCTGAAGACGTCACCACTTGCCACTCCCAGTCATTTATCTTAAGAATGGTCATTCTAGTGCAGGGATGGGCAATAAGCGTCCCCCAAACTGTTGTAGAACTATACATTCCAGCATGCCCTGACACAGTTTTGCCATTTGGCCAAGCTAAAACTCTTGCACGGAATACTTGGATGTGTAGTTTGTCAGCTGCTGAAGGGCTGTTTATTGCCCACCCCTATTCTAGTGTGTACAGGAGCAAAAATAATTTGTATATGATCAAACAACACGTTAAATCATTCTGTCACTTAAAAGATCAATATCGTTCTGGACTCAATGGAAATTGGGTCAACCATCGTGCCAATTGCCCATTGTTCTCCCGATTTTATTTTAAATGCAAATGAATATTCAGATTCAGTTCTCTGCTCAACGCTATGTTATATTCCTTTGCGTTATGTGCACCCCAGTTCTCCTGCTCCATGACTAATAAATGGCGAATACCAGCGCTCAGGAACTCCTAACTCCCTTCTGATATGGAATGTTTCCCGCATCTTTTTCATATGATTGTTTATCCATTGAACTGCAGATAAAAGTCTGGCAGTCTAAAGAAGTTTGCTATTAAGAAGTTTGTTGTGCAGAGGAGAAGGCTGGTTTCTCTTGAAGATGACTCAAGAATTTAGGGAGGATCTTCAAAGTTGCTTATTTCTTTTTGTTCAATTTTCCTTTTTTTAATGATAGGTTCATGGCTAATATGATACCATTAAAATGACAACCCTATTTATTTAAGCTCTTTTATGCATTCCACATGGATTGGATTGAATCCTCCTTGCAAAAAGGAGTACTGTTTTGAAGGTTGACATCAATCCGCTATCACACTCTCTCAAATCGCGGATTCGTGTATATTTTAGATGTACTCAATGGTAGGAGACTTAGCTTAGCTTCTACCTGGAGATGCTCCCGATTGAGGCAGCTCTTATCATTTGAGGAATGGTAAATGGCTATCTGGCATGCTGGATAACACTCTTGGTTTCATGATAAAGTACTTTTCGTGAGATGACAATTTGAAATAATTAAATAGTTATAGATGAAAGGGATAGTTACATGCCCCTCACCCCATTAACCAGTCTTTGTTTAGAATACACTATATATCTATTTATCTATCTATCATCAAACCATGCATTGTTATTAAGTATGGAAGTATTAGGCATTTTGCATCCACAAAGTTAGCTGTACTATTTATATCTCAATATGTTTTTGTAGACCTTCTTCATTCTCTTTCTCACAGTGAAGAGCTACGAAAAGAAGTACGGCAGCTACAACGAGAACTAAAGGCAGCCAAAAGGAAAAAAGAAGATGATGCAAAGGAATATGAAAAGGCAAAGGAGGCGAAAGAGGGTAATATAACAATATATGTGTGTGTGTGTGTGTGTGTGTGTGTGTGTGTGTGTATATATATATATATATATATATGTATGTATTTTTTTTTTTTTAGATAAGGTTGTTACCTTTTAAATATATTGGAATGATTAAAATGAAATGTATCCGAGGAAAGAGAACCAGACCAGATTGGTAAATATGTATTATTGGTGTTATTGCAGAAATTTGAAAATTGTTTAGGCATAGCCTCAAACTAGGCAATATAATCTCAGACGTATTTGGAGAAGAGCAGGGTGTCTTAATTGCAGACATGTTTGGAGATGAGTAGGCTGGCATAATTGCAGACTTTACTGACTAGTAGGCTGGCATAATCACAGACCTGTTTGGAAGCGACTAGGCCAGTGTAATTGTGCACTTGTTTAGAGTCTGTGCAGGTGTAATAGCAGACCCTGTTTGGAGAGGACTGTGCAGGTGTAATAGCAGACCTGTTTGGAGAGGACTGTGCAGGTGTAATAGCAGACCTGTTTGGAGAGGACTGTGCAGGTGTAATAGCAGACCCTGTTTGGAGAGGACTGTGCAGGTGTAATAGCAGACCTGTTTGGAGACTGTGCAGGTGTAATAGCCGACCCTGTTTGGAGAGGACTGTGCAGGTGTAATAGCAGACCTGTTTGGAGACTGTGCAGGTGTAATAGCCGACCCTGTTTGGAGACTGTGCAGGTGTAATAGCATACCTATTTGGAGACTGTGCAGGTGTAATAGCACACCCTGTTTGGAGACTGTGCAGGTGTAATAGCACACCCTGTTTGGAGACTGTGCAGGTGTAATAGCAGACCCTGTTTGGAGACTGTGCAGGTGTAATAGCAGACCCTGTTTGGAGACTGTGCAGGTGTAATAGCAGACCCTGTTTGGAAACTGTGCAGGTGTAATAGCAGACCCTGTTTGAAAACGACTAAGGTGGCATAACGGAAGACACGGTTGGAGACCAGGCCAGTACAGTGCAGTTGTAAAAGCAGTTATTTCTGGGATATCTAAATGGCACCACTTAAAGTTAAAGCTTTACCCAGCTGGTATTTACAGCAGTGGCATGGGCAAGTGCTGAAATAGAATTCCAGCTACAAGCTGTTTTGCAATTGTTATCATCCAAGTAATCGTCCCATTCAGTATCAGGATAGAATGTAGTCGGCGGGCAGAATATCGGCGCCGGAATCCCGACAGCAGTCCGAATCCCGACCACTGTCGGAAGCCCAGCTCCAGAATCAAGACCGCTGACATCCCAACAGTGAGAGTTAGGGGTTAGTGTTAGGTTGCTGGGGCGGAGGATTAAGGTCCCCATACACGGTGCGATTCAAAGTTGGTAAGATGTGCTGTACGATTGCCCTTGAAATTGTTCCCTTGAAATTCTTCAAGAAGTGGTGAAATGGTGTACGATTGATCCTTACGATCATAGGATAAGATGCATAGAAGTGTATCACATTGCACTCAAAAGATCGTAGATCTCTCTGCAAAACCATCTGATCTGCGATCCAACTAGAGGATGGCGGGAACACACATCGGGGTCGCAGAACACACAAAAAACACCTAATTTCATACGATTGGTCTGTACAACACGTCAAAACTGTCCATATCGGGTGAAAAATCGTAACGTGTATGGGCACCTTTAGGCTGCTGGAGGGGAGAGTTAGGTTTAGGTAAGTATCCCCTAACCCTCCCTTCCCGCAGCCTAACCCGATCGCAATTCTGACTGCCGGCATCCCATCCGCTCGGGATCCCATTCCCAACCCAACAGGAGAACTATTGAGACACCCTCATAGTGAGATGTATTATGTATCAGAAACGACTTCTCTAAATTAATAAGCCTGAAACAGGACAATTCAATGTTATGATGATTGCTTACTAGGTAGATGGTGTTGCCATAAATGATTGCTTCTACAGTACAGTTGCTAACTTGCACATTGGGCTTCGTTAAATAATTTCCCTGAGTAATAGGCTGGTGTAATTACAGACCTTCATTTAAATTGTATTTATTTATTTTCACAAGTTAAATGTAACATAGATCTGGTGTGCTCCAAAGTGATATTTTTCACATGAGTGCATTGCTTGGATTGGTATTGCCACATGTTAACAATTGTTTATTATCAGTTACTCTTTTAAAACCAGGTTCAATTTAAAATGTTGTACAAGTGGCTGCATTGCCAAAAGCATGGAGAATGAAGGGTTGGGAAAGTCAGGGGGTGGCATTGCTGCTTACAGGTTGGGTTAGTCAGACATTGAACTGTGCTCAGTGAAAGTGAGTGAGCCAATGAGATTGCTTATAGAGTGACTTTTGTCATTTCTTACAGCTGTGCACAATGTAATTTCTCACCAGTTGAGAATGGATTGCTGGTACAGTATTAGACACAGGTTTTAAGAGTGTGACAGGTTTTTGTGCTCCTATTGGATGAGAGTGTGTTTGTGGGGACAGGGGGAGACAGCGTCATTAAGCACAGATTAGATAGGGCACAGATTGCTTAAAAAGGCCAGTGTAACAAGGTTTGAGAGCAAGCTTTTGCCATTGTTTGCAGGTTTAGGAGACTGATGTGTAGTTGCATACACTTTGGGAGAGCCTAATGGTGAGATCACATGTAGGGTGCAAAATATGCATGAGCTATATATGGAAGCCGTTGTTTTCACGCAGCTGAAACCAGTAAAGCTACGCACAAGGACACAGCCACTGGCTCTAGGACGCCCAGATAAATGGCACTGGGCACTGCAAGTGAGCTCGCAGAAGGAGATCAGCACATGTGCAGTATAGATCCTGCCAATGCGCAGATCTTCTAGCTTCGGAGTTGTACACAAACTATCGGGTTTATGTACAACTCTGAATCCGGCCCATCTATACCCAAATGTTTATGGTCAATCCGTTATAGTTTTGTGTAATTTAAACATTTACTTCTGTGGTGAGGTTCTATGCAGATAATGTTTATGTACCGTGGACCACTGATTAGGTGACTGCTAAACCTTTCTACAGGTTTGCAGCAAAATGTGGGTTCTGCTTTGCATATTGAGCAATGGACGAGCTGTTTTATGCCTTAATTGTAACCGTTCCCCTTAGCTACCATTTCTTACTTATGATTCTGCCAATGGACATTGCAAGCGGGTAGCGTTTACTGTAGATAATATGTAAATCCTTCCCCTTCTTTATAACAGTCGGCTATATATTCAAGCCCTCAGTCAGCAGCTACGAGGAGATTATGGTTTTTAAGAGTAGGTCCAACATCTTGTGAGGTTAGAAGGGTCAGAGTATTTATTGAAAGCTGGCCACATATTAGACGTTATATTGGACGATTTGGCATTTTCCGATGGATCGGAACTCAAATTGTCCACATCGTCAAGTGTGTACGCACTATTGCGCCCTGCCGCGTGTTGTTCGTCGCATCTCCAGATCGGCTTGCAGTGCACACAAATCTGAACATTCGAAGAACGACACCATACTTCTGAATGCGGTGGGGGAACGACATATCAGGTAGTCATACACCAGATGGTGCAGTGTGCACAGACCACCCGATATGTCGTCCAGTCGCATTTGCTGTCGCTAAGTACACATATCGTCTAGTGTGTACTCTGCTTAAGTCTGTACTTACCTTCACACCAGTATAGGGCCTAATGATTTAACTTAGGTTTGAGGCCGAGCATTCACTATTGACTTTATTGTTTTTAATTTGCCAAACTCATTACACAATATGTAACTATTTGATAAAATGTTCTTAAATTTCTATACAGGTATTATCTTTTTGCTTGTTTTTTTTTTTTTTTGCTTATTCGTTATAGTTTCTGACAGATATATTTTAACATAACACATAGTTATATTTTTTTACTGCCTGGTGATTTTATGAATCGTCGTTGAACAAAAAAACAGTCACAAAGAAGATACATTGGAGAATTCTACATCAACTCCTGGTTTATAAATTCATGTGTAACTTATAATAATTGTAAAATTACTGGAACTTCATGCTAAGTACATTCCTAAAAACCTTTGTGCCAGCTGTAGTCTAGTTTTTATAGTCACTGGTTTATATTAATAATATATATGCGCATATATTACCATTGAAGCAAACTTCTTTAATGGAACAGCCTGTAATGCGCGTTCATGATACACTGGCGCTATCTTCAACTTTGCATAATGTTCTGTCATACAGTAGAATTCCTGCTATAGTCACATGGTATCGCATGGGGGCATCTATGCAACTTCTACACAGCCTAGGAACAAAAGCAGCATTTAATCGGTAGATAATGTGGATAAAACCATTGTGTATGTACAGTAGTTTAGGGAACTGTTTCAGGCTGACCAGGCTTCATACACCTAGGCTTTTTCTGCCAAATGGCACGACTCCTGTGCTGTGCACCTTTTCCTCAGTTTTGTCTTACAGTAGTTCACATAGAAGGCAATTAAATTAAATGCAGTGTTGAATAGTGGCGAGAATGAATGTTCGGAGCTATTCACTTGTCCCCATCGTGCCCTGTACATACTGTAGGTCGGGAGATGAGTTTACATGGCCTAATTCCGTGTGTTTAGTCGCAGTAAACTGCATTTAATTGAATTTCCTCCCTAGAGAGTAAATTTAATTTCTATTGCCACTAATGCTGGGCATACACTGTCCGATAAAATGTCTGTTAGACCGACATATATTTTTTCCAACAAGCCATCAGATATCATGGCCATAGGCCCATACCCTGTCATATATGTCACAATATATGGCCACACGATATCTGGGTTCCTTCTCTGGGGAGGAAACATTTCTCCGTACCTCCCCTGTGATGGGACAGCGGAAATGTCAGCTGTGACAGCGCGTACACTGCCAGATGTGGCCGACCAGGGCCGTAGGGAGGGTGGTGTGGCCGGGCTCTGGAGGTCTGCAGGAAGAGACCTCCTGCACTGCTGCGCGGTGCCTAGCAATGCCAATGAAGATCCCCGCCCTCCACCCACCTCCTAGAAGAAAAGGTATGCGCTCAGGGGGAGGATGGGGGCGGGGGGGAGCGAGAGGGGCGGCAGTGCAGCACAGGGCGCACTGCCATCCTGATACGGCGCAGTGGCCGACCAATTAGCAAATCTTTCGGACATTCTGGACAATTTCAGCATGTCCAACAAACCGATAATTAGTGGTCGGTCGCTGCGATCCACCGATTTCTAGTGGGTCGGCCTGATGATTGTCTAGTGTATGCCCAGCATAAGGCATTAGCATAAAGTTTCAGATAAAACATAATGATGCCTGGCGCAAGTCACTTGTATCTGACTTTTTTCTCAAACTTGCTCCACAATTTTATGTCCTAGTTTTTTTTTTCTACTTCAGGGTCCATAGGGTATCCACAGGATACCTTGGGGTATAGGTGATGACGTCAGTCTTCAGGCACCACAGAGTTAAAGTTTTCAGCCTCCCAGGATGCATCTGGGTCCCTATCCTATACCCCGCCCCCGGGCCAAGGCATCTCAGTTTCGTCGGTGCCTGGCCGGAGTCGGAGGCACTGTGCAGAGGGGGGCTGTGAAGAGCCCCTGAAGTTTCTTTTAAAGGCAGCGCTGGCTGCACATCTGGGAGTACAGCATGGACAGTCAGTACTGACGTCCATGCTGTCTCCCCTACAACCCGCCGGTACCAGAACGCCGGTACTGATCCGGGGATGCTGGTAGACATTTGGGGTCACGGCTAGCGGTGCCCCCAGATGTCTTGGACCATGGCCGGATCCCAGGGGATAGCAGGTAAGCAGCGGGGTCCCGCGGTGGGTCCCCGCTGGTCACATGGTCCTGACTCCCCAGGCAGGGGGCTCCCTGGGGACTGGCTGCAGCGTGGAGCCAGGCGACCAACCTGCGCTTCCACTACCCCCTTGGACAGCGGGCCGCTGCTGAGCGGCATGCGCTGCGGCGTCCCATGGGTTAAATGCATGCCAGGGGAGCGCGCTTTCCCTGTCTCACTGCCGTTGCCTCCCCTGCTGCACACAGCCTCTCTGCTCTGTCTGATTGGCCATAGTGTGTCAGCGCTCCTCCCCCAGGCCGGCCTCCTTCATCCTCTGCTCCTCGGTGGCCATCTTTGAAGCATGGTGAACGCTGCTGGAAGCCTGTGAGCGGTGGCATTGCGGTCTGGGTCCCCCAGCATACCTCTCCTCTGTTTGTCACAGGTCAGTGTATGCAACGCTGAGTCCTACCAGCCTGAGGGTCTGAGTAGTTGAGAACCAGCGCTAATAGTGCAGGGATTTGTTTCTTCTGCATTGTATGTGACTAATCTGCTAGCCCTGCTGTCTGTACTTTCACTTTCTACTGTCAGCCTTATTACTGTCCCTGATCTTGCTCTGCTCAAAGCCCTTGCGGTGCGCGGTGTGCAGGGTGTTATTCACACTATACCAATACGTATAGGTGTGAGTGTCACATACTTGCCATCATGTCTGAGACTGACTTTCCTCTCCAGCTCATGTGTACTAAATGTAAGGTACCAATAGCGGAGGGGGAGGGTAACACGGAGGGGTTATGTCCCCAGTGCCTGGCACTGTCACGGCCGATTATGGTCCCGGTCCCGGTACAGGAACCTCCCTGGGCTTGTTTCGCTTAGGCGCTTACAACCCTTGTGGGCCAGCTAGCTCCGCCACCTGCGTTTACCCAGACGGGTTTGTCCCAGCAGTCAGTGGTGTCGTCACCCATGCGGGAGTTCCTGAGACAATTGATGGTACCCCACAGTCTCCCTGTCCCTTCCCAGGTTTCTCCGGAGCCTGCGTGGGTTAATACTCTAACTACATCGGTTCAGCATTTGTCCGATGTTTTACAGGGGGAGTCTGTGTTGCGGCCTCATAAACGGCCGGTGGCGTCTTTATCTGCTCCTTATGGGGATGACGATGAGACGTCAGATGATGGGGAGATTCTGGATCTATCTGACCAAGAACCTCTCCGTACCAAAGAGCCGGACGCTAAGTCCAAGGTGTATATCCCTGGTCTTATTCGAGCGGTCCGCTCGGCTTTAGTTATTGAGGATATTGATCCTTCGGTGGCCACATTCATATATGCCTTTTTAAGGATATTAAGGGTGAGGCTACGGTGTTCCCTCTTTCTGATCAATTAGTGGATCATTTAGAGGAGGCGTGGAAAAATCCAGGTAAACGGTTTCAGCCCCAGAGGCGCTTAGCCGTGGCTTATCCGTTTACGGTCAATTATTTTTCTAAGTGGGAATCCCCTACGCAAGTGGATTCACATGTCACAAGCCTAGTCAAAAGTGCCACGTTGCCTATGCCTTCGATGTCATCCTTGAAGGATGTCACTGACCGCAAAGTGGAGATCTGCCTCAAATCCGTTTATTCCCTTGCAGGGAAGCATCCAGACCGGCTCTGGCCGTGTGTTGGGTAGCCAGAGCTATGGAGCGCTGGGCGGATAATTTGGAGGCGTCTTCGGACTCTGACTGTTCGGCTGAACAGACTGAGTTGGTGGGCAATCTCCGAGACTCGGCCACTTACATTAATGAAGCGGCCTTAGGATCTCCTCTGCAGCCGTGGCTGCTCGTCGCACCTTACGGTTGCGTTCTTGGAAAGCGGACGCGGATTCCAAAAAAAGGGATTAGAAGGTCTGGACAGATACTATTTGGTCCAGATCTGGACAAAATTGTAGTTACATTGGCAGCAGCAAAATCTGCATGTCTCCTCCGTCAGACAGGCCTTCCGCTAGACCGGAGCAAAGCCTCGGAACTGCAGAAGGTTTTGCACATTATGCTCCAGGCCGGAGTTTCAGTGCATGTTCCAATTTCCCAGAGGGGCCTGGGTTTCTATTCCATTCTATTTTTGGTGCAGAAACCCAATGGGTCTTACCGTTCAAAACTAAACCTAAAGGCCCTCAACAAGTCCTTGAGGGTGCCTCTGTTTCGGATGGAGACACTGCGGTCCATTATTCTGGCACTGGAACCTGGGGACTACATGGTGTCATTGGACATCCAGGACATTTACCTGCATGTCCCTATTCTTTTGCGCCATCAGCAGTTCCTCAGATTGGCAATCTGCAACGAACATTTCCAGTTCCGGGCACTGCCTTTTGGCCTGGTGACTGCTCCACGGGTATTCACCAAGGTCATGGCGGCTCTACTGCGGACGCAGGGAGTCCGACTGTTGCCTTATCTGGACGACCTCCTGTTGATAGCGGGGTCTCCAGAGCTGCTTTTACACCATCTGGATCTGACGATTGCGGTACTGCAACGTCACGGCTGGTTGACAAACTGGCAGAGGTCCACTCTCATCCCATCTCAGAGGATCCTGCATCTCGGGGCCTTATTGGGCTCCAGGCAGCAGTGGATCTTTGTGACGGAGGAAAAGATCCTTGCTTTGTAGTTGAGGGTGCGCAGTTGTCTGCAGTGTCGTCGAGTGTCGATACACTCGGCAATGAGGTTATTGGGCTCAATGGTGTCGGTATTCGACATGGTGGAGTACGCCCAATTTCACTCCAAACCTCTGCTGCTATTGATCCGGTCCAGATGGAATGGATTGCCTCAGTGTCTCAAGTCCCAGACGATGGGGCTCACTCCGGACGTTCGCCTGTCTCTAACCTGGTGTTTGGAGACGACCCACCTCAACAAGGGTCGCCCGTTCTGGGTGGCGAACTGGGTCCTGTTAACAACGGACGCCAGTCTCCGGGGCTGGGGAGCTGTCACGGGTCCACACTTGTTTCAGGGCAGGTGGACTCGGGCGGAAGCGGAGCTTCCAATAAACATTTTGGAGCTCCATGCGGTGTCAAGAGCTCCAGCTGGCACAGCCGGCTCTCCAGGGTCACCCTGTGCAGGTCCCGTCGGACAACGCCACCACGGTGGCCTATTTAAACCAGCAAGGAGGAACCCAAAGTCGGGCAGCACTCACAGAAGTGTTCCGTATTCTGGTCTGGGCGGAGCGCAATCTCCCAGCATTATCAGCAGTGTTCATCCCGGGAGTCCTCAACTAGGAAGCGGATTTTCTTAGCAGGCAGGACGTGCATCCGGGAGAGTGGTCTTTACACCAGGATGTTTTTCAGAGTCTGGTTGACAAGTGGGGTCTTCCAGAGATAGACCTCATGGCGTCCCGGCACAACAACAAGTTGCCGGTGTACGGGTCTCGAACAAGAGACGCAAAGGCGTCTCTGGTGTATGCCCTGTCCGTCCAGTAGACGTTCCAGTTTGCCTACCTTTTCCCGTCTTCCGCTGGTAATACGGAAATTCAAATCAACTGATCAGCTACTGTTGATAGCTCCCGAGTGGCCCAGACGGCACTGGTTCTCCGACCTCCAGAGTCTGTCAGTAGACGTTCCTCTGAGGTTACCATTACGACCGAATCTGCTGTCACAGGGTCCTTGTCTTCACCCGGACCTGACTCGGTGTGGCTTTTGAAACGGTCATGCTAAGGTCCAGAGGGTTTTACTGGCTCCGTGGTGCAAACCATACTAAGAGCTCCTAAACCTTCCTCGGCAAGAATCTACCATCGTGTGTGGCATACTTTCTTCCGGTGGTGTAGACCTAGAGGGTATTCCCTTAGGGAGTTCCGCCTGTCTAGGGTGTTGGCTTTCCTACAGGCTGGACTGGATCATGGGCTTCGCCTGGCTTCTCTGAAAGTGCAGGTGTCTGCCCTGTCAGTCTGGTTTCATCGTA
This sequence comes from Taudactylus pleione, assembly GCA_031769625.1. Lineage (NCBI taxonomy): Eukaryota > Metazoa > Chordata > Amphibia > Anura > Myobatrachidae > Taudactylus > Taudactylus pleione. Next base: position 2,613,743 of record JAUIMM010000343.1, on the reverse strand, counting down.
GGATTGCTGCGCTCTCTTATGTGCACACCTTTATGCGAGGTGTTCTTCACATTCAGCCACCTTTTGTTCCACCGGTGGCGCCTTGGAATTGGGCTGTGGTCCTGAGAGTTCTCCAGGGACCGCCGTTTGAACCACTGGACTCAGTGGACTTTAAATGGCTTACAGCTAAAACCATATTCCTTCTGGCCATTGCCTCGGCCAGAAGGGTTTCGGATTTAGGGGTTCTCTCTTGTAGACCCCCTTTTCTGATTTTTCATAGGAATAGGGCGGTGCTTCGCACTCGTCCGGGATTCCTTCCCGAAGTGGTATCCAGTTTTCACATCAATGAAGAAATTGTTGTGCCGGCTTTCAATTCACCTGGACTTTCAGTGGGTGACGCCACTTGGGATGTTGTGCGGGCATTGAGAATTTATGTTGACCGCACTTCTTCTTTTAGGAAGTCGGACGCCTTGTTTGTCCTCTATGGCTTCTGTAAAAAGGGTTGGCCTGCTTCAAAGTAGACTTTGGCAGGCTGGATTCGTATGGCAATTTCAGAAGCTTATCTTCATGCAGGTCTTCCAGTTCCCTCCTTGGTGAGGGCTCATTCCACTAGGTCTGTGGGTCCTTCGTGGGCAGCTAGACGTGGTGCCTCTGCAGTTCAGATCTGCAAGGCTGCTACGTAGTCTCCTGTCCATACCTTTGTGAGGTATTACGCTTTTGACACCTTTGCCTCTCAGGATGCTTCCTTCGGGCGGCGGATTCTCCTCTCAGCACAGGAGCGTCCCCACCCTTAAAGGATACAGCTTTGGGACATCCCCAAGGTATCCTGTGGATACCCTATGGACCCTGAAGTAGAAAATATGAGATATGGTAAGAACTTACCCTTGTTATCTCTATTTCTACGAAGTCCATAGGGTTCCACAGGACTCCCGCCCTGTCGCACCTGTACTGCAGATGGGCTTTATTCTGGTCACCGGTTTTTCCGTCTCCCTATGGTGAGAATGTGATTCTTGTGAGTGTCCAGATTTTTTCTTCTCTCTCTCTCTTTCTTCTCCTCCTCCGGCCTATGGCTTGTGACGTAACTGATATGCCTTGGCCCGGGGGCGGGGTATAGGAGAGGGACCCAGATGCATCCTGGGAGGCTGAAAACTTTAACTCTGTGGTGCCTGAAGACTGACGTCATCACCTATACCCCAAGGTATCCTGTGGAACCCTATGGACTTCGTAGAAATAGAGATAACAAGGGTAAGTTCTTACCAATCTCATATTTTTTTTTTTTTTTTACAGCGTACTAGGTACTTTGCATTAGTGGGATAGGGGGGTAGGTACTATGCCATGGAAAGTGATAAAGTACCAACCAATCAGCTCCTAACTGCCATTTTTTCTTTAATAATTCTTTATATTAAATGGTCAGCCAAAATAAAATTTAATACAGATTAAAAGGGGCAACAACAGCCCATTACAGACCAAATTTTAAAATAATAAAAAAAAGAACAAATCAAGTGTTTGATAGAAGGGAGAAGGGTAAACAGGGGGTAGGGTGAGGGGAATGACATGGGGAGAACATGACACATCATATTGGTCGATACACAATAAGCATCTAAAAATAAGAAAACGCAGCAACATAGGAGGTAAAACAAAAAAATTGGAGAGAAGACCCCCATCGCCACCCATGGGCCCACGCATGAGATTAGTGGAGAGGGGAGGGGGACTACAATCAGCAATCAACCAGGGAGCCCAAACTTGGGTAAAAAAATGTCCTCGGTCATGAAGATAATGAGTTATTTCCTCCATGGCTGCATTATGCCAGATCTGACTCTTAAGTACAGAGAGAAGTGGTGGGGAGGTCTTTTTCCAGTTTAGAGCAATAAGGCATTTTGCTGCCGCCAGGACGTGTGCAGCCAGTTTCTTGGAAAATGTCCCAATGACCAGGGGTGGGTAGCACAATAAAAATATCTTTTGAAATCGGAGCCTCCAAGAAGGGAATTCAGGAGGCCATGAACCGTCCCATAAGGGAACAATAATCAGACAGGTCCCAAATATGGATCTGAGAACCTCTGCAGCCATAACCTCGCCAATAATCGGGTGAAGAAGACGGGAACATTTCATTAAGTTTCTCAGGGGTATAATATCAATGATAATACAATTTGTAAGCAGTCTCTCTTATTTTGGTTGCAATAGAGCTTTTGGCTATCCCTGGTCTCCTGTCGTCCCAGGCCTCATCATCTGGAGGAGTTCCAAGATCTCGTTCCCAAGCAAGTTCATGGGGTCTAAGAGAGGGAAGGGTAGTGTCTAAAAAGATAGCATAAAGCTGGGAAATTAAACCCTTAACTAAGGGGTGATGTTTACAGAGACTCTCAAAAGGGGTAAGGGCTTGGAGAACAGAATGTAAAAAATTGTGAATTTGAAAGAATTCAAAAGGGTTAAGCTTCTAGGATGGGGTTTTCTGCTGGAGTGCTGATAAGGATAACCATTGGCCCTGTTCAGAGAAATCTGGGCCCTACGTTAGTCCAGTTACGGAACCTCACAGTAGAGAATCCAGGGGGAACAGGATTGTGCCAGATAGGAGTTAAAGGAGATGCTGGGGAAGTAAGATTAATTTTGTGTGAATAGAGATTCCAGAGTTTGGAATTAAATTTGATAGCGGGGAGCAGTTTAGAAGCGATAAGTTGGTATGCGGCTGATAGGCCCATAAGGAAGTTAAAGCTGGGAGAGTAATATAGGCCAATTCAATGCCTAGCCCCTAAGTAGAGCCTGGGGGAGAGTAGGAAGCCACAATATGGGAGAAATGGGAGGCCAGGTAGTAGAGTTTGACGTTAGGAAGACCCCTCACACCTCCCGTAATCGACCTTTCCAAAACTTTAACCGCAGTTCTTGGGGGTCTGTGATTCCAAGTAAAGTGGCCAAGGGCTTTGTGAACATTACTTAAGAAGACAGTGGGAATAGCTACAGGTAGAGTTTGAAAAAGATGGAGCCATTTTGCAATAATACTCATTTTGACAGCTATGATCCTACCCAGCCACAAGATAATGAGACGATTCCAGGAGGTCAAGTCGGCCTTCATTCTGGAAAACAGAGGTGGAAAATTTTCACGAAAGAGAGAATCATAATGAGTGGTCAAATAAATCCCCAGGTACTTGATAATTTTAGGTTGCCACTTAAAGTTGAAACTAATTTGGAGGGTTTCAGCATCCTGCAGGGGAACATGGAGCAGCACGGCCTCCGATTTGGAGTCATTAATTTTATAGCCTGAGACAGTGCTATAGGACCGAAGAACAGAAAAGAGGTTGGAGAGAGATTTTGGTTGGGTCAAGGATAGAAGAATATCATCCGTGAAGAGAGAAATCTAAATACCATTTTTTCAATCACAGCCTGTAAAGTGACAGGAGCTGATTGGTTGGTACTTTATCTCTCTCCAAGGCTTAGTACATCTCACCCTTAGTGTGGGTAAGTTGCAATGACCATGACATGCAAAATAGGCTATTTGGCGCGATTTGAGGATAGGTGTTTATGGAAACATGTTGTTTGGCAAACTGAATGTCACATCTGAAATGTTGGGTCTTAACTTGTGGAGAAGATTTTGGTGGGGATGAATGCAGCATTATGGTGCATCTGAGGAATGATTTGGCTCAGTGTGGTCACTTAAAACGTATTGCAGTCGGGTCCAGTAATTTCTAGTTCTGCCTCTGTGAATATATTGTGGTTCAGTGAGAAATGGAAAGTTTTGCCCTTCCTCGAAAGGGATAAGAGGTTAGATGTCTACTTAGCTGATCATTCCGGGTCTCTTCATTTGAGTGGGTGGTTACAGTCGCTGCCAAACTGCTGTCAAGAACGTTCCTTAAATAAGTTATTTTCCTTTTATGCGACATTTACTGTAGTGTTGCCAGAAATGACATCAAACACATCATTCATTTAAGCACCAAATTTCCTCAACATCTTGTAGCACTTAATCAAATATTTGAAAAGATACCATTCTTTTCACAACTTTGTAGTTGTGAATGTGTTACAATCTCAGTCACTCTAGGGAAGCCTAATCTGTGTTTGTCTTCATTAATCACTACATACAATTCTAGTATCCGTTTTGGACACTAAAGGTGCCCATCTTCTAGGCGATTAAATAGAGCGATTGAACGATATCATTATCGTTCGATCGTTTGATAATCGTTCGATAATCGTTTGCAGGTTGTTTAAAAAATTTCTAAAACGACTAGCGATGCGCGCTCCCGCTGGTTGTTTAGACATCTATCATCGGGCAAACTTGCTGGACAACCTGACGATAACGTCAGGTTCAGCATATTAGGAGATGATTGATGTGCCTACACTTAACAACTGCTCGTTCAGTGAAGGCACATGACAGACTGACAAACGACAGCATGATTACAATGTCGTAATCGTGAAGTCGTTTTGAGGTCTGCTAGTGGATGGGCAGCTTAAAAACTGTGGGCCTGATTCAGAGCCGGCCATATTGATGGTCGCAATGGTCAACACCATCGCGACCATCGGGCTTGCGACGAGACCCTTGTTGTAGGGTCTCGTTGCCGCAAGCCCCAGAGAGATTTTAGCTCAAATAGACCCGAAAGGACTCCCACTTACATCACTTGTGATGTCAGTGGGGCCGGCCCCAGACGGTGGGAACGCCTCCGTCTGGGCAGCCATGCCCCCGGCCCGCCCACCAAAGGGGGCGTGCTGTTACTCAACATCGATAGCACGCCCCCTTTGGTACGAGACACGGAGCGACGGTTTGCCCGTCGCTATCCGGGTCTCGTGCACGACGGAGCTGGCTCCGTTGTGCGCATACGCACTGGGCCACCATCGATCCGCTTGCGAGCAGGTCTGAATCAGGCCGTGTGTACTATGCATTTGAATATTTTGGTGCCTTTTTTTTTTTTCTTTTTTACCAGAATACACTAATATTACAACTGGCTGTACTGTAGACCACACGTTATAATGCTATTGATTTTAATTAAGTAGAACATGCAGACTGAGTTAGATTATTTGAAATTTAAAATTACAAGTGAACCTTACAAGTGTCTTTATCTTAGTTTTTTTTTTTATATGACTTGTCACTTACTTGATGTTTTTATACATGATAATGCCCTCAATTGAATTTCCCTCAGCATTTATCTGCATTCTGGGCTTTGAATTATAATTAGATGGAAATATAACTTAGGCCTATGTGAGTGCCCTAAGTGCCCCCCATCCCTCTTTTTCAAGTGTCCCAGTTCCTTTAGGCACTGCCATACTGTATAGTCAGTTCCTCTGTCAAAGCGATAGTTGGTAGGCTTGGTTGTGTTTTTTCTCTTCGGTCAGTGGCCCTTTGATTGGATAATGATTGAACTTGAACTGACTTCAATCCCGTTTTCACACTCTTTCTGATTCCGTGCTGGGGAAATATTATTTTAATTTTTGCTTTTATTTTTTTTTAATTGAAGCATCATACGGAATGCATAAAAATAACACGTCGATACAAAATCATTACTATTGAAATATAGAATGTATAATGGTTACCGCATTGAAAAAAAAAGTAAACATGACTGAATATTATAACAGTCGCAATCACAGACATATATATATATATATATATATATATCCTTGCATCAATCACAGAATAAATAAAATTCACATCAATATAATAAAAAGAAAAAAATAAATAAGAGAAAAAAAAAGACCAAAAGCTGGCTACACACTAGACCAACTTACATCCAACCAGCCAACTTGTTGATTGGTTGGAATGAAAATCTGGTAACGTATGGGAGTAAATGATGATCAGCAATTTGCTCCTAAATGCCAGAAAACAGATGAAAATGGTCATCAGACAAGTTTGTTAAATGTTTTATCTAAACTATTTGTTCAACCAACAGTTTTGGTCCATTTTTGGGAGCAAATTGCTGATTGTATTCCTTACCAGATTTTCATTCCAACCAATCAACTAGTTGGCTGGTTGGACAGATAATCTTTAGATGTGTGGCCAGCTTAAGTCTCTCTCCCTTCCCCTGCTTCCTCGGAAGAACCCCACACCCACCGCCCTTATACAGCATTTGAATCAAGATCAATGGGGAGATCATTATCGATCATATACAGTAAATATTAGGAAGTACTGCAGAGACCATGATGACTTTGGCGTCTCATCTCAACGGATATTGTGGAAATATAGATTTCCCACATATTAAAGAAACATTCTACTTTATGCTCCTTATCCAGAGCTACCTCCACCCAATCCATGCGAAACAAGTAAAAAAGTTTTGATTTAAACAAGGACAATGATGGGGGAGATACGGATATCCACTCTTGCAGAATTGTCTTACGGCCAGCCGCACTGATAGCTAGGAGCAATCGCCTTCCCCCTTTACTAATCCTAGTGGTAACTGGCAAAATACCCAGCACCGCCCACTCTGCATTGAAAGGCAAATAATTAATTAAATTGTCTTCAGCATATCGCTTGACCTGAAGCCAGAACCGTCTAACCAGTGGGCAGAGCCAAAAGCAATGAAACAGGTCTGCATTTTCCTCTCCACACCAATAGCATGAGTGAGAGGAGGAGAGTCCCATAAGGAAGCTCCTGTGCAGAGATAAATATGCTCGGTGAAAAATCATCCACCGAAAGCGAGGGGAATTGCGGCAGCCACTGTACCATCCCTGTAGTAGAAATTGAGTGATCCGTGTCTTTGCGAAAAAAACATAATAATATGAGAGAGCCTTTTTCAGAACAGGAGGGAGTGACAGCAGCAAGTCTAGAGGATTGTTCCAGTCCTTGACTGAAAAATGCCTAACCACAGTATGAATATAATGCTTGGCCTGAAGAAAAGCCAGGAGATGACCAGTTAAGGTAGCATACTTTTTCACAGCATCTGGTAAATGATAATGCTTGCTTTGTATCCTTATTAATTAAACACCCTATACTAGTAATCCCCCCAACCCGCCATAAGGTAATTGGATACCCAGCCAGACCTTCTTGTTAGTCGGGATTACCCAGGAATGGAAGAAAGAGATTTGTGAGAATTCAAACCAGCATGGTGCCAAATGATATGCCATAACCACCTGGTATTCCACAGTAAGGGGTTATCTTTAAAATTTTGGGGTACCTCCTGCTCATGGAGATGTAGGAAAGCGAGCCAACTCCCATCAGCCAAAAAAACCTCTTTCAATGGAGGTATTGGCATAGATGTCACTGTCATGAATCCAATCAGATAGGTATCTCAACATGGCCGCCCAATTATATCTCCGTATGTCTGGGAAACCTATCCCACCATTTGCCTTGGTTTGCTGCAGTCGTACTAAGCTAATTTTTGGTCTCTTTCCATGCCAGATGGACCTCCTAAACATTGCGTTCAAATGTTGCAGGTCATTGACTGTAATAAACAGGGGAAGAGCTTGAATGAGGTACATAGGTCTTGGAAAGGAAACCATTTTCACTAGATTAGATCGTCCCAAATAAGACAGAGGAATATCTCTCCAACCCTCCAACTCATCTGAGATCACCTTCATAATATAAGTGTAGTTTAAAGAATAGAGATTACCCAAGCGGTGAGGCACACGGCAATATATGTAAAATAGTCTCTGGTCCATTTCAGTGGAGAGTCACCTAACTAAGGACTATGTAGGACGTGGACATAGACAAAGCGCTATAGATTTTTCGACATTTACCGAGAATCCCGACACAGTCTCAAATTGCCTCAATATCTGAAAAATAGGGGCCAAAGAAATAGTCGGATCTTCCAAATATAGCAAATCATTGGGCCTGATTCAGACCCACTCGCGAGCAGCTGTCCGCTCGCAAGTGGGTCGATGTTATGCACTGAGCATGCGCACGACGGAGGGAGCTCCGTCGTGCGCATGCGCCAGACGCGACGAGCGAAGGAAAGTCCTTTGCTCGTTGTGTCCGATCAAAGGGGGCGTGCTGTCAATGTTGATTGACAGCACGCCCCCTTTGGTGGGCGTGCCGGGGGCGTGCCTCCCTGACAGAAGCCGGCCCACTGACATCACTAGTGATGTCAGTGGGAGTGATTTTGGCTCTGATAGAGCCAAAATCACTCTGGAGCTTGCGGTTGAAAACCTCAACCGCAGGCTCCGGCCCGCAATTTCGATGGTCGCGATGGTCTCGACCATCGCGGCCATCACAAAGCACGCTCGTATAGCCTGTGGGTGGTGACCCACAGCTATACGAGCGTCCAGGAGGACGCTCCATGAAAATGGAGCCCGGCCCTCATTCAGAGCGTGCGCTCTGCTCAGAGCGTACGGCTCTGAATGAGGGCCATTGTCAGCGAATGCTGTTAATTTAATTTCTTTAGAACCAACTGATATACCTTTAAATTCTGTACACTTGTCAAATATACAAAATAATGGATCTATGGCTAAGTTAAACAAAAGTGGCGAAAGGGGACAGCCTTGCCTGGTTCCTCTAAACATTTCTAAAGGAGCACCACGATAGCCGTTAATCAGTAAAGAGGTCAGTGGAGACGTATATAAATATCATACAAGATTGGTAAATACAGAACCAAACCCTTGTGTTTGAAGTATAGCAAATAGGTATGTCTAATGCCCTTGTTGTGTCCAGGCTTAAAATCATATTCTGAGTATTAGCCACCCCGAGGCGGCTGCCACCGCCGCTATAGCCATCCCTCTCACAGAATGGTGACCGTGCACATATCCCAATTGATGCGAGGTAAGCAACTTCGGTAGCATCATCTGCAAGCGATCCGCCATTATCTTAGCAAGTAGTTTGGCATCAGTATTTCGCAGACTTATGGGTCTATACGAATCTAAGAGAGCAGGGTTCCTCTGGGATTTAGGAAGCAAAATAGTGGTTGTATGTGTGAAATGTGGGAAAGGAGAGCCAATCTTTAATAGGTCGCTACATAAATCGACGAGAGCTGGTGCCACTTGTTGCTGCAGGAGTTTATAATATTCATTAGATAGGCCATCTGGGCCAGGAGACTTACCCAGATGTAACTTCGAAATAGCTGACAACACCTCGTCTATAGTCACGTCCCCAATAAGCAGCTCCCTCTGACCAGGGGTTAATACAGGTAATGAGGCCTCAGAAAGCATGGGAATCACAGTCAAAAGGTAAGTCCTGATATAGAGCCGAATAATAAGTCTCAAATTGTTTCACTATTTTCTCAGTAGAGGTCACCATCATATTTGTGGAAGGGTACCTAAGTGCTCTTATATACGTCCGTTTACGCCAAGGTCTTGACATTCTAGCCAGTAAACGACCAGCTTTGTTTCCCCATCTAAAGAACTTATGTTTGGCAAAAAGAATATCTTTCTTCGCCTGCAATAATATATGGTTATTAAGTGACTGTTTCACCTGAACATATGCCTCCTGTGATACGGTGGTAGGACACGCAATGTATGTCTGTAGGGAAGAGGATAAAGTCTTCGAAAGAGAATCATAAATAGCCGTAATCTTCTTTCGCTGCCTTGAAACATATTCTATTATATGCCCCCTCAAGACTACCTTTGATGATCCCCAAAATACAGTAGGATTATCCAAAGCATCCAAATTGTCATCTTGATAATTCATCCACTGAGTAACCAGAAAAGTCTTAAAATTATCAGATTGATACAAATAAGCTGGGAAGCGCCAAAGACCTGGGCCACTAGAGACATGTCCCAAAGTAAAGGTTATGGACACTGGGGCATGGTCTGACACTGGGATCGCATGGATCTATGTATCCTGAACAACAGACACTAAAGTGTCAGAAACAAAAATTTTATCTATTCGGGACCACAAATTATGCATTGCTGAATGAAATGTAAACATTTTACCAGTTGGGTTAGAGAGTCTCCAGATACATTGAGCTGGAGGGTTGTTGTGAGATTTTGAAATTGTTGCCATGCTGATTGTGATCTAGACAGCGGGACTGGTTGTCTATCAAGAGAGATGTTCTCCACCGAGTTAAAATCTCCTGCCAATATCATCGGAAAAGTAAGGCGCTGATCCAGAATTTGTGTTAATCGTCCGATAAATTCATGAGGAGCAACATTGGGAGCCATATATATTGACCAGAGAATACTTTTTCCCCCAAATCTCCACATCCAGAATATGGTACCTACCCTCTGGGTCAGCTACAGTATTAAAAATGGTATTATGCAGATTTCTAATGCTTATTTTTTTTTTAAATCATTACTCTGCTTCTGACTAGCACAACCCCAGACAGTGGTGGAACTTCACACCCTTCACCTGGAGACAAGATCTCCTCTCTTTCCCCACCGCCCCTTGGACGATGGTGGAGGGGTAGGGTTTCACAGGTAGCCTGTATAAGTGGCTGCTCTCTGCCTCTATAGTGCTACAGGCAAGGCTGGTGGTAGGGGTGTCCATCGTCCTACAAATGTCAAGGTAATAGAATTAAGCATGACAAAGGGGCATGTGGGCCCCGAAACGTCGGTGTGAGGTGCTACATTAAAACTTCTTCAAAAGTCTTGTAGTGCCACTGATTTGATCCACCTATCTACAGTCTGCAGAGGACACAGGAGCATTTATTTATAGGTTCAGCAGAGTGCCGGTCCATTGTTGTTATATACATATATATATATATGTGTGTGTGTGTGTGTGTGTGTGTATGTATATATATATATAATATATATATACGCACATACATATATTGTCTCTTGTTTGTACAGGAGAACCTACTTGTAATTGTTAGTTTACAACCTTTGCAACTAGGCAGATGTATGTAGTGTGCAGCCACACATTCAATTCCCTGCAGCAAGACACTACATACAACTACTCAGCTGCAATGGTTTATAGTACTGACAATTACATGTAGCTTCATATAGTTAGAATTCACAGGCTTCTGTTGCAGGACCAAATAACTCCATGTGTAAGGTATCTGACTGACTGCAAAGTGAGAGGTGAAGGGTTTGAGTCCTGGGTATGACAGTATTTTGAAATGTGTTAAATTAAGGAGAATGTGACTGAAGGTGCTTTGGGTCAGAAGGATAGCTGGCTCAGCAGCAGAGGGGACGGGGGAAGGGGAGGAGATGTGATCTGATCAGACGCAGAGAGGAGATGCCATGTCTCAAAGAGAAGAAAGCTACATGAAAGAATCGCCGGTGGAGCGGGGAAGGCGCCTCTCCAGCCCAGAGCCCCCTTGCACTGGCCCTGACTACAAGCAGTATACGGCCCATAAAGATGCCAGACCAAAACCTGGCACCCTAAGTTGCCAGCCCCAGTATTCTGTAAATGCCCTTCCCTCTTTTGAAGCCCCAGCTTGGTGCCAGACACACACAATGAGATTCACTATTCTCCCGAATGCAGGAAAATCGAGCTACAGTAAATATTAAAATCATGCTATTTCACCAATATGTAGCTAATTTATTTGTTAAATGCATTAACAGCGTATATATAACAATAGTTATTTGTCCAAATAATGTGCCATATTTGTTCATCATCCCCCCCCCCCCCCCTGCAATTTTTATCCTCGTTCACCCTTTAGTGAATGCAGTCGTTACCCTAAATACATTGATTCCAAGTACAGTGATTGATATGGACAAGCAGACAAAACATATCTGATATCTGTACAAACATTTGGAAAATTCATTGACCTGAAATGCCTCATAAGGAATGTAAAGCCAGACACATACATGTCCGGGGATATGACATGCATTTCACCACTTTTTATGGCATATCCAAGAGGGGAGGACAGTTGAAAAAATATTGACTAATATTACGCAATCATCTGTTTTGCAATAGCCACAAATCCTTGCACATCAGCCGCCACATGTCTTCCCTCGCTGCATCCTTTCTCTAAGTCTGACCGTCTTTACCTACTGTACGTGTCTGCATCTGCAGGATGGATTACTATTCAGGGTTACCATGATGCTCATTTTGCAAGTGTATTGCGTATTATAAAATATTTGTTTATCACATTTCTAAGCAGTTTCCTCTTCTATTTATTACTATTCTTAAATAAACCTAATGGGCCTGATTCTGAGCTGGACACAATACCTGTGTTCACGTAAATTGGTGATTGTGCAAAATCCCTAAAAACCCATACGCCGCATGCGTTACACAATGTGTATGTACTGTCTGAGACACAAGATCTCTGAAATGTATTGGGCGCAGGGGCGCCGAGAGGAAGGTGGAGCAAGTACTGATTACCCAGGCTCGGGCTTGCTGGAGGGGCCCCGAGTCCGCCAATCCCCTCTCTTAATCTTGATAGTGGCAGCAGTGCCGAGCTCACACTCCTCTACCTGCACCTAATAGGACGGTGGAGAAAAATCACACTGATCGCGCCACCCACCCTGGATCTGCCTCTGGCTGAGAGGCACAATAGCACCCCCCTTTATTTTATTTTTTGTAAGGTGGCATGGACACACCTCCTTTAGGCCACACCCCCTTGTTAGTAGCCAATCCCAGACAGATTCTACAGTCCTGATCGGGTGTTCTTTTGTAGTGACTGGGAGGTGGATATTCAGACACATGAAGGTGATCCGTCTAATGGGTGTCTTGAAAAAGCCCCCAGTTGTGGAGCGAAACTAGTCGATGAGGGAGAGACCATTTCGTTAAAATTTTTGGATCATCACAGCACAGGAAATTTTGGATCTTGTTGGATATTGTGCCTTAACAGCTATTGAGCACCCAGTGCATATATGTTTACAGCCCTATACAAAGACTAAAGCAATATCAAGGCTGGTTCACCATGCCCCCAACTACCTGTCGACAGAGACGAGCCATTTGTGGTTAGACTGCAAGCCGTGCACTGCAGCTGGGTTTGCGGTAGAAGACAGTGGTGCGCGCTTCATTCCCACGCTATACAGAGGTAACTGGGACTTGTCTTACACCACGACCGCATTTGTTCCTGTGAGCGGTAACGTATACACTGCCTGACTTCGTAAGTGAATGGGGAGTTATGTTATGTGACTCTGTTACACAGGTCACTACATTTAAACAATAGCCCATATCTACAGGTATTATAATCAAGGCACATCCAGGTGTTCTATCCATTTCTCTCGAATCATCTAACAATAATGGCTTTGAGCGATTAGTGACTGTGTATTTGCCATTTTATTATTGCTGGACATGAGGGAGCATCAACCTGCATTTGTGGATTATTCTCATTATATCGGTGAACAACTAAACACTAAGTTATACAATCTTTACAAGCTTGCAGTCATCGAGTGGATTTATAGGATTTTATCTCTCTTAAAGTGACCTTGTTTCTATTTTTAGTAATTGTTGATTTTATAATTCAATTGTGTATACTAATGAGAGATATTTATCCTTTCCTGATGCAATGATACATTTTGAATATATTATGCTGTTCGTATGTTGTACTTTAATATTATTTTATTGAAATAAGTGATACTGAGGAAGCCTTTTATAGCCTTATTGCTACTATCAGTCAAACATAAGTTTACATTTATTATTGGTTGTAGATCCTCAGTGCAGTCCATTTGCGGGTTTTGTGGTATAGATATATACTAACAGCAGTGGATAAGATATTTTATTTATTTTATATTTGCTTAGAGTGCCAGGACTTTTGGACTCACAGCCTTTCTGACTGATTGAGCCCAAGCCTCTGTTTTTTTTCTTAGCATGTGTTATGCGAGTGTCACAGGACAAGCTTGGGCGTGGTGACGGGGGAGTGATTGGAGAAACACAGGCGCATCTGTCAGTTTGACCGCTGTTGCATGGGCGTGCATAAATTAGCCACTGCGACGGCATATGCAGCTTGAGTACTCACTGCGTGTGACAAGGTTAGCAATTTCTGAGTAAGGTCAGGCCTGTTGTAATTGTGTGTGAGGGGCTGATGTTACTCGATGTTCCCGATGTATACACAGGACTGCAAGGTATTACGGATGTAGGTGATTACTGCAGACACCCTTCATAGCAAACTGTCCACAAGTTCCTGAGCAACAGCAGACGGTATGTCTTGCCATTCCTCCTTAAGTACAGTGACCAACTGTGACACTGAAGAAGATCAAGTCGGCCTAAAACACACCTGTCTCTCCAATTCATCCCAGAGGTTCTCACTGGGGTTAAGATCTGGACTCTGAGCTGGCCAGTTCATCCGCGTTACAAATTTTCTGTATACCAGTCCAGCGTCGCCCTGGAAATATGACAGGTGGCATTGTCGTCCTGACAAAACATGCGTTGTTTCCGTAGAACAGCAAGTGCATGGGCCTCCCTATGAAGTGTTCTTTTCTAAACCACCACATTAGTATCCATATGGAACTTGTGTGCAAATGGTATGCATAGTAGCATTTCTCTTACATGGTGGTGTCCAATCACATATATATACAGTGTGTGTGTATATATATATATATACACACATACATACAGTGTGTGTGTGTGTGTGTGTATATATATATATATATATATATATATATGTATATATATACATATATGTATATATATATTTTATTTTTTTTGTGGTGAGAGGGGTTGTCTCACCTGAATTGCCCACATTCTGGTGGGATAAGCTCCCTCTGAGGGAGAGGAAAACAAGATCAGCACAATAGAAGTTTGGAATTCTGGATTTTCTGCGGTGCACACCCCAAAGTGGAGATATGGAACTCCTTGTTTTCCAGGTTGCCCAGAGCCAGCAGGAAGTCAGCAGCACAGGAAGGGTTTAAAACTCTCACACACCTGTTGCTCATTGCTCCTGATGCTGGATAAGCTAGCCAGGCGATAGGCTCGGGGTGGTGGTTAGCATTAGGGTGCCACGACCTGGAGGGTCCACAGACATTAGCACAAGGAGTGCTGAGACTTTACTTTTATGTTGTTTGCTTATTCTCTGTTATGTGCCTGTGTGTGTCCTGTCCTAAGCTCACGTATGCTAAGGTGCAGTGTCTGCTACCATTAAAAAGACACTGCTTTACCAAGTACCTGCCTGTCTGAAGTCCTCATTTCAATACCCTGTGTTACACTATAGGTCCGGTGCCAGACCTAGAGAAAGGGTACATCTGTGCGCCCCCGAAAAGGGGGTGTGACCAAGGAAAAGGGGCATGTTTTTAAGGCATGCCGGGCTGCCCCCAAGCGCTGCTGTCAGTGTGAATGAATGCCGGACGCATGCATCCATTACCCGGCGGTGACTGCTACACCGCATTTTTCCCCCACCTGTGGGACACAGCGACCTGTATGTGTGTGTATATGTATGTGTGTGAGTGTGTGTGTGTGTGTATATATATATATATATATATATATATATATATATATATTGTGATAGGATCACTGGTAAAGTGGTCTGTGGCAGGTACATTTGTCCCAGATTCCTGTCTTTTGTGTTTTAAACCCCCAGGAGAAAGTCTGCAGTGTAGCAGGTTTGAGTTTCGGCTTTTTGAATAGCCGGTTTGGGACCTGGGGGTTGTGGATGAGAGGAGAGGGAGGGCTCCACCCACGGCCACTCCAGGTTTTGGTTCTCGCAGCCTGGTAACAGGCTTGTTAGTTTTTCACCTGAGAGTGGCCAATATAAGCCTAGTGTGTTTAGGGCTGATTGCCTCACCTGGGAGAGCAGACAGGGAGTTTGCTCAGAGACACTTGGATACCTAACTGTGAGTGTTGTGCTGTGCTTTTGTTGCTGGCGAGGGCATTAGGCCCTGCCAGGTTCTGGTAGTGAGGTAACTACCTGTGACGTTAGTGCCCCGACAGGGCTAGGATTTATATTTGTTTTCTTTATGTTTCTGACATTGTACAATAAAGACTGGCGCCGACCAGCTTGTACTTGCATCCAGACTGGTGTGCTGCTTCCCTGCTGCTGTGTGTGTGTGTAAGGAAGGAGTCCTCTACCCTGGAGAGGGACCCCCTAACCTAACTGTGTCACAATATGGTGGAGAATGCGGGCACCCACACACACTGTTGCAGCAAGAGAAAAACTTTCCGTTTAAAAATTAAAGGGACAGACACCCAATTTGTGAGTGTGGAAATAACGCTGTGTCTTTGGAGTCCCATAGAGGAGGCGTCAGCCAATGCTCAGAGAGGCAAGGTTCAGCTTCCAACCTACACCCCAGGACAAAATGGAGGACATTATTAAAGCCCTGCTCCAAGCTACAGCAGCTCAGCAGGAATCTACCAGGGCTCTGCAGGAATCCACCAGGGTGCAACTGTTGGCCTTGGAGACAGCCCAGGGGCAACAACAGGTTGCCATCGAGGAAACCCGCCGGGCCTTAGCGGAAAACAGCCAGGCCATAAAAGAGGTGGTACAGCACCTGATCGCCCGGCCCAGAGATGTAGGTACTGGTCCTCCCACCACCACTCATTCCATACGAGCCAGTCACTTCCTCCAGAAGATTACTTCGGGCGATGATGTGGAGGCCTATCTCACCGCATTTGAAAGAACGGCCGAAAGGGAGAGTTGGCCGAAGGAGCAGTGGGCAAGTCTGGTGGCACCTTTTTTGTCTAGGGAGCCACAAAAGGCCTATTTTGACTTATGCCTGGCTGATGCCAAGGACTATAAAAAACTAAAACAGGAGATCCTAACTCGCTTGGGAGTCACCACCTTTGTTCGTGCCCAACGGGTCCACCGCTGGGAGCTCCATATGGACAAGCCTCCACGTTCACAGATGCATGACCTCGTCCATCTGTCCTCAAAATGGCTACAGCCCGAGATGCTGACGGGACCACAGATCGTGGAAAGGGTCGTGATGGACCGGTACCTGCGATCATTACCTGCGACTCTGCGCAAGTGGGTGAGCCATGCAGACCCTAAGTCCGCGGACCAGTTGGTCGAGCTGGTGGAGAGGTACGTGGCGGCTGAGGAGCTGATGAGTATGCCCCATCGAGCCCCGATGGCGCACCGGCGAACTCCCACAGACACTGGTAAGACTGTTCCAGGGGAGAAGGGTGCTGGGCGGTGGAATGTACCTAAGACTAAGGGTGTAGAACCTGGAGATAGGCCTGCCAGGCCGGGAAGGTTCTTGCCCCGTAAACGACTAGACATTAATATGACTCAGTGTTTCCGATGTGGTGGCTTCGGCCATATTGCCGCTAATTGTGCACTTACAACTGAACCTATGCAATGTGATACTGCTCATGTCTACCGCAGGGGGTCTTTCTTTGCACAGATAGCCTGTACGGCTGACCGGCAGGCTGTGACTGATAAGCACATGTGTGTACTCACTGTAGATGGCAACCGAGTAGAGGCACTGTTAGACTCTGGTAGCTTGGTGACATTTATAAAAGCTGAGCTGGTGAACCCCTTGCGGCGTGAGGGGAAAACTGTTGGTGTGACCTGCATACATGGGGATACTCGATATTATTTTACTGCCGAGGTGAACATCGAGACACCATGTGGTTCTGCTATAGTTTCTGTAGGTTTGGTACATGGTCTGATGTACGATGCAATATTGGGGAGAGACTTTGCTCACTTCTGGAAGTTGTGGGAAAGCCGTTTTGTTCCAGAGGTGAACAACCCCGATCCATTTGAGAAGGTTGTCGATGTAGTGGAAGAGGGAGTTTCTTCTGAGTCAGAGTTATTCCCTTTTTCTACTATGATTGGCGGAGCGTGACGGTGGCCCGCCAACTGATGTGCCTCCCATTGAGGTGGGAAGTGTTGTTGGGCCAGGTGATCGTCTGCCTGATTTAGAGTTCAGAAGAGAGGTCTTTGCCGTGGAGCAGTTGAATGACCCTACTTTGGTAAAAGCCAGGGAGAATGTAAAAGTAGTTGATGGTAAACCCATAGACCCTGATAGTTCTTTGTCCTATCCCCACATGGCAATGTGGCAGGATTTGTTATATCAGGTGACTAAGAAGGGGGAAGATGTTGTGAAACAACTAATAGTTCCCAAAGCCTACAGAAGAACAGTGTTGGATCTGGCCCATGGTCATATAACGGCAGGCCATCTAGGGGTAGAGAAAACCACTGAGCGAATAATGCAGAGGTTTTTCTGGCCCGGGCTTCATAAAGAGGTATCTGACTTTTGCGCATCCTGCCCTGAGTGTCAGTATCATGCTCCCAGGCCACATTTTAAGGGTTCACTAGTTCCATTGCCTATCATAGAGGTGCCGTTTGAAAGAATAGCGATGGATTTGGTTGGACCCTTAATGAAGTCTGCCAGGGGACACCAGTATATTCTGGTCATAATGGATTACGCTACAAGGTACCCGGAAGCGATCCCGTTGCGCAATACGTCAACCAAGACCATTGCCAGAGAGCTAGTTCATGTCTTTAGCAGGCTGGGTATACCTAAGGAGATACTAACTGACCAGGGTACACCGTTTATGTCCAAAGTCATGAAAGAGTTATGCCGCCTGTTCAAAATCGAACAGTTAAGAACTTCGGTTTATCACCCCCAAACCGATGGGCTGGTCGAGAGGTTTAACAAGACGTTAAAACACATGCTTAGGAAAGTGGTCGACAAGGATGGTAGGGATTGGGACTACTTATTGCCGTATTTATTGTTGGCCATAAGAGAAGTTCCCCAGTCCTCCACCGGGTTTTCACCCTTCGACTTGTTGTATGGGAGACACCCAAGGGGGTTACTAGACATTGCCAAAGAGACATGGAAGGGGCAGTCTAGTCCTTACAAAACGGTGATTGAGTATGTTTCTCAAATGCAGGAGAGAATTGCTGCGGTAGTGCCGATAGTGAGAGAGCACCTGGAACAGGCTCAACAGGCACAGCAGAGGGTATACAACCACAATGCTCGGTTACGCAGCTTTGCTCCTGGGGACAGAGTGTTAGTATTGGTTCCCACTGTGGAAAATAAACTTTTGGCTAAATGGCAAGGGCCCTTTGAAATCTTAGGAAGAGTGGGGCAGGTCAATTACAAAGTTTACCAGCCGGGGAAAAGAAAGCCGGAACAGATATACCATATAAATATGTTAAAGCCCTGGAAAGATAGAACGGTACTGTCATCCGTCCGAGACCCTCCAGTAAGTCCAGGGCCCTTAGTTCCCGAAGTGACAGTGGCAAAAACCCTGTCGGCAATTCAACAACAAGAGGTCAAGGAGTTTCTGATTAGAAATAGGGTGCTGTTCTCTGACGTACCTGGGAAAACCTCGGTCATTAAACATCATCACTGACCCAGGGGTTAAAGTTAATCTAAAGCCCTATAGGTTACCAGAAGCACAAAGAGAATCGGTGTCGAAAGAAATAAAAAATATGCTAGAGTTAGGGGTTATTGAAGAATCACATAGTGAATGGTCAAGTCCCATTGTGTTGATTCCAAAGCCCGACGGGAGTGTGCGTTTCTGCAATGACTTCCGAAAGTTGAACAGTGTTTCAAAATTCGATGCCTACCCGATGCCAAGAGTGGATGAACTGATTGAGAGACTAGGGACGGCCAGGTATTTAACCACTCTTGACCTAACCAAAGGGTATTGGCAAGTACCGTTAACCGAGAGCGCCAAACAAAAGACAGCTTTTTCAGCGCCAGAGGGCTTGTTTCAGTACAAGATGTTGCCCTTCGGGCTACATGGGGCACCTGCTACCTTCCAAAGAATGATGGACAGGATTCTAAGGCCCCATAGACGGTATGCGGCTGCTTATCTGGATGACGTGGTCGTTCATAGTCCTGATTGGCAGTCTCACTTACCCAGGGTACAAGCAGTGTTTGACTCCATCTATAAGGCAGGTTTGACAGCCAACCCAAAAAAGTGTTGTCTAGGCATGGAGGAAGTAAAATATCTGGGATACACCATTGGCAGAGGCCTGATAAAGCCTCAGCTCAATAAAGTTGATGCCATACAAAACTGGCCATGGCCTCTGAATAAGAAGCAGGTGAGAGCCTTTTTGGGAATTATGGGGTACTACAGGAGGTTTATACCCAACTTTGCCACCATGGCAGTCCCACTGACTGACCTGACCAAAGGCAAACAAAAAGTCATGGTAGAATGGAGTCCTGAGGCAGAGAAAGCTTTTCAGGAGTTGAAAGTAGCGTTGTGTTCCCAATCAGTCCTGATGACTCCTAATTTTGAAAGGGAATTCATAGTACAAACCGATGCATCAGAAGTAGGTATAGGAGCGGTCCTGTCCCAGAACAAGGAGGGTGAGGAACACCCTATTTTCTATCTTAGCAGAAAGTTGAATGTACATGAGAGAAACTATGCCACAGTGGAGAAGGAGGCGTTGGCCATAAAGTGGGCATTAGAGGCTCTCAGGTACTACTTGGTCGGGAGAAAGTTCAAATTGATCACTGACCATGCCCCTCTGAAGTGGATGTCTGAAAATAAGGACAGTAATGCGAGAATTACAAGATGGTTCTTGGCGTTACAAACTTATAAATTTTCAGTGGAACACAGGCCAGGAAGCCAGCTGGCCAATGCTGACGCGTTGTCACGCGTTCATTGTTTGGGGGCTTCAGTTGTTCCGCCCCACAGGTCGAAACAAAGGGAGGGGGGATATGTGATAGGATCACTGGTAAAGTGGTCTGTGGCAGGTACATTTGTCCCAGATTCCTGTCTTTTGTGTTTTAAACCCCCAGGAGAAAGTCTGCAGTGTAGCAGGTTTGAGTTTCGGCTTTTTGAAAAGCCGGTTTGGGACCTGGGGGTTGTGGGTGAGAGGAGAGGGAGGGCTCCACCCACGGCCACTCCAGGTTTTGGTTCTCGCAGCCTGGTAACAGGCTTGTTAGTTTTTCACCTGAGAGTGGTCAATATAAGCCTAGTTTGTTTAGGGCTGATTGTCTCACCTGGGAGAGCAGACAGGGAGTTTGCTCAGAGACACTTGGATACCTAACTGTGAGTGTTGTGCTGTGCTTTTGTTGCTGGCGAGGGCATTAGGCCCTGCCAGGTTCTGGTAGTGAGGGAACTACCTGTGAAGTTAGTGCCCCGACAGGGCTAGGATTTATATTTATGTTTTCTTTATGTTTCTGACATTGTACAATAAAGACTGGCGCCGACCAGCTTGTACTTGCATCCAGACTGGTGTGCTGCTTCCCTGCTGCTGTGTGTGTGTGTAAGGAGAAGGACCCCCTAACCTAACTGTGTCACAATATATATATGTGTGTGTGTGTGTATGTGTGTGTATATATATATATATATATATATATGTGAGTGGATGAAGGTGTTGTTACGTTTACAAGAAACTGAGATATTTACAGCTAAAGATAAATTTGTCATGAATTGGATATAGCACTTTTATCCACAAATTACTGTATATCAGTAAATAGATCAACATCACTTAAAATAACATTGTTACTATGATCCCCTAGGTCATTGTTTTTCAGAAAATTGTTACATTACACCTTCATCCACTCACCTCTTCAATTACATATAGTGTTATTTGGCCAGATAAAACTAGCACGGATGCGTATAAAGAGACTTAGGGCCTGATTCAGACCTGGTCGCTAGATGCGTACGCTCGCACTGAGCAAATGCAAATTTTCCAAATTGACGTCATGGGATTCGATCGCTCACCAAGGCATAAGCACACCCACTTTGGCTGTGCGAGCGATCACTCTGCGTCATCTCCAGGAAGTGTATGAAAACATTGATACATGGGAGCATCGGATGCGAACACAGTGCTTGTGGTAGCCATACCCTACCGCAAGCTCTGCGAGCATTTAGTGTAAAAAAAGCCAAGTGACGTGTACTATGACGGTGCCTGTTAATTATGCACGCCTCTGAAACGGCGTTCAAACACTCAGGCACGCCTGCGTTCGCATCGCCAACCCCCTGTTTTTACTGGACTGCCCCTGTTGTCATCCACAAACAGCCTCTACTGTCGCTCATTACACTGGGCTGTCTTTGCAGGGCAAGCGAGCGGTATGCGATCGCAGTGAGTAGTTCAAGCACGCGCAGAACAAAGCGTGCGCATACGCAGAACATCGGGCCGCTTGCGAGCGCACGCATATAGCAAACGGGTCTGAATCAGACCCTTAGTAGCTAGTAGTGTACTGACTGATTAATTGTTAATAATCTTTTTTTTTTAATAAACAAAATTCTTCAAAAACAAGCTTTATTCCAATTAATTAACCATCCACTACTTACCTGCTAGACTGGCCTCTCCCATTTTCTCCCTGTTAGAATGGACATTCTATCTTCCATCCCTTACAGCAGCTGTCAGCAATGACTGATGGCACTCCTGCTGCCCTGCACTGACTACCATTCAGAGTTCAGTATAATACAGGAATGCAGTCCCTCTCTGCGTCTGAGGTTTGGGTACATTTGCTGACTGTAAGTGCTAGGCAAACTTGTAAGCTTTTATATGTTGTCTTACTGGTAAGGAAAGGCTTTTGGTAAAAAAAAATATATTTACTGGTTTCCACATAGTGGCATTTTGAGTTTCAGAGTACAAGATATGCTGAGTGCACAATCACTTGGCAGATCAGACAAATGCTCCATTACATGGAGTGTTTATCTGATCAGTGTGTACGTTCTTCCATGGATCGGGAGGTTGGGCATCTTAAATATTAAACTGCCTGTTTGAAAGGGCGTTGTAAACAGTTTATCGACTAACGCTCCTGCATACACACTTATACAGCTATTTGGTGATCAGTCTGATGATTGTATAGGTATGTATCCAGCTTAAGAAATAAATTTTGTCATAGGCCATTAAATTATAACATAGCAGTTGGTTGCACAAGCCAGAGGGCTCCATTCCTCGGTGTCTTGTATAGGTTAGTTTTCATATTGGGAAAAAAGTATTTGGGTCAATGCAAAATATGATAAAGTGCTGAATATTTTGTAGATGAAAGACTCCTTCATTTTTAAAATTAATTTTAGAGTCCCCGCTAGGCTGTTTTAGCAAGCGCCGCAGCCTAGCCGATTTCAAAATTGCAGAATGCACCCTGCCCTTTTGGCGGCGCTTCGCTAAAACAACCTGCCGGGTACCGTACCCTTCCGTGAGCCGCAGTGTCCCGCAGGGGAAAAAAATTGCGGTGGAGGACTCTCCGCCGGTGAAGAGATGATGTGCGCATGCACACGGCATCTATTTCAGTGTGATTAGAGCTTGAGGGCAGCCCAGCATGTCCGTAAGTGCAGGGCACGCCCCCAAGAGTGATGAAAAGGGGGCCGTCTTAAAGACATGCCCCCTTTTCTCGTGGTCACACCCCCTTTTCTGACCCGCTCGAGCGCCTCAGGCCCTTTCTATAGCCTTTCCCTACGCCAGACCTAGAATGAACATTAAGTTTTGAATATTTAATACTTCAGTATTTAAAATGGTTAAATCATTTACACAGATTATAACACAAAATATATACACAGTACTGCTAGAATTTCTCAAATGAGATGACTCAACAAAGGTAGTTTTTATTACTATTACTACTATTATTCATTTTAAAAAAGGAGCTATCACTTTTTGTGTTTGGAAAGTATTTCACACAATGCTTTTTGCACCATGCGGAAGATTTGATTACTTGCAGGTTGTTCTGTTGTCCCGGGTAATGTTCTGGAGCTATTCAAATAGAGATCCATGATCAATCCGCTAACAGCTCCATCCTAAATGGCATGAGCCTTCCCCCTCCACCACACACACATTAGTCTTAGGTTTCCCACTATAGTGTATGAAGTAAGGGAACAGCGGAGCAGGGGACAGCTAAGCTGGGAGCCGGGAACCAACCAAAGACATTGGAAGGAGCTGCAGGGGACCACAAGCAATTTACAGTATGTGACCGTGGTAAGTGTTGTGAGGCAGTAAATGGGGAGACCCCTCAACCTGCCAATTGATGGGTCCAAAATGCAGTATATATATCTTTGCACAGTAGATAATCACCTTACACCAGTCCTTGCAGCACGGTTCGCCTGTCATTGCTTACTGTGCAGTAGCACCTTCAATGTCCCGCCGTTCCGTTTGTGGTGGTAAGACTGCAAGGCCACAATGAGCAGAATACCTGGACCTACAGTATCTGCAGTGAATTATTTTCAAGAGTAATAGCAAGTTCATATATAAATTAAAAAAAAAGAAATGTTGAGAATTTGTTATTTTATAAAATGTACTTCTGTAACTAGATTAAGGGCTTTTTTCTTTAAATCCTTATTTTCAACAATAAATAACCTTCGTGCTTCTTGAGTATAAACGCAAATATTTTCCCTCTCACCATCAAGATGCTAAATATGGGGTTCATGTAATGTTTGAGCTACTGTATACTTAATATTTATGTTAACGTACCACCACTAATAGTGTGTTATGTTTCTTTGTTTGGGAAGCCTTTGAATTGATAATACCTTATCCTTTAATTATTCTGCCAAGTTATTCAGTAATATGAAGCTGTATCAGTTTGAATAATGAGCAGGACAGTAATGGTAATCCTGATGCCATGCATTGTAACTCACCCCATTCCCAGACTCCAGACACTTTTTTATGCCCCTGGCTACACATGCTTGTCTTTGATGTTCATAATGGGAAAAATATGTAGCATTACTTGCAGCTACACTTTTATGCCCAAGATTTACACTGGTGTAGAGGTTGACATTAAGTTTCTTGACCTTGCATTGTGATTCTTCCTCTAACAACTTCTGTTGGGCTTTTAATATTCCCGGCCAGTTACTTGATTAAATGTCGCATAGACAGCTAAAAATACAAACTCCATAGTCCTTTATGTGTGCATATTTTACTCATTGTATGCAATTAATGTTTTCAGCTTTTCATATAAACCATTTTTTCTTTTCTTTTTTTTTTTATTGTTTAATGGTGATACAGTGCTAGCAATCTGTGAAAGAAGAGGAAACATTTAAATACAAATGGTGTGCTTTGTTGGTTACTTTTCATGCTATTAAACCTCAGTATGCAGATATTTGAATGTGCAATGTGTTAATGAAGATGATTGACACATCCAATCAGCTATACGGACAGAGTCATTCTTTTAAATGAATGCTAGCTGTTCCCCCAAGTAATTAGTGGGGCGGGGAGTGGGTGGTGACAGTTTCCGTTCCAGAAAACTGGGCATTGGCTCTGTTTTCTGGGAGAGACTAGGCCTGGGTCTGCATCTTCTGACGCAGACTTACTGGTTTTGCCTACAGACCTTCAAGGGGCAATCTGAGTAACTTCAGGGTTACTCAGATTGCCAAAAATTATTATGTATCTATCAATACAGAGCTTAATAACCATATGTACATATACAGTCAGGTGCATAAATATTGGGACATTGACAGAATTTTCATATTTTGGCCTCTATTCACCACCACAATGGCTTTGAAATGAAACAAACAAGATGTGCTTTAACTGCAGACTTTCAAATTTAATTTGAGGGTAATTACATCCAAATCAGGTGAAATTGTGTAGGAATTACAACGGTTTCTATATGTGCCTCCCACTTTTTAAGGGGACAAAAGTAATGGGACTATCAACTCAAAAGCTATTTCATGGACAGGTGTGGGCTATTCCCTCGTTATTTCATTATCAATTAAGCAGGTAAAAGGTCTGGAGTTGATTCTAGGTGTAACATTTGCATTTGGAATCAGTTGCTGTCGACTCTCGATATGAGATCCAAAGAGCTGTCACTATCAGTGAAGCAAGCCATCATTAGGCTGAAAAATCAAAACAAACCCATCGGAGAGATAGCAAAAACATTAGGTGTAGCCAAATCAACTCTTTGGAACATTCTTAAAAAGAAAGAACGAATCCGGAGAGCTCAGCAACACCAAAAAACCCGGAAGACCACGGAAAACAACTGTAGTGGATGACAGAAGAATTATATCCCTGGTGAAGAAAAACCCCTTCACAACAGTTGGCCAAGTCAAGAACACTCTCCAGGAGGTAGGAGTATATGTGTCAAAGTCAACAATCAAGAGAAGACTTCACAAGAGTGAATATAGAGGGTTCACCACAAGATGTAAACCATTGGTGAACCTTCCAAAAATAGGAAGACCAGATTAGTGTTTGCCAAACAACATCTAAAAAAGCCATTACAGTTCTGGAACAACATCCTATGGACAGATGAGACAAAGATCAACTTGTACCAGAGTGATGGGAAGAGAAGAGTATGGAGAAGGAAAGGAACTGCTCATGATCCAAAACAGACCCACCTCATCAGTGAAGCATGGTGGTGGTAGTGTCATGGCGTGGGCATGTATGGCTGCCAATGGAACTGGTTCCCTTGAATTTATTGATGATGTGACTGCTGACAAAAGCAGCAGAATGAATTCTGAAGTGTTTTGGGCAATATTATATGCTCATATTCAGTCAAATACTTCAGAACTCATTGGACGGCGCTTCACAGTGCAGATGGACAATGACCCGAAGCATACTGCAAAAGCAACCAAAGAGTATTTTAAGGCTAAAAAGTAGAATGTTATGCAATGGCCAAGTCAATCCCCTGACCTGAATCCGATTGAGCATGCATTTCACTTGATGAAGACAAAACTGAAGGGAAAATGCCCCAAGAACAAGCAGGAACTGAAGACATTTGCAGTAGAGGCCTGGCAGAGCATCACCAGGGATGAAACCCAGCGTCTGGTGATGTCTATGCGTTCCAGACTTCAGGCTGTAATTGCCTGCAAAGGATTTGCAACAAAGTATTAAAAAGTGAAAGTTAGATTTAGGATTGTTTAGTTTGTCCCATTACTTTTGGCCCCTTAAAAAGTGGGAGGCACATATAGAAACCGTTGTAATTCCTACACCGTTCACCTGATTTGAATGTAATTACCCTCAAATTAAATCTGAAAGTCTGCAGTTAAAGCACATCTTGTTTGTTTCATTTCAAAGCCATTGTGGTGGTGAATAGAGGACAAAATAAGAAAATTCTGTCAATGTCCCAATATTTATGGACCTGACTGTATATTACCTCTTTGTTATTGGGCTCTTATCCTTCTGCGGTAGGTGTCCATACATAAGAATATAGTATTGTCTGTGGACTTAAGATCTGGATATCTGTTCCATAATGCAAGTCTTGTGACCCTCCTGTTGAATAGCGGCCAATAAGAAGAAAATATTTGGGAAAGCTCATACACCAAAAACAGGTGATATTAACTTGTGGTAGTAGTAAAAAAAATGATTTAACAACAAGTGCCTGATTTATTCAGGATAACATCCAAATGTGTGTAAGCCAATGTTGTAATCCACTGCTGCCACGTAATTATAAAGATGCAGTCTTTTATAGTGTGCACACTTACTCTTTTTAGAGCTGCTTGCCACTGACAACTTGCAGGAATCGATTCAATGTCAATGCTAAATATCCTGGTTCTGGTAATCACTGTAGCCTCGATAAAACAGAGGGTCAAATCGGGTAAGCAGTATAGGATTCCTGGCTGGCGGCTGTCACCCACAGCTATTTCCTGCACGCAGTGTCTTTCCCAGTACGAGCGGTGATTCCCAGACAGATCCCCAAAGAATAGGTAATTCGTAGCCTGTCGCAGGACAACCCTTACGCGTTTCTCCTCAAGGTGTAACAGAGATTTTGTCAGAGGGAGTGACTCCCTCTGACGAAACCTCCATTACACCTGGAGGGTGACAGCCGCCAGCCAGGAATCCTATACTGCTTACCCGATTTGACGCTCTGTTTGATCGAGGCTACGGTTTATTTTTTGCATCTGAATTAGTATTTTATTCTTACTCAGATTGCCGATAGTCTAGCAGACGATCCAATGCATGCTAGGACGCAGCACTCCAATCTACGATACGATCAGGAGGTGTCTATTTGCACAAAAAGCCTCCTGCAGCATTAGCATATTGGTTATACAGTATTGCACAGCCACTTCCCTGAATCTATTTTCTCTCCCCTTTTTAGTTTGCATCATTTCACAGTTATCACGCCGGAGGGTTGGTTTTGGTAGGAACAGGCGTGGGAGGCTGAAGGGGAGTTCAGAGATGTGTGAAGGAACTTGGGTGGCTTGAGCCAGGACTTCCTCATGTAATGATGTGAGGAGATAGAGATACGGCAGTGGATGTTGGGCCCGAAGGCAAGGACTGAAATAGAATGTATTAAACAGCAGGTTGGAATGAGAACTGGAGATCATAATACTGAATGAATGAGCAGAATCGGATTGGGCCCGATGATGCTGGATTGAGAGCTGGATCGGTTTGAGACCGATGTTGATGATTTAAAGAACTTGATGGATTTGAATTCGATGTTGAAGAATTGATTAACTCAATTGGTTTAAGATCGATGTTGATGAATTGAGGAACTTTATTGATGTGAGTCCAATGTTGATGAATTAATGAACTTGATCGTTTGGAACTGATGTTGATAAATTGAGGGACTTAATTGATGAGTCCGATGTCGGAAGCATCGGATGAGACCAATGGTTGGAGTTATCAGCTGGAACCGATGGTGGCTGTAAGAACAAGTCTCAGTGGTAAAAACCAGACACATGTGCAAGATGGTATAGGAGACTTCTTTACCAGATATAGGAACTGTGGATATAACTGACTGTGACCTGATTCATTAAGGATCGCTATTGCGATCTTGGCTCTGTAAATGCACGCAGGTCTGCTGAGAAAATATGCTAATGATTGCAATCACAATGTCGTTGCACTGCCAACATAGAGACACCAACTACCACTTTCTCATATCTGTAATACCTTGCAAACCTCGATAAACATTGGTAACATTGAGTGCCATCGGCCCCTCAAGCAGAATTACAGCAACCCTGACCTTACTTAGAAATTGCTAACCCCATAGCACGCAGTAAGTACTTAAGCTGCGTATGCAAACGTACTGGCTAATTTATGCACGCCCATGCAACGGCGTTCAAATGGACAGATACGCCTGCATTTCTCTGACCACTCCCCCTTCACCACCCCCAAACGCTCACTGTCTGTCAATCAGGAGAGATGGCTCTCCGTGGTGTGTGTAATCGCAGTATCTCTTAGGTTTTCGTGGAAACTTGGCATGGAATGCTCGGATCAACTGAGGAGCGTGGACGTCGGAGACAAATGTACAGTAACATTCTTCTGGGCCATAGCCCTTCCAGTATTCCAAGTATTGGAGACATCCATACCGGATTCGAGAGTATAGAATCTTTGCCACTTGTACTCCACTCCACTATGAGTCTGGACTTTGGGTGCCTTTGGATGTGCAGAATGAAACCGGTTGAGTATGAGTGGTTTCAATAAAGAAATATGGAAGGAATTTGGTATCCTCCGAAAGGGATATAGCTTGAGTTTGAATTAAACTGTGTTGATTAAACACTCATTGCCAAATTGTCCAATGTAGCGGGGCGCAAATTTCATGGATGGCACTCTTAACTGCAGATTTCATGTAGAGAGCCAAACTCGATCACCTTCCTTGAGACTGGGAACTGCTCTCCTCTTCCTGTCAGCAAACGTCTTGTACCGCTCAGAGGAATTCACAAGGGAGGAGCGGATCTCTTTCCAAATCTTGGAGAAGTGCTGCAAAGTGTGGTCAGCAGCTGGAACCTGTGTGGCAGGAACTCAAGGGTGGAGGCCATAAGTGGCAAAAAAGGGTGTGGAACCAGATGAAGAATGGTACTGATTGTTGTGACAATATTCCACCCAAGGAAGCAGTTCAGCCGTCCCTGAGAGGAGGATACATATAAACGAAGAAAAGACTCCAGATCTTGGTTAACTCCTTCTGTCTGGCCATTAGACTGGGAGTGGTAGGCAGTGGAGAAATTGAGCTTGACTTGAAGTGAAGTACACAAGGAACGGCAAAATGATGGAGCGATGTGCAGCGTGAGCGGACCTATGTGCTATCCTGGACAGGCACCGAGAGGTAAGAAAGTGGTTTTATTAGTCCGGAGTGTGACAACAGTTACATTAGGGTCACAGCACCTTTTCCGATTTCATTCTACATTTGAAGGTCTGTATGCCCCCAAGTTTGGAGTTGGTGAAGCCAGAACAAGTTTTTGCCAGAGCTTGTTGAAACCAGGGCCCTGGTCACTTGTATGCTTGTGTATAGATGTGTCCTCATACACTATTGCTGCAGTCATGCCAAACAGCCCCTCTCGGTGCGCTGAGTGTCTCTTTTTTGCATCTTTTTCGCACTAAAATGCGTCTTATTCAAAATGTGATGCTACTAAAACACATCAGGAGATTGCACTGATTAATTTGATATGCGACACTTGTATAGTTGTGTGCTACTGGATCTGAATCTGTATATGAAGTGCTACAATGCAGCGGCCGCAGCTTTTTTTTTCCAAGCCAAGTTCCGCTGTGCTTCATTTACAGACTCAGTCGCACACAGATATACAAGTGTCTCATATCAAATGAATGAGTGCAGTCTCCTGGTGCGTCTTAGTCACATCGCATTGCAACAAAGATGCATTTTGAGACGAAAAGGGCGAATTTTATGATTAGTATGTTTATGTGATTGTGTATGTACATGCATCTATATATATGTATACATGTTCTATATGTGGGTGCGGGTTAGACCGTAGCTGCTTTCTATGTACTGTCTGGTCAACCAAGCGACCATGGTAAACCTCCCACCCCCTTCCCCACTTGTTTTTGGTTCATTTGTTCTTGGTCTATTTGCTAGACCTTGTTTGTGTATGAGTGGGCTATCATCTGTCCAACTTGCCTATTGGTATTTATCCATGTATTCATACACGCACATATATGTTTTTACATGTATGTGTGTATGTATGTATGTATTAATTTATATACGTTCGTTTGGGTCAGGTTGATTTTAGGATTGAGTTATTCCTATTTAATTATTCTTCTTTGACATCCGTCCAAGGATCTTTCCTCTCTTGCTATTTATTCTATTTTGTTTTATTTTATTTATTTTCTTTAATAGGTTTATATTGTATTAGTTCTAATTATCTTAATGATTCTATTTTTATTATTATGATTATTATTATTATCATTATTATCACTATTTATTTATATAAGTTGTTTATTATTAATACCTAGATTCTTCAAGTCATATTTATGCCGGGACATCAGCAAAACTTTAATACTATATAATATTATTATTAAAATATTTAATTTCTATATTATCTTTTTATGTAGCGATATATTTTTTAATATTTATTTAATAATTAATTATAATTTATCTTTATGTGTGTATATGTATATATATTTAACCCTCGGTCGCCCCCCCCACGCTACAATTATCGCGGCGATCCGCCGACATCGGGCGGATCGTCCCGATAATTGCAGCGTGTATGGCCAGCATTAGTCACAATTTGGTGACTGAACTGATTAATTTGATATGCAACACTTGTATATCTATGTGCGACTGTCTCTGAATCTGTACACGAAGAGTTACAATGTAGTGGCCACACCTTTTTTAATTCCTAGTTCAGTTGTGTTACATATACAGACTAAGGTTCACACATATATACAAGTGTTGCATATCAAATGAATCAGCAGATTCTGCTGGTGTTTCCTAGTAGACGCATTTTCTGCAAAAAAAACGCCCGGCGCAAGTAGACTCTCACGGAATCTGGTGTTCACTCAAGTCGCGCTGCGTGGTGTATTGAGGCTAGATGTATGAGGACACATCTGTAGCTCCCAGCATTTGTGATGAGGGCATCGGGATAGGGGCGTGACTAAGTCATGGAGGGGAGTGTCCACATTCCAGAGTGCTAGGCTGCCCCATGTTCGCCCCCAACCACAGTTTCACTGCAACGTGTACCAGCGGCAGACAGCTGCTCTGTGGTACCTGGACATATCCAGAATATTTACCAGTTTGACATTTTTGGGATCGGAAAGGAATGCTTTTTGTCTGTGAGGCTGAATCGCGGCTGTCGCACTGGGACTGCGCTTTGCCTTATAGTGGATCAACTCTATTGCAGTTTATGAAAGGCTGCACTTGGTTATCATTTGTATTTTTCTAATCTTACTAGCTACAGTCTGGTAAGGAATACAACACTATTGTGTTTTGTTTTCGGGTGTTTTTAGAAGGGGGGAGATGTAAGAATGTAAGAAAATGTTTCAAACGTTTGGTAACTGCATAGCCCTGCATCGCCCATTATCAAGGTGAAGCAGTGCCAATTACCAACGGCATGTATTAGAAAACTTTGCCGAAGAGGGAAAGTGTTAACTCACCACTTGCAGTAAATCTGCGCATGCATCGATCAGAAATCCCCAGCAGCACCTGCGGCATTATTGAATAGAAAGAGGGAAAAAAAAGCTTTTTTTATTTTAATGAAAGCACAGTTCCTGGCTGCATATTCCTGGCTGCATATTCCGGCATCCAGGGACAGGGCTGCGGTGCGGTAGTAACAGCTGGAGCTGTTGACATTGATAGCTGCAGTTGTCGTGATGCTCAGTGCCACTGACCATTCATACATTGCCACGTAAGACCAGCGTCCTATCTAGGAATAACGCTGCCGATAATGACAGAGGTATCACTACATGCAGAGCAGCGGTAACTGCAGCACATAACGTGTGCAGTTACCGATTTTACAAATAACATCAGTTAATACATCTCCCCCTTGGTCACTGGGTCATGATCTTTGATTAAATCATACCCCTTTTACACTTAAAATCCGTGTCCAACCCAGGTCACTGAAACGGGTTTTCGAGCTGTGTCACAGCGGCTTGAGACCAGTTTACACCACTGGCTGGATCCGGGTCATTGCCAGGGCTTCTCCTTTGCCAGCACTTGGAGATGACATCATCTCTAAGTGCCGGTAAGCCAACTCTCCACAGGGTCTTAACGGGACCCAGGTCGGATGACCCGGGTCACCTGCTCACACTACAGGATTACACGGGTCGTTCCCGTGTTAAACCCTGCTCGCCACCCATGTTGGATTGATGGGCCTCTCGCAGGGGTGTTTCTAGAGAGGAGGGGGCCCGTGTGCAGTCTCTGTCCGGGGCCCACTCCTCTCACTCCGGTTGCCATTTGCGCACCTGTAGTCTCTGGGCACTAGAGTGTGCCTGGAGTCTACAGCACATGCGCTGGTCACCGGGAAAGTGACGCTGTGGTCATTTTCCCAGTGTTTTCCCTAGTGCGCATGTGCAAAACGTCAGGAAAATGGCAGCAGCGGTCATTTTCCAGTCAATTTTGACAGCGCTGATACCGGTGCAGACGTGGAACCCCAGAGGCGGAGAGGTTAGTATTAAACATATGGGTGTGCGGTGTGGACCCAGAGGCCCGTGTGCCCCGCACATCCTGCACCCATTGTAGATACGCCCCTGGCCACTCGACTGGGAATCCAACCCTGGCCCCTTTTACACTGAGCCGTGACCCGGGTTGACACAGCAATAATCCCGGTTATTTGGCCAGTGTAAAAGGTGTATCAGTTTGCCTACCACCCATGATAGAAACATTATAGAAGCATTATCAAACTCCTTGTCATTGACACGAAATAGGTAATGATGTATACCTGTATATACCCTGTATGCACATAATTTAACCAAATGCTTGTTATAGATCAATGGAAATAGGGAATATCTTGGATGGATGGATTTATGTTATCAATCAAGTTATTATGAGGCACTTTAATTTCTCCTAAAATAAATCCCACTTGGCAACACTAGTTGGCATGTAAAGCTTCAGTTGAATGCCGTCTTACTACTAGACTTTTATTTCGTTATATATTGTCAGAATTGTTACTTATGTTGGAGCAATGCCTCAATAACTTTGGCATGGTACATGGTAATCATTTAAATCTTATTCTTCCTGCTTCTGTTGTTTCAACTTATGCTTCTATTATATTACATATTAGGTGCTGCCTTAGTGTTCCTAAAATGCTTGCCTATGTTTCTATGATCAGGATATGTCATTGTCCATGTGTAAAACTCAGTTTGTCGCTGATAGCCTAGGTTTTCCAGGTCAATATTTTTAAAGTCGTTAAGGCCCGTTTGTAATTGCAGTGCATGAAGTAATTAACTGTATTGTACTAAATCTAGGGATTGGTACAGGAAATCAGTCGAGCCAAAAAACTTCTTAGAAGGATTCTGGTTCAGTTGCATCATTAGAATTCTAGACAATAATATCTGAAATATAATTGTCCTGCGATTGCATTGTACAGGAGAAAGTTCTCGTTTTCAGAAGCTAAAATTAACTGAATACGTTTATTGTAGAGGCCATGCCAGATATATATGCCAAATAGCGATTGGATTTAGTTTGGTATTCACTAAAAGAAAATTGATCTTGGTTGTGGGGTCATGTACACAGCCAAAAATCACCCTGACGTTGGTAAATGTATAGATATTAAAGATGGGAAATGAACAGCCTGTGTTAATAGGTACTTGTAAATACCTCATGAAAGGTCAAAGAAAAAAAGTTTTTATTTTTTCACAGCTCAGTCTAAGCCTAATACATAAGTATATAAGTAAGCTTCTATGGAGAGATGATTTCTTAGAAAAATAGATATTTAAATAAAACATGAAAAATTAAACATAAGCGCTCAAATAAAATATATATCCAAAAATAGGGCAGGTATTAAGATCTATCAAAGCAGATCATCTTACAAAGAGACCTTGGTAAAGCTGGGTACACACTTAAAGATATGTGTTCCTAGCAATGCGAGGGGCTGACCTATCTATCGACCGGTACATATTACACTATCCGGTGCCCAACCACCCAATATGTCGGCCATCGACTCCATTCGCCTGCCCGGCGTCGTTCATCACATTGACAAATCGAGCAACATGTACTGCAGATCTGTCGATGCAATGAACGCCCCCTTGGGAGCTCGCAAGTGCCGACATAGCGTGTACACACTTGCCGATGTAGACGATATGTCGGCCCGATCCGCCAGATTGGGCAATATATCGTATAATGCAGTGCCGAGCCAAGACGTCATTTGCTATCTACCGGTAGCTCGTGGAGCTCCCACCAGTAGATCGCAAGCAACTGGGAATGCTGGTCTCTGAAGCGATCAGAGACTAGAGAAGCCTCAGACCGTTACAGAGCCAGTGTTCCCAGTGATGCAGTGTGCGGATGACGTCACCCGAGTTATGAGGAGCCTGCGCACCTGGATCTAGATAGATCCAGTCAGCGGCAGGCATTGTCTACGCGGGAGCGCTGACGGCATGGAGCGGTGCCCAGCACGAAGAGAGGTAAGTACTGCTCAACTATAGGGGCATTGCATAATGGGTTCTAATACTAGCGGCATTGCATAATGGGCTCTAATACGGGAATTGCATAATACAGGGGTAACTGCATAATAGGTAAACTACAGGGGCACTGCATAAGGGGCTCTAATACAGAAGGCATTACATAATGGGCTCTAACACGGGGCATTGCATAATAGGCACAACTACAGGGGGAGCTGCATAATGGGCACAACTACAGGAGCATTGCATAATGGGCACACCTACAGGGGGAACTGCATAATGGGCACAACTACAAGGGGGGCATTGCATAAGAGCCACTACTACTGGGGGCATTGCATAAGGGGCACTACTACTGGGGGCATTGCATAAGTGGCAATTCTACTGGGGGCATTGAATAAGAGGCACTACTACAGTGGTCTTTGTATAAGGGGCACTACTGTGGGCATTGTGTATAAGAGACGCTACTGTGTGTTGTAACGTGAATAAGGGACAATACTATTTGGTGTAATGTAAATAAGATTGTGCTGCTGTGTGGAGTAGTTTAAATTGGGGATACTATGGGGCATATTCATTTAGCCGTGAGAAGCTGTTTTCGGCGAAAAAGTTTTGCCAATGACGTCATTTCGCCAGGTGAAAACTTATCCCCGTATTCAATTCCAAAGAATTTTCGCCTACGCGGAAAGTCAATACATTGGTATAGGCGAAAAAGATTTGCCTATTAAATCACGCGGAAAAAAGTGCAGATTTGGGGTTTTGGGGTGCAAACTTGCTGGAACCCCCCTGCACCCTTGGGACAGTCCCCCAAAGCTAAACTGTGTTAAAAAAAAAATAAAACATAAAAATTTAAGAATACCCCAAAAAAAGACAAAGTTGGGGGACAAACTTAAAAACTAGCAAAATAGACTCCAGGGGGGTCCCCAAGTATGCCCCAGGTGTCTTTGGGTTTGCAGGTGCTTGCGGCAGGTGTTTTTTTTTTTTTTTTTTTAAGTTTTTTCAAACTTCACATTAGCAACTTCAAAATATGCTAGCACCCATTTTCTTGTACCCCAAATTTGCTGGTACTAGCTATTTTGCTGAAAAAAATATTGCTTAACCACCTGCCTGGCACGGTCGTATCAGATACGACCACACCAGGCTGGGCTTTCCCTGACATGGTCGTATCAGATACGACCAGTCAGAAGTGCCCACTAGGCGGCTGCAGGAAGCTAATCTTCCAGTAGCCGCCTACATCAGAGGGACCTGCTGGTCCCTCTGCAACTGTGGCTGCCCCCACTGCTGGCCACAGTGATCGGGCATCTCGCAGCACCCCCTTCCCGGCGCGTCTGCAGACTCCAGTAAATCCCTCCTCCGTAGGTAGTTGTAAGCAGGAGCAGCCAGCGCCACATCAACTGGCTGCTCCTGCTTACAATTACCGGCTGCCTGCTACTGTGTACCATCTCCCGACTC
Organism: Taudactylus pleione; assembly: GCA_031769625.1. Taxonomy (NCBI): domain Eukaryota; kingdom Metazoa; phylum Chordata; class Amphibia; order Anura; family Myobatrachidae; genus Taudactylus; species Taudactylus pleione. The sequence continues at coordinate 2,577,579 of JAUIMM010000343.1, read as the reverse complement.
GGCGGCTGCTCCATCGCCCCGGGCCGGCCACCTCCTCCCAGCGTGGTGGTGTCGGTGGCGGCTTCAGCGTCCTGGCCACCTCCTTCTCCCAGTGCGGCGGCTCCTGCATCCTGGGGCCGGCCTCCACCCCCCAGCAAGATGGCATCGGCTTCAGCGTCCAGGCCACCTCCTTCTCCTCCCAGCGCGGCAGCTCCTGCATCCCGGTGCCGGCCTCCTCCCAGCGTTTTTGGAAAAAGAATGTCAGTTAAGTGGTTAATGCCATTCTTCACCACTTATGCAAAGACACTAATAGCAAGCTATTGATAAAACTTAAGTACCCAGATTAGCTTTATTGGGGGTACTAGAACACACTTATAGTGATCCCCTATGTTAGTGCAGCTTTTCGGGGAGTACAGACTGTTTTCCCCATATTTTGACAAGACTTTTCGCCAAATGCCGAAATCGCCGGGTCGCTGATTTTTAATTGTGCGGGGACGCGTGCGATACTTTTTTGCATGGAAAACCAGCGATGACGGCGAAAAGTCAAGCTAATTGAATATGCCTCTCTGTGTGATTTCGGCAGGACAGACACCACGTCCCTTGCTGTGAGGTCAGGACCCCTTTTGTTTTTTGCATACCGCGCCCCCTTTTTGGGGCTCGGTAGATCACGAAAGGTTTTTACTTTAAAAAATGGATCATAGAGTCCTAAAGTATGGCCAACCCTGGTTTAATGTGTACCCAACTTAAGTCCACAATCAGCTGCAGAGTCGAAAACTTTCTCTTCCCTGTTAGAATGTATAGGTGCGCTTCTTAAAATGGTCAGAGGAAAACATAATTACAGTATATCTTAATGTTCCAGTGAAAAAAGTGAATACATGGTACATAATCTATTTCGTCCACAAACTTTTTATTTTGGTATCAATCAGAATCCTGGGGAAAATCTAGCCAGTCATTGCAATAGGATAGGTTTCTAAAGACTGCTTGTTTGGGCTAACTATGTTATAACATTTGTATCACCTCTCATTCATAAAACCACATTTAAAATATCAGATGATAATTGGTAAAATTGATGTTTGTGTATAAAAAAAACAAAACAACTTTTCAATCCTTTTTCTAAAACTATTAGGATATTGGCGCATATCCAATTAAACCGTAGCTAATTGACAGCCCTGACCTGTTCATTTAGGTCCTGTATCTCTGATTTTCTTTTTTCCTTGCAGTCTCAGGAGATGCAAGGAAAAATCCATGGGATAACGCGCAGGGAAAATGGCAAGTAATTGAATAGCTCCATGCGTGAAACCCGAAGCTTTTCTCCACGCAGTACATCCTGTGTCTAATTGAATATGGCCCATTGTTTATCTTTAATTTTACATGATAAACCCACCCATGTGGATTTATGTAGGGGTTTAAATATGAAAAATAGACACAAAAATATTAGTTTTAAAAATATAATGCCTATCCTACTTTTATTTATCTCTTTTATTTATTAAGATATTTATGTAGCGCTTTACAAAGAATATTTCAGTCACTCACACCAGTCTCTGCCCTAGTGGAGACTACAATCTACATAGACCCACACATATACACACTAGGGTTCATGGTTTTTCCCAGAAGCCAGTTTACCTACCAGTTTGTTTGTGGAAACCAGAGTAGTACACGCATACAAATGCTAACCACTAAGCCATCTGCGGTTCAAAGGGTTTCTGCAGTTCCTTACAAAGTACATAAACAAATGAGTACACAAGAAAAACAGTTATTAACAGTACAAAACAATTCAGGACAAGAATCTGGTTTATAAACATGGCATCAGCAACCAAGTGTTAAGGGAGTTGTGGGGAGCTAGTAATTTATAGTCTAAGTAAGGGAAGGAGAATCACGAGAGAGAAGAGGGCCCTGCTCGTGAGAGCTTGCATTCCAAAGGGAAGGGGCAGACAGACAGGAATGACACAGATGGAGTAGCTAGTAAGGAAAGAGCATGGTACAGTGGTTTAGGATGAGAGCTGGAAGGCTTTGATGAAGTAATGGGTCTAAATAGCCTATTTAAAGATTAATATAGAGTTGGAGTGTCTGATAGAGAGGGAGAGAGAATTCCAAAGGTGGGGAGCAGCATGGCCGAAAATCGTGGATACGGGGGTGGGAGGAAGTAATCCATTTTCAGGAGAGGCGACATGTATTTGTGTAGTGAAGTGAGCAGGCGGGAGTGTAAAAGGAGATAAGGTCAGATATGTAAATAGTAGTGGATTGGGTGAGGGCTTTGTAAGTGAGTGTGAGAAGTTTGAAATGGATTCTGAAGGGTGAGGGGATCCAGATGTAGTGCATTTGGAGAAAAACATAAGTTGAGCAGCAGCATTGAGGACAGATTGGAGTGGAGAGAGAGGGGAGGCAGGGAAGCCAGAAAGTAGGAGGTTACAGTAGTCCAATCTGGGGATGACAAGTGAGTGGATAAGGGTCTTCGTTCATGTGAAAAGGGGTCTGATCCTGTAGATATTTCTGAGATGGAGATGGCAGGACGCAAGGACAACTCCAATACAGTGCACTTGTGAGCTAGAGGAGATGGTTGTGCCGTCAGTAGATAATTAAATTGTTGGAAGTGAGGTTATTCGGGAGGGTGGGAAGATGATCAGCTCAGTCTTAGACATGTTGAGTTTAAGAAAGCGCTGGGACATCCAGGAAAAAATAGCAGAGAGACAGAGATACGAGTGAAGAGAGAGGGGCAGAGGTCATGGGAGGAGAGGTAGAACTGTGTGTCATCAGCATAGAGATGATATTGGGGGCCAAAAGGGCTGATGAGCTCACCTAAGGAGGACTTACAGACGGAGAATAAGCAGATAGTAGTGTCCCTTGGATTTGGCAGCAAGGAGGTCATTGCTGACTTTTGTGAGGGCAGTTTCTGTGGAGTGGAGAGGACGAAAGCCAGACTGAATTGGGTCAAGCAGGGAGTGGGAGGGGAGAAAGGCAATAAGGCGATTGTAGGCAATTTGCTCAAGGAGTTTGGAGGTAAATGGGAGGAGAGAGATGTGGCAGTAGTTGGAGAGAGTGTTAGGATCAAGGATGTTTTTTTTAAGAATGGGGGAGCAAAGGGTATTCTTGAATGCAGAAGGGACAAAGATGGGAACAGGCAACAGGAGATAGGTTGTGCAGGAGACGAGAAGGGATAGGGTGGAGGGGGGGAGACTGGATGAGGGCCATTACTTCATATCCAGATACTGGGGGGGAGAGGTCAGAGTTGGTAGGATGGAATGGGAGGGGTAGGCTGGAAAAGGAAGGGATGGGACGCTGGGAGTCTGGCAGGATGTGGAGTCAATTTTAGATGAGAAGTGGGTCGCAAAGTCATGGGCAGAGAGAGAGGGGAGGTGAGGAGGGGGTGCAGAGAAGGGAGTTGAAAGTGGTGAAGAGACGACGGGGAGAGGGCAGCACTGTAGGTTGTGATCATAAATTTGAAATGGAGGAAGTCTGCATTGTAACGAGATTTCCTCCAATTTTATAGATATCTGGTGGGTATAGAATGCCAGGGTTGAGGTGTGGATCTGTGAGGGTGAGTACTGACTGCCAGAGCAACAGATTCAGTAGCAGAAGAAAGAAAAACATTGTACAGTATAGGGAAACAGCTTGGTCAGGTCAGAGGAGAGAGACAATGGGGAAGAGAAGTGAGTGGAGCAGGGAGGGAAGAGGTGGGAACTGTTGGTAGAAGAGAGAATTATGTAGCTGCTGGTTGAGGGGGGTTATAGAAATTAGGGAATTGGGGGGAGGAAGAATAACAGTAGTAGTGAAGAGCGTTAGATACAGGAACAGTAGGAGATTTTAGCTTTTTGCATTGCAATACTCTAAAATTAGGAAAAAAGGATTGTAAACATGTATGGGTGTGATATAGTGGTAATAATTACAGTGATATATATACAGTATATCTGAATGATTTTCCAAAAGCTCTTAAAGTGCCACATGTTTGCCTTTAATGCAGTTAATGTGACATTTTTCAATTACTTATTGCTTAGCTGAAAGAACAATAACAAACAGCGCTCTTGGAGAGTATCTAAAGGAGAAAGAAAAGTATGAAGACTGCAGAAAAAAAAACACAAAGAAAGGATCAACCAGAGAGCAACAGGTAAATCTGTAACACAACTAATAAAATGCTATTAACCTGTGTCCATTTTAGCTTATATACACCCTGCTGCATTACCCATTTCCAATACATACCCAGTGGATGTGGGATGTTTTTCTACACCCTTGTTTGGGTCCAGGCTGTTAGGAGGCAATTGAGTTATCCACAATGTAGTGGATATGTGCAAATCAATAATATAAAATTACACGCTATTGTGAAAAAGCTCTTTGGGCCTGATTCAGACCCACTCGCGAGTGGCTGTCCGCTCGCAAGTGGGTCGATGTTATGCACTGAGCATGCGCACGACGGAGGGAGCTCCGTCGTGCGCATGCGCCAGACGCGACGAGCGAAGGAAAGTCCTTCGCTCGTTGTGTCCGATCAAAGGGGGCGTGCTGTCAATGTTGATTGACAGCACGCCCCCTTTGGTGGGCGTGCCGGGGGCGTGCCTCCCTGACGGGGGCGTTCCCACGGGAACGCCTCCCGTCAGAAGCCGGCCCACTGACATCACTAGTGATGTCAGTGGGAGTGATTTTGGCTCTGATAGAGCCAAAATCACTCCGGAGCTTGCGGTTGAAAACCTCAACCGCAGGCTCCGGCTCGCAATTTCGATGGTCGCGATGGTCTCGACCATCGCGGCCATCACAAAGCATGCTCGTATAGCCTGTGGGTGGTGACCCACAGCTATACGAGCGTCCAGGAGGACGCTCCATGAAAATGGAGCCCGGCCCTCATTCAGAGCGTGCGCTCTGCTCAGAGCGTACGGCTCTGAATGAGGGCCCTTGTCCCATACTTTTCTCCCTAAATAAGCTTGCTACATTATTTGTGTTACTCTGTGCTTGGCTAGTCTGAGTAAACATTAATATGGTCAGTAAATTAGTCATTCTCTCTGTGCAAGCTGACATCTACCACGTTTGATGAACCTACATAAAATGTATAGTGAAAACTTCCACTTCCTATATAGAATGCTGCACATATCTGGTTTTTGCCCCTACCAAATTCCTGGAATGCATTATCAGGTTAAACAGAGCAAACACAGTTGGAGGTGTTAATCAAAATTTTCAGTACAAAGTTGGACCGAGCCTTTAAGTACTGTACTAAACAGAGATAAGCCTATAGATATGCGTCGGTAGCACAGAGCATCCTTTTACCTTCAATTGCGTCTTGTTTGCACAGCGATGCTACTAGATAGCACTAACTGCTTCTGCTGATTAAAATGATATGCAGCATGCCTATATTCTCTCTGCATCTGCGGGTGTGTTTGCATGCGAAATGCTACAGGCTTACAGCCACTGACACTGTAACTTGTAGCATTTTGCAGGCAGATACAACCACAGACGCACAGAGAACATAGGCATGCTGCATATCATTTTAATCAGCAGAAACTGTTTGTGGTATCAACATCGTTGTGCAGACAAGACGCATTTGAAGGTAAAAAAACGTACAAAAAAGACTCAGCGCTACCGAGTCACGCCACAGCATGTCGCGACTTGAAAGGTTGTTTAACGCGCAAGGAGACTAGATGTATGTGAACCCATCTGTAAGTTATATTTGTAAAGTAGACCTTCATGGGTCTATTTTTCACATTTAACCCATTAAAAAAGTCCACTTGATGCTGCCACATGGTCTCAGGGGTGAACTTACTATGGTTGCTATGAGCAACATCTCCACTTCTAAAAACTCTCACTTTAGTAAATATACCCCTTGGTGTGTGCTTCATATGCTATCATTTATCTTGCACATTTTATTGTGCTAAAGTGGTTTTATAAAGTAGAAACAAGTATCTGTACTTTTCAGACATTGGCTCTTTTGGACCAGTTTAAATCAAAACTGACGCAGGCAATATCGGAAACACCGGAAGAAGAAGACATTGCATCAGATATTGAAGAAGACGATGACAGAGGATGGTAAGTAATCGCCTGCTGCTTTCTAATTATGTTATGATGCACACATTACACTCTGGCCATCCCTTTAGATGTCTCATCACTGAAGATGGTCATCACTTAGCTCGTTCCCATACACCCTCAAGGCCAGGGCCCTTCTGAGTGCTGCAACTGAAAACTATACTTGTACTTGGGTATATACTGTAGTAATGTGTGTGCATATATTTATGTGCATGCTTATTATATATGTGAGTTTTTAATGAGGTCATTTATCAGTTTCTGGCTGACATTAGAAATGCCCTGGTAGGCTCTATCCTTATTTCTGAGTGCTAATTCCTGCAGTGCCAAAGACCAGGATAGTAAATTTTCCTCCTTAGATCCTGGCATGGCCAAGGTGAGATTCTCCTAGTTGCCTCTGTTCTGCTTCCCCTACACTAACTTCTAGAGGCAGTGGAGGGGGCCCATGTGCGGTGTCCATGTGGGCCCTCCCTCTCTCTCTCCCTGGTGTATGCGAGTCTCTGTCACTGTTCCAGTTTACTGAGCATGCCTATATCTCTGGCGCTGGCACCAATATTCCTGGTGATTTCTGTACTGTGCATGCTCATATCTCTTGAAAAATGGAGCTGGCACCATATAGCTTGTGATTCTCTACTGTGCATGCTCATATCTTTCTGGGAAAATGGTGCTCTTGCTATATTCCCAGTGATTTCTCTACTGTGCATGCACATATCACTGGGAAAATGGCGCTGGGACTATATTCCTGGTGATTTTTCTACTGTGCATGCTCATATCTCCGGGAAAATGGCGCTGGGACTATATTCCTGGTGATTTTTCTACTGTGCATGCTCATATCTCCGGGAAAATGGCGCTGGGACTATATTCCTGGTGATTTCTCTACTGTGCATGCTCATATCTCTGGGAAAATGGCGCTGGGACTGTATTCCTGGTGATTTCTGTACTGTGCATGCTCATATCTCTGGGGAAAAAGGAGCTGGCGCCATAGTCCTGGTGATTTCTGTACTGTGCATGCTCATATCTCTGGGAAAATTATGCTGGCGCCATATTCCTGGTGTTTTCTCTACTGTACATGCTCATATCTCTGAGAAAATGGAGCTGGCGCCATATTCCTGGTGATTTCACTACAATGCATACTTATATCTCTGGGAAAAAGGAGCTGGCACTATATTCCTGGTGTTTTCTCTACTGTACATGCTCATATCTCCGAGAAAATGGAGCTGGCGCCATATTCCTGGTGATTTCACTACAATGCATGCTTATATCTCTGGGAAAAAGGAGCTGGCACTATATTCCTGGTGTTTTCTCTATTGTGCATGCTTAGGGTTGGGTATGAAATCCCAGCTGTCGGGATGCCACTGGTCAGAATACAGACAGCGGCATCCCGTCAGCCAGATTGCCGACACCCATAGGAACGAACGGTAAGTAACCCTAACCCTCCTTCCCCAGTGCCTCACCCTATCCTTCTACCGCCCCTTCCCCCGAGTGCCTAAGTTTAACCTCCCCGCACCATAAACCTAACCCCCCCCCCCCCCCCTCCTAGTGCCTAAACCTAACGTCCTGCTCCCCGCACCGTAATCCTAACACTCCTTCCCCGGTGCTTAACCCTCCCCCCTAGTGCCTAACCCTAGCCTCCCCCTAACAACCCGATACTTACCTTTCGGGATACTGGTGCCGGGATCCCAACCGTCGCCATCCCACACGCCAGGATGCCGACTACATCCCGCATGCTTGTATCTCTGGGAAAATGGAACTGGCACCATATTCCTGATGATTTCTGTACTGTACATGCTCATATCTCCGGGATAATGGTGCTGGCACTATATAGCTTATAATTTCTCTACTGTACATGCTAATATCTCCGGGATAATGGTGCTGGCACTATATAGCTTATAATTTCTCTACTGTACATGCTAATATCTATGGGATAATGGTGCTGGCACTATATAGCTTATAATTTCTCTACTGTACATGCTAATATCTATGTGATAATGGTGCTGGCACTATATAGCTTATAATTTCTCTACTGTACATGCTAATATCTATGGGATAATGGTGCTGGCACTATATAGCTTATAATTTCTCTACTGTACATGCTAATATCTATGGGATAATGGTGCTGGCACTATTTAGCTTATAATTTCTCTACTGTACATGCTAATATCTATGTGATAATGGTGCTGGCACTATATAGCTTATAATTTCTCTACTGTACATGCTAATATCTATGGGATAATGGTGCTGGCACTATTTAGCTTATAATTTCTCTACTGTACATGCTAATATCTATGTGATAATGGTGCTGGCACTATATAGTTTATAATTTCTCTACTGTACATGCTAATATCTCCGGGATAATGGTGCTGGCACTATATAGCTTATAATTTCTCTACTGTACATGCTAATATCTATGGGATAATGGTGCTGGCACTATATAGCTTATAATTTCTCTACTGTACATGCTAATATCTATGTGATAATGGTGCTGGCACTATTTAGCTTATAATTTCTCTACTGTACATGCTAATATCTATGTGATAATGGTGCTGGCACTATTTAGCTTATAATTTCTCTACTGTACATGCTAATATCTATGGGATAATGGTGCTGGCACCAAATTCCTGGTGATTTCTGTACTGTACACGCGCATATCTCTGGGAAAATGGCGCTGGCACTATATTCACAGTGCTGCTGTATATTCTAGTATTTTTCCAAACAATAGATCTTTGTCCTCCACTATGTGATCTCTCACCTATACTATCTTGTCCCCATGGGTTTTTTATTATTATTCCTTTGACAACCTGATCCGCAGGTACCTTTCTTATCCATCATACCTGCACTTTCTCCCCTAGACCTCCACACCCAGCATCACTGAACACCTCATAAGTAACAAAGAAGCACACAGTGACTAGCGTCATTGTTTCCCATTAATACTGTATATGTTATAGCACAGTTTACATGCTGTAGACATTTTGTCAGGCTACCTCCATTGACCCCAGGTGTCCACTAAAGCTAGGCGCTCAATCAATTATTTGCACTCTCCGTTTTTACTTTGCTATTCAGCATTGCTGCATATTAGGCACAAAAACGTAGTGTAGGAAGTGTGCTTATTTGTTGAATATTTATTTGTCCCTGATGTCTTAAAAGAATGTGTTGTGTGTAGCCTGGGGGTAACCGCTTTTCAGGACCTATTTCAGTACATTGTGTTGGTGCTAATTAAAGGTAAAGTGAATTGATTAGGCATGCAGAAATCAGAGATGTTTTGGACTGCTCGCCTGCCTGTTGGTAGCAATTGAGCGCTGTGCTTGGACATTGTTGCACAGACCACATAGAAAGGCCTGAGTACACTTTGTTTGTACAGTTGCTATTATTCTGGCTGCCATTAGACCATTTCTGAATAGCATATTATGTATTTCCAAAGAATTTCCTGTGATTGTCAGTATAGAACTAACATGCTGCTTGCCAGAGTCATGGGTCCGAAATGCCCTTTTAGGTATTGGCAGTACGTTCCTGTTGCTATGTCAGTCTTTCAGGACCCAGACAGAAGGCAAAAGCTAAGATGTTATTCTGTGACGTCCTTTGTAGTTTTTAAATCAGAGAATAAGTTATCTATACTAATATAATAAGAATGTTGTATCTGTCTGTCTGTTCCAAGTTGGCGTTAAAACTACAGAACAGATTTTCATGAAAACTACATAATTTTGTAGTGGAAACTCCTAGAAATAACCTGAACTTTGTTTCATCTCGATCTGTCAAATTAAAGCTGAGCGATAACAAAAACAAACTTTGCTGACATCATAGGTGTGGCACCATGCACGCAGCCTGTAAAGGGTGGGGGGAGATTTGCTTTGGGCCCACATTTACTTGAATAGGACAGGCTCCATAGCAGTCTGTGCACAGGGCACACAGTGACACTGGTGTGAGTGGTGGGTGAATAGGATAGGTTACATAGCAGTCTGTGCACAGGGCACACAGTGACATTGGTGTGAGTGGTGGGTGAATAGGACAGACTCCATAGCAGTCTGTGCACAGGGCACACAGTGACACTGGTGTGAGTGGTGGGTGAATAGGATAGACTACATAGCAGTCTGTGCACAGGGCACACAGTGACACTGGTGTGAGTGGTGGGTGAATAGGATAGGCTACATAGCAGTCTGTGCACAGGGCACACAGTGACATTGGTGTGAGTGGTGAGCGAATAGAATAGGTTACATAGCAGTCTGTGCACAGGACACACAGTGACATTGGTGTGAGTGGTGGGTGACTAGGATAGGTTACATAGCAGTCTGTGCACAGGGCACACAGTGACACTGGTGTGAGTGGTGGGTGAATAGGAAAGGCTACAAAGCAGTCTGTGCACAGGGCACACAGTGACACTGGTGTGAGTGGTGGGTGAATAGGATAGACTACATAGCAGTCTGTGCACAGGGCACACAGTGACACTGGTGTGAGTGGTGGGTGAATAGGATAGACTACATAGCAGTCTGTGCACAGAGCACACAGTGACATTGGTGTGAGTGGTGGGTGAATAGGACAGGCTCCATAGCAGTCTGTGCACAGGGCACACAGTGACACTGGTGTGAGTAGTGGGTGAATAGGACAGACTACATAGCAGTCTGTGCACAGGGCACACAGTTACATTGGTGTGAGTGGTGGGTGAATAGGATAGGCTACATAGCAGTCTGTGCACAGGGCACACAGTGACATTGGTGTGAGTGGTGAGCGAATAGAATAGGTTACATAGCAGTCTGTGCACAGGACACACAGTGACATTGGTGTGAGTGGTGGGTGATTAGGATAGGTTACATAGCAGTCTGTGCACAGGGCACACAGTGACATTGGTGTGAGTGGTGGGTGAATAGGATAGACTACATAGCAGTCTGTGCACAGGGCACACAGTGACATTGGTGTGAGTGGTGGGTGAATAGGACAGGCTCCATAGCAGTCTGTGCACAGGGCACACAGTGACACTGGTGTGAGTAGTGGGTGAATAGGACAGACTACATAGTAGTCTGTGCACAGGGCACACAGTTACATTGGTGTGAGTGGTGGGTGATTAGGATAAGTTACATAGCAGTCTGTGCACAGGGCACACAGTGACATTGGTGTGAGTGGTGGGTGAATAGGATAGGTTACATAGCAGTCTGTGCACAGGGCACACAGTGACATTGATGTGAGTGGTGGGTGAAGGCGCTGCTGCCACCAGTCTGTATAGCGCTGCTAGTCACATGGGCCGCTCCCGCGACAGGGCCCCTATACAAAGTGATGCAACTAGAACACCTCACATAAGAAAAATATTAGCAGAAGAGATTTCATAGTGGGCGAAGCTGCGGGTAACAGCTAGTTATTTATATGCTTACCTAAAAATAAAATAAAACCTCGACAAGTACGAGTCAGGGGGTTGTTACAAGTTTGTACCAGTAGTCATTAGCAGTAGTAAATTACTACATTTTATGCACAGCATTGAAAATAATCATGTTTATCACATGGAAAGGCACAAAACCGTAACCTTAAGGGACACTAATAAGCCTGAATAAGAGAGAATACGAACGGTATCCCTGCTAAACTCTCAGGATATCCTCAAGCTGTGTTAAGGAAGAATTCTCTGCATACCCCTAAGGCCTGGAACCTCTTGTAAAATCCTTTTCTTTTAACTAGTAGTTTCCTAGCCTGAAAGAGAATTTCATGAATGAAGGTCTGGGAGTTTGTATTAACCCGCAGGCTGGAGAGAATGTCTAATAGATATGGGTAGTGACAAGTCCTACAATGTTGCCAGTAAGTACACGGATTATCAGGGGAGACACAATTGGGTGCAAGGCCCATTAGGGCCCTCATGCAGTGTGTCCCCGTTGGGTGATACTGGTATAACACATAGCTCCGTAGAAGATGTTTACAGTAACATAATATCTAGAATTATGCACATTGTGCAAGGCCTGTATGGGACCTAGTGCTTCATTGAAATCCCCTTTTGCTCTAGATTTGCAGCACAAAAGGTTATCAACAATATTGCACCCCATTGTGGACAATAACTGGAGTTGGCTACATTCAATTTGGCAGTTGAACATTCCAATAGTTGTCATACATCCCTCACGAGTCTGCCTGGAATCTAGTGTAAGATTTGTCAAAGTTTGGAGAGAGATAAATTACCAACCATTCAGCTGCTAACTGTCATTTTGCAAACACAGAAAAAATTAGAGAAGCTGATTGGTTAGTACCTTACCTCTCTCCAAGCTTTGATAAATCTCCCCCTTAAGCTCCGTACACACGGAGTGACTTAACGATCAGACAACGAACAGACGATCGTTGTCTGATTGTCCTTCATGTGCTGGATCGAACATCCAGCTCAGGCAGCAACCCCCCAACTACTATAACGACCCGCAATCAACGATCACGGGTCCCTATAGTAAACTGGCTAACATGGTTGATATCGACCATGTTGGCCTGCATGCATGGGCGATCTATATATATCTATATCGACTATTCATGCCCTTGCATCGACCATCGTTCGGTCGTTTGAGGGGGCCAGAAACAGGATGATATGAACGATAACTATATCGTTATCGTTCATATCGTCCTGTTTAATCGTACTGTGTGTACGCAGCATTAGAGTTCAAAGTACAAATGTAAAATTTGTTGATAGAAAACTGATTTATAATAATTAAGAAATTATTTTATTAGAGCTGGAGGAAAAGTAAAATCAATGGGCCTTCTGTAATAGCCTGCGAGATGCAGACATGGGGCGTGATTCCAGCCAGTTGGCCCTTATATTTAAAGCATCCCCGATTTAAAGAGCAAAACCAGGTTGGTTTTGCCTCTTCAATTATTGCCACTTTAAAAATATGGGCTTACATGGCAGAATCCCGCCCATGCTGGCATCTCGCAGGCTATTACAGAAGGCCCAATAATTGGAAAATTCTGTGAGTAGAAGAAGGTAGGTACAGTACGTCACTCAGTAGCTACCGGCTACATCAGGGGATCTATGAAAGGTCCCATACTGTATGGGACCAAGGCATCGCTTTTTGCATATTTGTTTTTTTCACTTAGAGTGATCTAGGATATAGCAAAAATGTTTATTTATATAGTACTATTCCCCAAAAGAACTCAAGACGCTTTACATTTGCAGTAAAGAGACCATATTACAAAGGAGGCAGCCATCTCGGGCGCGCAATTATAGTTACAGTGAGCAGGATAAGCAATACATAGACATGTGTTCCATAATGGGCAAATGCAAGAATAATAAGGATATGAAATATAGTATACAGAAGTAACCTACAAAATACATTTGAAACATCACCAGTTCCACGTTAATTTTTTTTTATGCTTATTCTATTTATGAACAACTTGGAAGGAGAAGCAATTGGTGGAAATGTGATATTCTGTAGGGGTAATAGAGAACATAAGTGGTACAAATAGGGATGGAGGCAGTAGAGGGGAGGTTGGGCAGTCTGGCTGGTGGAAGGGAAGGATTGATGTTGGTGATGCTAGGCAAGATGGTAGGGTACCAGCCCAAGTTAGGCCATAGCTTTGTTTTCAGTTCTGAGCAGGCCATGTTCCAGGGGTGCAGAGAGTGTGGGCATCAATTTTTGAATCTACACAGCTTCACTCAGCCCATTTGTGCCATTGCACTGAATTGCTTATTAACCAATGTTCTAAATGACTAAAGGGACACACACACAGTGTAAACATACGTCCTCTGAGTTGGGAATAGAGGGCCTGATTCAGATTTGGGAATAGAGTAAGAAATAGCAAGTAACTGGGCATCTTGGTAAAACCATGTTACACTGCAGGTGTGGCAGATATAAAATGTGCAGAGAGATATAGATTTGGGAGGGGTGTGTCCAAACCATACTTACCTACTTCACAAAACTCCTCTCAGGCAGCAGCTCGGAGATGAGATGTTGCTGACCGCTTCGGGGGCCGGGTCAGGACTGCAGACGTCATTAGGTCCCGTCCCTCCACGAGAAAAGGTGTGATTCTCGGGTCCACGAGGAGGGGACGAGGCTAAATGACGCAATTCACTCCATTTTAGCCCCACCCCCTCTCAACGGACTCGCAAATTCCCCGGAAAATCTCCCCATCCTGCCCACTTCACTCGGAAGGGACGTGGGAGATCTGCCTACTCTTCCAGGGGTGCGGTGCAAAAAACTTTGTATGTATTTGCTCCCCTTACATTGCTGCATGGTTCGTCCAGTAACAAAGTTACTTGCTCTATCTTAAGGTGGGTACACACCTAAACGATATACAGTATCTGCAGACTGTGCAGAACATATGGTCTGCATACAGACTGCCCGATACGTCGTGAGCTGTCAATCACCGCCGGCCCATGCAGCAAGTCTATGGGAGGTCAGCTGACCGCCCGTACACACAGCACGATGCACCAGTATATATGCAGACATATTGGACATCGACTGTTCAGCAGAGCCGACGTGATATGTCTGTGAACGACATAGTTCACAGATATATCGCTGGTACACAGTGGCCGACGCACACACGCTCTGTCAGCCGTTCAGTTGAACAGCCGATATGTCGGCCAGTGTATACCCAGCATTACTCTATTCCCAAATCTAAATAAGGCCCTCGGTGCACAATCCGACCCTAGGACAGTGGACACACTTCAGTTCAGTAGCATATTAATACAGATTATTCCGCTTGTGAGGGCCACTATTTATATAGTCACTGTGTTCTCTATAAGTAGAGCCAGATTGACATAATTGGAAACTGTAGGCACATGACCTTAGCTCCCTGTTTTTTTTTTTTCTTCCATTAGCTGTGGTACAATTCCTAAAATTTATTAAATTACATTTAAAAACACCCCACATTGTCCCTGGAATCCCTCGACCTCATTCTATATCTGGGCAATTCCCCTCACAGTGAGTGTAGGAATAAACGCTAATTGTGTCTTAAATCTTCACTAAATTGCGACAATCGTTCTAATTTTATAGATAAAAAAAATATATATTGTTTTTCATTATTACTGTTCTATTGCATTTCACTTCTCTTCTGCACCATAAAATGATTCCTTCCTTTTTTTTAACTTTCCCCGCAGCATGAGTTTTGGATGTCTATAGCCATCAATGAAACTATAGTTTGCTGTCTAAAGAAAACTAGAAATGTTTAGCTTTTTTTTTAGGTATTTTATATTTTGACTCTTCTAATATTAATTTCCTCTGTGCTGCTCCATTGCCATTGGTTGGTATCAGACTAGGACACTGAACCTTTTTATTAGTGTTCAGCTGTTTCTTTATGTAAAACAGTTAGAAACCCAATTCTTTTGTAAACATTGTGTATAGCTTTCGATAATCATTACCAGATTGTGCTGTCTTACAAGGCAGTTAAGGAAGTGTTATTAGCAAATTGGAGAGTGAGATGCAAAACAAAGGCTTTTTACATTAAAATGTCTATGTAATCCATACAAGTCTGCTGCCAGATGCCATTGATTTCATGTCCGTCTGGCAGGGGTGATAACATGTACATGTCTGCAAGTCGGCAGCTGTCGGACACAGGCATCCTGATTCTCCATCTGACTGCATTATGGAGTCTTTCCACAGGCTTTTGTGGGTCCCTAGAACTTTTACCATGAAGGCATAAAACAAACCTTTGTAGCTTTAAACATATTCAAATAACACCAACGCTTAGGGAACAACTGCACCTATTTACGTGTTGGAACAGCTTTAATCAAATTCAGTTTCCACTTTGTAAATGTTCATTAAAGCATTAGTGGGTAATTTATGCTGCAGATAATTCCTCTGTATGTTTGGAACTGCTGTGCTGGACTGCCAACAAGTATTACTGATAATATCATGGCATTGAGCGATGTCAAAGTACAGCCACATA
Source organism: Taudactylus pleione (assembly GCA_031769625.1). Taxonomy (NCBI): domain Eukaryota; kingdom Metazoa; phylum Chordata; class Amphibia; order Anura; family Myobatrachidae; genus Taudactylus; species Taudactylus pleione. Next base: position 2,561,772 of record JAUIMM010000343.1, on the reverse strand, counting down.
TTCTTAAACCAACAGTATTATATTGCTTTACTTTAGTGATACATTGCAGTCCCCAGGCCCTTGGCACGGCAGAGACTGTAGGCACGAATCTTTGGCTAGGCTGCATCTACTTGCAGTCGGACACGTTTTATAGGGAATGCCATTTTGCTGTGGACATGGTTTTACCTAGAATAACTAGAAAGGCACCACATCATTTGACATTGTTTCCAAGCAGACTTCCCAGAGCCAAGCACTGTACGGGGCCTACTACTGTATGTTTGTAAGGGAGGAGAGGGAGACAGTCACAGCCACTCTTAAGCCCCATCTGCCTAGCCTTTGTAATCTAAGGACCCTCTTTTGGAACAGCCCTATAGGGATAAAAAAAAGGGTCTGCTCTGCATTAAGAGAGTTCTATTTGGACAGTGATGACTGGGGGTTATACCTGGTCTAAGATGGCCAGAACTGTGGATTGCAGCTGCAAGACTCCATGGACTGTACCATTTGTTAGCCTTCAGGAAGGCATCCAGGCTTGGGACCTATCTTGTGAGGGAACAAGAATACATCCATCAGCAGGATCAGTGCTCTGGAAATGGTTGATTATAGCCTAAATAGGATAGGGTTGTGTTACACGTGTAAAATAGTAGTAGCACTATACAGTTAAGTTCTTTTATTTTAACCAGTTACCGTACTTCCCTTCCAAACATGGTGTGTATTCTGGCATCCAAACAGTTCAATTTTGGTCTCTCCCAATATTCTTCCAGTATTTCACAGGCTTGTCCAAATGTTGTGCAGCAAACTTTAAACAAGCTTCAACATGCTTTTTCTTCAGCAATGAAGTCTTGCAAAAAGGCCATGGCGATTGAGTGCATTACTTATTGTTTTCTTTGAAACAACTGTACCTGCTAATTCCAGGTCTTTCTGAAGCTCTCCACAAGTGGTCGTTGACTCTTCTGGTAATTCTTTTCACTCAATCTTGTGAGGAGCACCTGGTCGTGGCCTGTTTATGGTGAAATTATGTTCTTTCCACTTCCGGATTATGGCCCCAACAGTGCTCACTGGAACATTCAGACGTTTAGAAATCCTTCTGCGACCAATTCCATCAGTATGTTTTGCAACAATAAGGTTGCCAAGGTCTTGAGAGAGCTCTTTGCTTTTACCAAAATGAGATGTTTCTTGTGTGTCACCTTGGCAATGAGACACCTTTTTTATAGGCCATCAATTGGGACTGAACCAGCTGCTATTAATTTGCATTGACAAGGGGCAGGATTGCTTTCTAATTACTGATAGATTTCAGCTGGTGTCTTGGCTTGCTATGCCTTTTTGCACCTCCCTTCATGTATTCAATACTTTTTCCCTATGTCATTTCACATTATTACACATAACTTTAATTTATGGATATCTATGGTTTGATTTCTTTGCATGTGTGGACTGCATGGGTTGTTGCTGACGTTTGGTGAAAATTTCATTACAATAGCCCCATTACAAAAATATTTACTGAGAAAAATGTTGATGTGTTCAATACTTATTTTACCCACTGTATATGAGCCAGCAATAGATATGTAACTTTGTTGACAAATTAAGCTTGTAGATAACAATTTTGATCTTAAAGATTACTATACTCTTCCCTTCTTGGAAACTAAAACAAGCCCTTAAATATACTGTGCATTAGTGTACGTTATTGAAAAAGGTCTACATACAGTATCACATAATTGCTGACTTTTAAAAAGCCCCCTACGGGAATGATTTGCGCCATGGGAGGGGGCCCAAGTGACATGATTCAGGAGATGCTGGGAGAATTGTGCTAAAACCTTTTAATAAAAAGAAAGCTAAGGCTAATTTATAATGGTGTTTAACATCATTAGGAACCAAATTACACATTTTATGGGTGGGGTCGGGGAGGTGTGGGGTGGGGGGTTGGTTATCACTTGAATAATTATACTTTTCTTTTGCAAATTATCCTATATGTAGTTCAGACGACCAATGGGAGACTGAGGTGTTGCAAACAAGTAAGCTTTTTCTTCCAGAGTTGAAAAGGTATATAGCCAGTGTAATGGCTTCTTACATAATGCAAAGACAGTTCAGGAACAATAAATCGGCTTACATGAGACAGTAGTTCAAACGAACAGAGTATTCATAGCAGTCATGGTTCAGATTGTCCAGCATAGAGAGAGCTGCTGATGGTGCAACCTCTCCCTCACATTTCCCCTGACTAATTCAACTTAGCAAGTATTTATACCTTAGTTGGTCTTAATTGAGGTAAGGGTCTGGTTCCTCCCAGGCTACAGGAGGTTAACCCCTTTCCTCAGAATGTGGGAGAGACCCACTATGTCACACTATACTTGTATATATTTGTAGTTGATTCATTTTCTTTCAGCAAATATTGTATATTGTATGAGATGTTTGCTATCATTCTTCTGTATGTTATTTGGTAAACCATATCATTTGATGAAACAATATAAGCAATTTATGTTGAATTGACCATGATCCGCTAGTGTTATTTTTGTGCTGTCCTTTTCCTGTAATGTGTCTGTATGTATGTATATATGTGTGTGTGTGTTTCCTGACATTCTGATCACATCTGTTCTGAGGTAACCTTAATTTGCTCCAGATATGTGTCTTTGTTCCATGGGGAGTCTATGGCTTATCTTATCTGTCTGTCTAATAAGAAGTCGAACCCATTTGCGTATAAAAGCAAAGCCTAAGGGCATTGCTAGGCATGGAGCCAAACCAGGAAATTTCAGCTATGTATGGATGGACTCTCATGGACATATTCCATCCACAACATACCCCTCACATTTATGGCAGAAGAATGGAACAGTCGCCTGCATTACACAGTAGCATATTGTAAAGGAAAGATCATGTATTTTGTCTGAAGGTATTACCTTGTCACCTTTTAAAAGCGGAGCTTTTGTGGTGCTGAGGAATACGCAGTAGCTGCACTTTTTTTTGGGTCTAAGTTTTAATTGTTATAACTAGTTCTGGAAACGGGGAAAAAAATCTGTGAAATGAATTCAGGAATGAATAAAATAAGCATCTGCACACTTATCCAGAGTATGGAGGATTGTATAAATCAGGAATCAGCTTGTAACTTTTGGTCCCATCACTAAAACCTTTTGGGGTAGATGTGTGTCAAGCCTTGGACATAGATAAAGTATCAACCATTCAGCTCCTAATTGTCCATTTTCAAACACAACCTGTAACATGATAGGAGCTGATTGGCTGGTACTTTATTTCTCTCCAAGACTTGAAACATCTCCCCCTTTATCAGAGGGAAAAATGACTGTTTAAAAGTAATCCTATTTTTGGTGGAAAACTAAAAGTGTATCTGTGTATTACAAATATGTGTGATTCCAGCTGATGCTGCAGTGCATATGCCTGCTCTGATGTGCCTATCACATGACAGCTATACTGTTAAGTAAAAAGGGTGAATAATAAGCCTTTAAATTGATATAAAATACAGTCTCACAGACACAGTATTTTATATCAATTTAGGGGGGAATTCAATTAGGAGCCAGTTTTTGCTGCATGGGGAATAGCTCTGGGTTTCACACCCGGAACTATTCAATAAATCTGCATTTTTTTCTGTGCAGTAAACCAAGAGTTAACGCACACTAACCAATAGATTCCGAGTCAAGAGCTGGAATCTGTGGGTTTCCCCGTGCGTTAAAATGCAAAGTCTGCATTTAATGCAGATTTTTCCTCGCAGCTCCTGAGGCTCCAAGGAAAAATCCACACTCCCTGGGGCTTAAATCAGGCAGTGTCTTTGGCACTAGAGATTTATCCTTTTTTATTTAACAGTTCAAACCATTGGGGTAAGTTGGGAACCCATTACTCCCCTTGGTTTGCAATTCAGGGTGCACTTTGGCACCGGCCAGTAGAAACTTTTTTTAAACATACTGTACGTGCTGACTAGCACAAAACCAGTTCTGCCAGAGGCTAATTAACCCAGCAGATTGTAAAAGGTAACCAGACAGAACCTACTTAATAGCACCATAGGAATGAATTTTAAAGCTCCAGGGTTTTCAAGCAGCAAAGCTAATTGCAGTGCAACTGTCCAGTTCTGTTGCGACTTAAGTACTTAAGGACAGTATAAGAATTTGCATTTGGTTGAAACGTTTTACTTTTCATTTCCTATTTTCTGTATTTTGCAGTTAATGTTTGCATGATGGGCTTGTTCTTGTATTACTTTCCTCTTTCTAGAAGTTGATAAATGCAGATGGTCAGGGATTTAGAGCATTTTTACCTTACTGTCTATGTTAGATTACTCTACGAAAGAGTCTATCCAACAAACTAAAAGAAAAGACAGGTGGATAGTATAATTAGCAAAAACGACCCTTTGGTTTATTAACATAAATTAATATAGAAAACAAATCCTTTAAAATGAAGGTAAATCTCCCAATTCTAATTACAACACACGTATACCAACATTACAATTGTGACAAATCAGGCCATGTACATATTACATATTAAGCGAACAGGCTTATTTGTCCAAGTTTTTCATTTTTACATGTTGTCAGGTATGACCCACAATCTGAGGTACTAGAGGTAAATAAGAACAGCAATTTGCTAAATATTATGATGCTGTTATGCTCAATTTATGCAGCAATTTGTCCAAAAACTGTGAGACAAGTTTATTTAGGACAACTCACCAGGCTCTCCTCACCGATTCTTCCCTTGCTCTCTCACGCTCCTTCCTCAGCTTACCCCGTCTTCATTTCCCCTTAGTCTCTGGTGATTATTCAAGGCCCTTATCTGGTCCTGTTCTCCCTCCACCTGCCCCTTCATCCTATCTACTCCAGTCTCTGCTGCTCCCTATTAGACATTGCCTGTTCTCATCTTGGCCATTCATCTACCTTTTGTTTCTCAACTGGTAATGCCCCCTCTACATCCATGCAATGCCGGTCTTTCCTATACTTAATAAAACTACCCCTAAACCAACTCCCTCTCAACTACGGTCCCAACTCTTTCCTCTACTTCGCCTCCAAGCTTGTGGAGTGAGTTGTCTACAGGCCTCCTTACCACTTTTCTTTTCTCCCACTCCCTCCATGACCCAATTTAATTTGGATTTTGTCCTGTACTCCACTAAAACTGCAGTCACAAAAGACATTAACTACCGTCATGCTGCCAAATCTAAGGGTCATTACTCTTTATTCATCCTCCTGTAATTTTCGGCCGCCTTTGACCCCGTGAACCACCCTCTCATTCTGCAAATCCTTCACTCCTTTAGTCTGCATGCCACTGCCCTATCTAACTCTCTGACCATTCTTTCTCCGTCTCTTTTCATGACTCCACCTTACTGTCTCTTCTGCTACCTGTTGGTGCCACTCAAGGTTCTGTTCTTGGCCATTTTCTCTATACACATCAGCTCATTTGGCCTCCTATATCAACTCTTTGCTGTTGATGCGAAAGTGACACACTGATTAAAATGATATGCGGGATGCCTATATTCTGTGTGCCACTGCGGGTGTATGTGCATGCGAAATGCTACCTTACAGTGTCACAGTTGCTGACACCGTAACCAGGGATGGGGAACCTCAGGCAAAGGTGCCGTATAAGTCCCACGGAATCATTTGGTCTGGCCCTCTGAGCTTTTTTTCTGATAGCCTAATCTAGCTAGCAGGGTGCCTAAAATGACACCCTGCAGCCAGAGTCTATGCAGCAGTGCCGCCATATAATGTGAAATCACATGCATATTTATTAATATTCCACAAATAAAGAAGATGGATCTCAGACCACTGGAGTAGAAGCAGTGTGGTCGGTGTGTGCAGGAAAGCCTGCAGTGAGAAGTAGGCCCCGGCAGAACACTAGATGGGCTGAGGGGTACACAAGATGATGGCAATATTGCACTCCAGGGGTGAATAGGAGGCAAAAACGAGTAGAGATGGTGAGGAGTAGAGGGTAGAGTGAGCAGGAGCTCCAGCGTTAGACGTCTGGCTCGGCCAGCAGTTCATGTAACAGATGTGAGTGACCCTGTTGCGCCTCAGAAATACATTGCACATCGCTGTTCTGATCCTGCTTATGAAGCCTCGCCAGCCAGAGTGTGGAGTCTTTTCTTGGAGTCTCTCATTTAATCTCCTCTTCTCCTGCTGGAGTTTTCTCAATTCAGCTTTTGCTACTATTTTACGTGGTTCTCATGCATCTGTAATATCATCATTGGGGACAGCTTGTGTTATGTCCTCCTGCTGTTCTTGGTTCCCTGCAGTCAGGCTGCTCTGTTTTCCATTCCTCAAATCACCTTTAGGCTCCTCTACTGCAGGGGAAGGACTTTGTGGGCTCTCAGTGAGAGTCCTCCTTGCACTGTGTTCCACTTCCATCTCCGTCCAGCCTATATAAGGGTCATAATTCCATGAACTTGCAACACCAAACATAACAATCTCGATGGTATCATTCCCTATGGTCACCCTCAGTTGGTCGTCTTCTGGAGCTATTTGACATGACTGACGTCTGCGCTTTCTTTTCCCATGCTGTCATTCCAGATATTGTTCTCCCATACACTGGGTAATGGATTCCTGTACCATGTTTTCTTCAGGGTCAATTTCAATATTAGCTTGGTATGAATAAAGGTCAAATACCTAAGAGCTGCTTATCTGTCCTGTGAGTCTGCAGCAAGACAGGTGTCTGTACAGCGAGCAGCTCTTTAGTAGAGTTGAGCGGGTTCGGTTTACAGAGATCCAAACCCACCCGAATTTAGCATAACCGAGTCGGATCCAAGCAGGCTCGGATGTTCCCGCTTCACTTGGGTCTCTCAAATCGAGGCAAAACCATAGAGACGAAATCTCACGGCTCACAAGCTGTTGTCTCTATGATCAATGTAGTATATAAGGGACCACGCGACGGATGCCATTTCACTCCGACTGTGGAGACTGAACAGGGAGGGTGGGTAGTGTAGGGCTGGGAGAGGTGATGGTGCTATCTGCTGTGTCCTGGGCTGGTGACTGCTGATCCATTCTGGTGTCTGGTCACGGTGCTGTCACTGTGCTGTCTGCTGATCCATCTGGGCTGTCTGCTGTGTCCTGGGCTGGTGTTTTTCATGTCTGCTGTGTCCATCTGGACTGGTGCAGAACTGCAGATACATCTGGGCTTGTGCTGTGTCCATCTGGGCCCAAGTTCTGGACTCCAAAAAAAATATATATATATATAGTCCAAAAAAAAAAAAAATCAAAGTGTCTCTTATATTTTTCTCTCTGTGTGTGTGCGCGTGTGTGTGTTAGGATTAACCGCAGTACCGCACAAGATGCAGCCACTCCAGTCGTGCTAAAAACAAAAAAAAATCAAAGTGTCTTTTATATTTTTCCGTGTGTCGGCTGGTGCAGAAATGCAGATACATCTGGGCTTGTGCTGTGTCCATCTGGGCCCAAGGTCTGGACTCCAAAAAAAAAAAAATCAATCAGTGTTTCATATTTTTCTGTGTGCGTGCGTGTTAGGCTTAACCGCAGTACCACACAAGATCCAGCCAGCAATGCAAGTTGCAAGCTAGTGCTGCCCGTCTCCAGTTGTCATCAATCTGTGCCCTGGGCCCAAGTTCTGGACCCAACCCCCCCCCCTCCCATCCCCCAAAAAGTGGCTTTTGTCTATTTATTTTCTGTGTGCGTGTTAGGCTTGGCCACACAAGATACAGCAATGCAAGTTAGTGCTGCCTGACTCCAGTCGTCACCAAACTGTGCTCTTGGACCCGAAAAAAAAAAGTGTCTTTTGTATATTTTTTTTCTGTGTGCGCACGACTGCACGTGTGTGAATATTGTAACCTCACCTTGGCTACACTATTGGTGCTTGTGACACTGCTTCAAGACCGCAGAAAATATGGAGGGCTGTCACATGACAGACGAGCAAGGCCAAGAACCACATGTTGTAGCTGCCGCCAGCAGTCATCATGATAATGCAAGGCCATCAACTTCCTTGTCCTCTATGAAGGCCCATGCCGTCAATCCTCAAGGGTATCCCAACCATTATCTTTGCACAGTCCTCAACTCTATTAATAATTATATCAATCAGTTTTGAGCCAGCAAGCTGGATGCAACCTTTTGGCCCTTTAACTAGATGAAAAAAATCAGTATTGTGAGCTGTGAGGTAACCAAAATTGACTGGAAACGAGTGGAAATAAATGTTATTGAGGTTAATAATACTGTAGGGACAAAAAAAATGCACATTTTATGTGATTTTTAGCTGTGTTTTTTTTTTTTTTTTTAAATCCAGATCCAAAACCAAAACACGAAAACAAAACACCAAGGAAAAAAATCCAAAACCAGATTCAGATCCAAAACCAAAACACGAGAGTCGGCACACATCTCTACTCTTTAGTATAGTCCTGGAACAGACGCCATTATGACATAACTATCTATTGTTCAGGGTTCTATTCCCCCCCCCCCCCTCTCTCTCCCAGTGCCTCACTGACAATTTGTCCCTTTTTTAATTGTTTATGTTAATAAAGTTTAGGTTTTAGTAAAAAAAATATATATATATAGAATTAAAAAAAAATTTTGTTTGATCTTTAATATCTTGTTATATGGACATACCATTTTGTAACAATGTATCCTGTTGTTTAAGCTTTATGAATAAGTAGAATTTGATAATAAATAATATTGACATCTAGAAAATAAGTTGCTATAAAAAAGTGAGCTATTCTCCAAAGTCATTCTTTTACAGCATAATCAATGAGATATACTATGTATAAATAATATAGTAGTTCCTTCATCTGGGGCTCCTCACATTAAGGCCAGTGACTATGGATGTTACCCAGGATGGGCCTGAGTTATACGGAGCCGCTATACATTAGTGCAGTGGTTCCCAGCGTGGGATACTGGTAGCTCCAGGTGTACGCGCTGTGGCAGAAGACATCTCTGTAATGGCAGGGTGGGACGTGCAGTAGATAATTACATACAGTAAAGCAATGTCCTAGGGATCCTCAGCCCCATGCAGGAAGACCCTGATGTTAGCATTATAAAATAAAACTCTGTGTCCCTGTAAAAGAAAGCATACGTGGACTGTAATTTTATTGCCAATATATATATATTTATAAAAAAATCATAAATTGTATTATGTGAGAAATATACATGTACAGCAGTTAAAAATCTATATATAAAAACAAATGTCCTGACTGACTAACTCATTGACTCAACGCCCAGCCCAAACCCCTGGACCTAGAAACATGTAATTCGGGGAGTATATTCCTTCCATGACGTAGGCACCCACTAAGCAGGGATTTTTCAAAATTCGACTCCTAGGAGGGTGAAAACGGCTAAAATGGATCCTCTCGACCGAGGTGATTGGGTGACAAAGCGGCATGTCCCCAAGTGTTATGGGACTGTAAGCTCAATGTCTGGGTCGAGTGGCTTCAGAGGTGCAGCTGCAGCGTTGTTCTCAAACTCGGTCCTCAGGACCCCAAACAGTGCATGTTTTCAAGGTGTCCTCACAAAATCACAAGTGAAATAATTATCACCATCATGGAAAATGTGACCTGTATGGGGCCCTGGGGACCGAGTTTGAGAACCTGTGCTCTAAGAAGAAGAGGAGAATTAATATATAACATGTTATTTCAAGTTTAAATCATTATAAGGTCAGGGTTTAAAACATTTTATTATTGTGAAAGCCCCCACCCGGCTACTTCTTGATGCCACCCGGCTGGAAAAAAAAATTCTGGGGAGAACACTGAGCATGCCTATGTTCTCTGTGCGTCTGCGGGTGTATCTGCATGCGAAATTCTACGTTGCAGTGTCAGCGGCTGTAACGCAGACGCACAGAGAACACAGGCACGCTGTATATCATTTTATTCAGCAGAAGCTGCCTGTGCTATCTATTCGCATCACTGTGTGAATAAGAATCATTTAAGGGTAAAAAGTCGCACATAAAGACGCTCAGCGCAACCGAGTCACGCCACGGCATGACGCGATTAGAAGAGCTGTGTAACGCGTCAGGAGACTAGATGTATGAGGACACATCTGTACTCTGTAAGGCACTGTCACGCTCTTTAAATAAAGGATGATAAAAATAATTACGTGACCATGACATGACACACGTTACATACGATTACATGAAGGTAAAGATAGCACTTATTATAGGAAAAGGTGCTGGCAGAAAACAGTGACTGATGTGAAAAGCTTCCGCTCATTACTGTTACTTTTTGTGCTTTTGGATCCAAAGTTCTGGATTGGCGCAACCATTTCCGTAAAAACAAAACCCAGGTTTTATGTAGTCACGTCTGTTATTTATGTGGCCATGTATAGCTGAGGGAAAACCAAGCTTGGTAGTGAAATATGTAGAGTATCTACTCAGGCTAAGAGGTTGTTTCAGGTAAAACACTTAACAAAAATTCTGAATGTGTCTGGCAGACGGCATCACAATGGTATCAACAGGTTTTAACATTTCTCTTCATTTGCGGATGTGGACGGTTTAGGGCCACCTGTGGAGCACAGCTTGCTTTCCTATCTACACGGTTTATTTTGCCGTTCCAAATGGGCATGATATTAAATGAGGCTGGTATCATAATCCCTGATCACTTAGTGCATCATCTCCTCCATCTGCTCTTATTCTTTCACTGTCTCTAATAGTTCTTTATCAATTGAAGAGCGTGTCTTCGTATTCCAGTGTTTTCTACTGCAATAAAATATTGTGGGGGAGGTTTATCAAAGTCTGGAGAGAGATAAGTGGGCAGATGTATCAAACCTTGGAGAGTGCTAAATTCCCAACCATTGAGCTCCTAACTGTCATTTTACAGGCTGTGTTTGAAACATGACAGGAGATGACTGGTTGGTACTTTATCTCTCTCTAAGGCTTGATACATCTCCCCAAGTACAGAGAGATAAACTACCAACCAATCAGTACCTAACTGTAATATTTCAAACACAGCTTGTAAAATGACCGTTTGAGGCTGATTGGATGCTATCTATCTCCAAGCTTTGATGCATCTAACCGTGTGTACTGTAAGTACCTGGCATTCAAGTTATTCTTACTAGAGATCAAATTTTGTGATGTGACATATTTTCCAGCCCCACACCCATTACAGCTACAGTGGTTTAGCTGTAACCTGAAAACTAAAGTAAGAACTTGTATTGGGTCTTAATATACAGTATCTATGCATATGTAAGTTTATAGTAGATTACTAATATGTAGGTTTCCTTTAAATTTTACAGATATAATGAGCTGATATAATGATATTTTATAGCGAATACTGTATTAACATAGTAACCCTTAAATTGATTGTATTCTGTAAATTATTAAACTCTAAAACATTCTTGAACGTTTCTCCAAATGCTCAGGAAATGCATACACAGAACTATACTGTACATGTTAAATGTTTGCTACAGTTGACTGTATTGTCTTTTAAATAGTAAAGGTTAGATGTACTAAGCCTTGGACAGTGATAAAGTGGAGAGAGCGAAACTACAAATCAATCAGCCCCTAACTGTCACTTTACAGGCTGTTTTTGAAAAATGACAGGAGCTGATTGGTTGTCACTTTTTCTCTCTCCAAGGCTAAGTACATCTACCCCTAAATTTTTTTGTTCTTATCTCTGTCTTTTACAGATAGGTGCATAAATATATTTGTCTGTACATCCTGCTAGGGATTTGTTACTATCTCTATCTTTGTTAAAATTAAAATCACTTACTGTATGTACTCTACAACATAAAATAGGGCGCTTTTCAGTAACTTTAAGATGAGCAGTACAAAGTAAGACTGTAGCTTGATCTGAACAATGATTGATGGTGTGTAAATTGGTATGCCAAAACAAAAGTATGTGTGCTAGAGAAAACATTGTGGGGTTATGGAGGAACCCAAGGATTGAACATGGCATTGCTGGGCTCCAAAGCAAAATTTGGAAGTGATCCCAGCAATTTTAGGTCTACTTAATTACCAATGGTAATGTTCCAGCTCTTCTATTGCTTGTTGGTGTTTTGATGGCCTCGACAAATAAATTGGCAATCATATATGTTTTTAAAGCATTGAGTGCTCATTAATTTATTGAGCAAATAATTCACTTTATTTGTCTTTTATATTTACATGTTATTGCTTGGGAATACTTGGCAAACGTTCCACCAATTAACTTCATCCTACGATTCTGTTGCCATCCGTCATCCAATCAGACTTGCTTGCCAGCCTTCCAACATGCTCTTACAGCTCATTTCTTTATTGAAGTTTAGCATCCATCCTTTGTCTGAGATAGTGCTTAAGACCATGCTGAAAGCTAAAACCAGATTATGATAGAAATAAATCTATGGAAGATATACATCACATGGTATCAGAGGCATGGGTTTCGTACGTCATCCTTTTGGTTGTCCAGGTTGCTATTATCCTTACAGGAGGGTCTGAACACAGGGTTGTGACTTCCAGTAATGTTACTTTTTCAGTTTTCTTTCAGAAAAAGCTGCCCCGGTTGCTGGAAGTCAAGACATTTTTACAGGGCATACCAAATGTATGATCTCCATTTTTGCATTACACTGGTGTTGAATACTTTGCATCACCCTCCTTTTGTCCCATTAGATTTGGTGGAGTTCATTCTTCTCACCTGAAAGCCGGCTATTTCAATAGATAGGAGCGTTTGATAGCTAGGTGCTCTGTCCAAGCCTACTTTTTAGCCAAAAGTGATCTTCCATTGGACTGTCGTAGGTCTACAGAAGAGTAGGGTTCTCCTCATTCATTGGATGCGGATAGGGCTTTGCACTTGGAGGACGAGTGATGTCCACAAGGCCAAGGATCTCTTGATCCTCTATGATGCTCAGAAAAGTTGTTGGCCTTCCTCTAAGCATAATGCCTCCTGGGCATTATGGCCTGGAGCTTTGGCTGAGCAGCTGTGCAGGGCTGCCAACTGGTCGACTGTTAATATATTCACCAGATTATACAGGCTTCATGTGTTTGCATCCAGTGATACCCCTTTTGGAAGAAGGCGCTTTGTACTGCTTCCTGTGAGCGTAAATACTCTTAGAGGTATAATTACTAAAGTGCGGGTTTTTAGAAGTGGAGATTATACATTTCATTTATCATCTTCTAGAAGATAATAGCTAGAATCTGAGTGGTTGCTATGGGCAACATGTCTACTTCTAAAACCCGCACTTTATTAAATGTAGAGGCAGTTTTTGGGATCTAACCAAAGTTTCCCATTGTCCCCTGATTATAGTACTAAGAAAAGAGGATTTTTGTACTTACAGACTATTGGGGATGCTGGGCACTGCCCTATACTATTTTGTTGTTTAGTTTGTTCTTTACCTACTTCTTCTTCATTCCTCTCTATAATATCCTGTGCAGCATGGTTAAACATATCTGAAGTGCCCCTGGCAAGCATGCGAGAGAGGTAACTAACGTGTAGGAGGTAGTGCAGCTTTAAGCATCCCCTGCATACTTAATCGGTCACCAACTCTTTTGCAATGCCCAAAACTAAGCACGCCTTCCCTCTGAGAAGAGAGCTTTCAAGTACAAGTTATGTCGGATTCTCTGCTAGAGACTGTATAAAACGAATGAAAAGATTTAGGTGGGTACTTACATACATACTCTGAGGTTAAAATGGCTGCAAACAAAGTGAACGAAAGATCATTATTAACATAACTATTTTTAACTTTTAGTTATTTTTTTTTTTACATTTTCCAAACCCATGGACTGGATTATCTGTGGAAGTATATCATAGAATACATTGAAAGCCTGTAAGTAAACTCTTTGTGATCTTAATCCTGCATAGGACTACATAAATCTCATACGCTAGGACTAGCAATTACCACCTTTGCCACAAGAAAAATACCAGTCAGTGCTGTTAAATAAACTGGCTGGAATGTAGTATATTGCCTCAGGGGTCATTTACTAATAAATTTATACCACAGTTTCCCAGTCTGCTCCTAATTTCAACCCTTAACTCTTTTAACACGGCCATTTTTCTCATTTTTCGGTAACCCTGTCCTTATTCATGGTTATCCATATATATCCCAAGGCCATACATGCAATGTATGTAGATCATATTTGATACAAGGGTTTTTCTTTATTAAGCTCTGACTTCCACTAATGACATATTGAAGCTTGATGGATTATTTTACACATGAAACCTAACACTCTGTCGTAGACACATATAATGTACATACCATATTATGTCTCTTCTCCAGCGATAAACACAGATTGATTAAACAAACCTCTTTATAAAATATCATACCTGACAAAAATGACCAACTACAGCATTTTTCTTGATTGCTAAAGAGTCTGAGTCCTTTTCAATTACAGTTAATTCTAGACATATGTTTTGGTACGAAAAAAAAAAAATGGTTCGACATTCCAGATAGAACGTTATGTATAAAACGTATACTGGCTTGTCTAGGCTGGAAGTGTCCTATGTTCCAGAAACTAGTTTTCAAGTCCATAGCCTAATGCTTTCATGTGTCCGGTTTCTTATTTCACGTTTGTTGCATTGTCTTCTGATGATCTTTTATGATAAAACACAAGAAACGTCTTTCTCAGCTCAACATTAGTCAGGTTAAATTATTTACATGTGAATTCTAGGGGTCGATACAATTTTTGATTTGGCGGCGATAATTAATAGACACCCGATGGAGCAATTCAATTGCTTTGGGTGTCCATTAATTATCCTGCTTGTTACGCCCAAAAGCACCAAGTTTAGCCATGTACAGCTGCTAAACTGTCTAAAGTACTACTTAGGGTGCCCAAACGCCGGACTTTTCGCACATATCTGCTCGCTCCTCAGGAGGCAGCAAGCAGAAGTGGCTGGTAACAGCGTTCGCGCACAATAGGAGCAGCAATTAAATTGCTCTGTTGGGCGTTCATTACTAACAGCCACGATAAAAACAATTGAATTCCCCCTTAGATGTCCAGCTTTAAGATACCATCATTTTATTTTGAGCCATATAGGTACTCAGAAATTGTATTCGTTTGTGTTTAGGATAGGGATAAGCATATGCTAGACATTGTGGGACTGATTCTGAATGCAACAGCATCTAGCGATTTTTTTTACGCGTCGCAGTCTGCATACACATCTTTTCGAATGTACGGGGCAATTCAGAGACATCCGCATTTCAGCCAATTTTCTGCGGCCACTGTATGGGCATTTCTAGGTGGCAACAATGTGAACACACAAGAGAACCACTGTGTAGGTGTGTCATGGTGGGTGCCAGAATTACTTGCTATGCGTATGCATTGTGGATGCCAAATTCAGTTGCATCTCCTGCACGTTGCATGGGGTAGGTGTAAGTGCTGATGATAATGATGACAGACACATGAGTGGGGTGGTGGTATTGCATAGATATACTGTACGTGACTAAGGGGTCTATGTACTAAGAAAGATAAAGTACCAACCAATCAGCTCCTGTCACTTTACAGACTGTGGGGGAGATATATGAATGCTCGATATGGTGTAGGAGTGGTATCAGCGCACGTAATGTGCACTGATACCGCTTCTCCCCCTATATATTATTGTGAGGTTCGGTAGATAGTTGTACAGGGCAATGTATGAACGGTCAGTGGCACTCTGTGACGGCGGCTGCCGGCACCAGGGTGCTGCACACAAGATCTCGCGCATGCCAATTGGAGCCGGCTGGGAAAGTAGACACAGCGCATCAGCACTAGGCTCAGGCAGGGATCGCTGGAGGGGGGAGTTTTAACTCCCTCACTCCAGCAGATGAGATGATAATACATCTAATCGGTAGTGCCGAGGCGAAGCAGGAAGAGTTATAGCGGCACGATCCGTGCCGCTATATCATCCTCCCCAGTGTTTCAAAAATTACAGTTAGGAGCTGATTGGTTGGTACTTTATCTCCATGCACTTCATCTCTCTCGCCATTTGCATTTGTTCGCACTGGGCGTCCGGAGTTGCGTTCGCATTTCGCGCTGCTCAGAATCTGGCGCAATGTTAATGGTGTTTCTTAGTAAAAGCTATGAACAAACATATAGGGCCAAATGTAATAGGTAGTCTGTTTTGGTAAATTGCGAGTTTGGTGCTAAACTCGCAATTTTTCACAACTCTCCAATGTAATAGGGTGTCTGTTCACTAAAACTCGCATTTTTCAGAGTTACTAAAACTCCCCATTCTCAAACTCGCATCCAGATGTTTTCACATTGAAAACAATCAACTCGCCCAATGTAATAGAGTGTCTGTCGCGACATTGTATCATTGATGTAACCACAAGATTAACCTCAATTAATCTTGCGGCTACGATGTAGCGGTTCCCACCATAGACTTCTATGGGGATTTCTCACCATAGAAGTCTATGGGAGTCACAGGCTGGCCGCATTCAGCTAATCAGGGAGCTGCTCCGACTGAGATACTCCCTGATTGGTTGGCGGCCCCTTCACTGACGGGGCACACGTGTGCCCCGGTCATTTACGCGGAGCAAAGGTATGTGTACACACATACCTTTGCTCAGTCCGGCATGGATCGTTTTTTTGCGTTTTTTATTTTAACCCCTGGATTGCCTACTTGGACAAGCGGAGAGGTGAGTATGGATTTTTTTTTTCAGGTACACCCCTATGGATTACTTCGGATACTAGGTGAGTATGTGTGAGTGTGCATGTATGTTTTAATAAAATTTTAGATTCACGGTGTATGTTTGTTTATTTACGTATTTATTTAGTTATGGAACTACAAGTGCCAGCGGGCCCGTAATGCCCCGCATGCTGGTATTTGTGGTTCTCCAAATACCAGCATGCAGGGAAGGCTTGCTGGTACTTGTGGTTCTACAACTAAAGACAATATGCAAACTTTATTTTTACACCTTACACTATCAACCCGGCACCCATGGCCTTAGGGTGCCGGGGATAGCCCCGGGCTATCAGTCTTGGCCTGGGGTGCCCTGGAGAGGGGTAACCCTTTATTGGGGGGGTACCCAACTCCCCAGGGATCCCCGGCCTGGACTGATAATGCTTTGGCCGGGGAAACCAGTGAAAGGTTTTCCCTGGCTGTGGCATTATCCCCCCGCTAGAAAGAGTTCGGTGCTGGTTCTGGAATTTTCAGGGGACCCCTACTCGTTTTGTCCCCTGATTTTCCAGAACCAGGACCAGTTCAACAAAGCCCTGTGCTGGTTCTTAATATACAGGGGCGCCCTACGCATTTTGGCCCCTGTATTTTTAGAACCAGAACAGGCTTTATAAAGCCCGGGGCTGGTTATGCTTTTTGGGAGGGGGTGCACGTGTTTTTTTTTTTTACACACACACAGAAGCCATCACTGATCTCACTGATCTGTGATGGCTTCTCTAAAACTCGCACCTTTTAATGCTACTCGCATTAAAAGGTGTCAGTTTACATAGTCCTAAACTCGCAAATGCAGTAGCCTTGAGCTGAAAAGTTCGCAGGCTGTTGAATTTGCGAGTTTCAGTACAAACTCGCATTTTTTAAAAGTGCGAGAAAGTGCGAGTTTGTACTGTTACTTAAACAGACTACCTATTACATTTGGCCCATAGGGTTGAGTCTACCACCAATAAGGTGCAGATTCAATTAAGCACAAGGTCAGGACCTCATGCAATCTGCATCTGCTCCGATTTCCAGCGATTTTGTTATGGATATATCACTTGCTTTCTCTTGCACCTTTATGGACTGAGAGGTAGAAGAAGCAAGATTTCTCTGGCTGGAATTCCTGCTATGCTATAACCAGCAATGTTAGGACTGAACCTTGTGGCTATTAGAATTCCCCCCTAAGTCTGCTCCACCAAATTTTTGGTGAGGCCACATCTCCAAGCTATTCTCTTGTAAAATGGTTATTACTTTTGGATAAGATTGAAAGGAAGACTAGTGCCAAGTTAAGATAAAGACTAACATAAAGACAGCTTACTAGATGGTAAACTTTGCAAGTAGTCAAAAAAGTGATGTCAGATAAGCGTTTCGGAACAATTCGTAAAACGCAACATTCTGCAGACTGGATAATACAGGACCCAAATATGCACAGGCAGATACTGCACTATGGGTGCATCCACACAAAAGGTTTTCGAAGCTGCGTTCTAAATAGATCAC
Organism: Taudactylus pleione; assembly: GCA_031769625.1. Classification (NCBI taxonomy): domain Eukaryota; kingdom Metazoa; phylum Chordata; class Amphibia; order Anura; family Myobatrachidae; genus Taudactylus; species Taudactylus pleione. Next base: position 2,543,867 of record JAUIMM010000343.1, on the reverse strand, counting down.
AGCTGGAGAGAACCGCTAGAGCAATATTGTGGCATAGGAATCTGTTGATCTCTATATTACACCACCTCTGCTAACCACACAAGCAGCAGCTTCAGAAAGTGTTTGCGGCACCATTTTCTCCCGGCATCCACGGAGCCACTGTTACGATTGAATATCTAAGCACCGTTATTTCTCTAGTGGTTTAACAAATAGGAAACAACTCTGGAAGTCACTCGTTTCCACCAGCCCTAATATTGAAGTAGTAACTAAAAGGAAGAGCAGTTTCTATCCCTGTAGTTCTATTTAGCAATCCCTGTAGTAAATTTAGCTACTATGGTAAATTTATATAATGTAAAATGTATAACTATTCTTTTAATTGTGTATGAGGTACAGAGGCCCATTTATCAATAAATATTTGCAGCTTATTCTCTGAAAACACCCGTTTTCAGGGGGTAACCGCATATCTTTAGTATCCCCAGATTGTATGACAGATGGACCGCAGCAGATAGCTCCGATACCTGCTGCTATCCCTCCATTCCAGCCGGCAGCTGCAACCCATACTTGCCTACCCTCCCGATTTGGTCGGGAGCCTCCCGAAAATCAGGTGCCGCTCCCGACCTCCCGGGAAGGCAGGCAATTCTCCCGGCTGCCGCCCAACCCTCCTGTCCCCCCCCCGCAATGACCCCTGCAACCCCCGCAGCGGAGGGGGCCGGTGACGCGATTTGCGTCATTTTTGCCCCGCCCCCTGCTACACAATGCCTATTTTATCGGCATTGCATAACGGGGGCGGGGCCAAACTGACGCGATCGCGTGACCCCGCCCCCACCACGCCTTCAAGTGATGTCACCCGCCCGGCAACTCCCCCTTGTACCGGCCACGCCCCCCCTGTTCTGCCGATCTGGCTGCTCCCTCCCGGAAGGAGCAGCCAGAAAGTCGGCAGGTATGCTGCAACCCCCACCACCATTGATTTCTATGGGGGATGCGGTTCTGCCATATTAACCAACCTGGCAGTTGCCCGCTGTAGCCTATGGGCTACACATCTCATAATTAGCCGGGAGAGGGTTCCATAGGAACCCGCCCCCGGCAATGGCCGCAGCGCATGTGTGGTCTACCGATGCGGTCGCTTCACCCCCGGCACCTCGCACATCCCTGCAAGTGCTTAATAATACATTCTGCTAAAATGATAGCATCCAGCAATGCAATGATGAGCGCTAATATCGCGCCCAGATCACATTGCAAATGCGATAATTAATAAATGGGCCCCATAGCCACATCTGCAGTTTCATTTTCAGAAAGATGTGAAAAGTTTATAAGGGGTGTAATTACATTGTGATTAGAAAGAACAGAAAGGGGCTTATTTATAAGCAATAATGTGCTTCAACCAATTAGATAACAATTAGGATATACTGCTCATAACTCTTTAGTGATTGGTTGCTAGGGGAATAATTTAGCGATTTGCCAGTTTCAAAAAGAACCAGTCAGTATGATGTCAGGGTGTGTGCTTAAGTGCACAAGCAGAATTACGTCAACAATTTGCCAACGATTGGTTCATCCTGATGAGGACTATTTTATTGCTTCTGTTTGGGAGGTGCAATTCCAATGGAAAGTCATTATTGCCTATTGAAGGACATAATCAAATTTAACAAAAAAAAAAGTGATGAGACAGATTTACAGTGTATTGTCATAAGCACATTTCATACATATATGAGTACAATTTTCTATAGTAAGATAAGTAAAAGATGTTTCTAATTGATGACTGACCATGGACGATATCCCCATATAAATCATTTTGCTTTTACCAAAAGCAGTTCACAGGCCACTAGAGGGCACCCTTGAATACTGTATATTCACAATTGAATAGGGGTTTACTAACTGCTCTTTATCTCTCCTACAAAGCTTTAAATAAAAACCTGGACAATACAAGAGAGCTCAGCTGCCTATAACTAATAGAAAGCTGTACATCGTTATATATAAAGTATCTTACTACTTATTCAGTTTAATAAAGTTATTATTAAAGATCCAGACATGCATTATGTCTCCTGCTTTTGTCCTGTCTTTGATTTTAACAGCTATTTAGTTTGTGTTATTAGATATGTATCATACAGTAGATTTTTATACTAAAATGAAACTGGAGGACAGGTCACCCTTGTAAAATATCATCCACCACATGATCACCCTTGTTATCATTTGGTGAGAGTCAAACCTTTGCTCCCATTCTCTACCAGATCATCGCCGCTGATGTGTACTGCAGAAAATCAAGAGTTCAGCGCTGCTGTGTTCCAGCCAAAGATGCTGCAGAACCACGTAACCTATATTTAATGGGGCCGATTCAATTTTTTTTCCGTTTCGCTAACTAAACGGCGCCAGATGTAGCATTTCAATTGTTTTTGGGTGCCCATTAATTATCATGCTTGTCACACCCAATAAGACTGGGTAAAATGGTTAAACCTGTCTAAAGTCCTGGTTAGCACGCCAAATAGCAGTTTTCTGCTTTCTGCCTCAGAACGGTGCGCAGCTGTTTGCGCCAGAACAGAGCAACAATTCAATTGTTCCATCAATCGCCCATTAACAGCAGCGTCGGGCACTAACAATTGAATTCCCCCGAAGTGTTCAATATATACGAAACAAAAATAAAGAAATCCTGAACACTCAACTTTTTTTTTATTATAAACTTTGTTAGCCTCAAAGTACTTACTGACCCTCATTTTATGATCTGTTAGTCAGTGAAAGTGCTAATTTTTCATCTTGATTGAAGCCTTTACAGTTTTTTATTCAAAGTAATTCAAATCAGAAAAAGTGGGAGGAAAAAAAGCTCATCATCCATCATTCACTTGCTTAGCATGTGTGAGTATATACTGCATGCGTGTGTGTATATACTGTGTGTGTGTATATATAGATATCAGCCATAACATTAAAACCACTGACAGGTGTATTGAATAGTATTGATAATGTCATTACAATGGCACCTTTCAGGGGGTGGGATATATTAGGCAGCAGGTGAACACGCAGTTCTTTCTTGAAGTTGATGTGTTGGAAGTAGGATAAATGGACAAGTGTAAGGATCTGAGCAGCTTTGATAAGGTCCAAATTGTGATGGATAGACAACATTGTTCATAGCATCACCAAAACGGCAGGACTTGTGGGGTGTTCCTGGAATGCAGTGGTACCTACCAAAGGTAGTCAAAGAAGGACAACTGGTGAACCAGCTAGAGTGTCATGGATGCTCAAGGCTCATTGAGACACGTGGGGAGCGAAGCATAACACGTCTGGTCCTATCCCACAGAAGAGCTACTGTAGCAGAAATTGCTGAAAAAGTTAATGCTCACTCTGATATAAAGGTGTCAGAAAACACCGTGCATCACAGCTTGCTGCGTATGGGGCTGCATCAGAGTACCCCATACTGACCCCCTGTCCACCGCAGAAAGCGCCTACAATGGGCACGTGAGTATCAGAACGGGACCATGGAGCAAAGGAAGAAGGTGACCTGTTCTGATGTATTTCCTTGTATTATTTTACATTGTGTGGACAGCCAAGTGCGTGTGCGTCATTTACCTGGGGAAGCGATGGCACCATGATGCAATATGGGAAGAAGGCAAGTCGGCGGATGCTCTGGGCAATGTTCTGTTGGCAAGCCAATGGTATTCCCTGATGGCAGTGGCCTCCTTCAGCAGGATAATGCACCCTGCCACACTGCAAATATTGTTCAGGAATGGTTTGAAGAACATGACCAAAAGTTCAAGGTGTTGACATGGCCTCCAAATTCCTCAGATCTCAATCCAATTTAGCATCTGTGGGATGTGCTGGAAACACAAGTCCGAGAAACTGAGGCCACACTTTGCAATTTACAGGACTTAAATGATCTTCTGCTAACGTCTTGGTGCCAGATACCACAGGGCACCTTCATAGTGCAAGTCTTGTGGTGTCCATGCCTCGACCGGTCAAATCTGTTTTGGCAGCACGAGGGTGAGCTACACAATATTAGGCAGGTAATGTTATGGCTAATCGGTGTGTGTGTGTGTGTATGTATGTGTATATATATATATATATATATATATATATATATATATATATATATATTACTAAAGTTATACAAATAACCCAATTTGTCAAGTGGTGATTTTGACAACTGTTGGGAAAAATTAGATGATTGTAACAGGTGCAATTGCTGAAACCGTTGGCAGTTTGAGATATCTCATCCACTGTTAAATAAAAATTAAAAATGCTAATAAAAATAAATAACCTCCCCATTGTAATGTGCCCACTTTATTGTAAATAAATTGTAATATAGAGTGTCCCCTTTATTGGTTTCAATAACTAGTATGTCTCCTAATCAATAAAAAAAAAATAGATTGTGGCTTATATGATGTGTTAATAATTTTCATTGCTGGCCTTTAATTGACAAATTATTGTTGTCCACCATAATTGATAATATTGATGTTCTATATTGCCCCTTAAATTTTTCATAGTGTAATCTATAGAGGGTTTAAGGAAAACAAAAAACATTGAAACAGAACAAACTGCATTGTAAAACTTACCACCACTAATCAACTTAATTGGCAGGTTTCCATCTATGTAATAGACAGCCATCCGATTAGGAGCAGTCTTATCTCTCAGACTGCAGACAATGCTCTTTCAGCCTGGTGCTGATTACCCCAAAAGTAAGGAAAAAATAATAGAAGGTCCCCCTGATTTCAGGGTAACCAGCACTGGGCTTGGGCTTTGCCAGTTCAGTTGGGGGAAAAGTTGGACACTTTCCCCATACAATCAATCGGTTTGTATAATATTGGCTGGTTAAAAGTTGGCTAAATCCAACATGTTGGATTTAACCGACCAATGTGAACGACCATTTTTGCCATCTTTTAGCATTTTCACATCTTGTGGCCAGTATGCTAACGGACGATTATACTGCACGTTTATCACTCCAACTTGCCTTTGTAACAATAATTGTGCTGTGCGTGACCAGATTTACTGCACGATTTCCCTTTGACATCAGGTCTGCTTTTCCCTTATAGCACCTTCACCTGCTAGTTCCTCTTTCCAGTCTCCTGCCACTGGTGTTACTTTTCCAACTTAGGGTGTGTCCTTTTCTTCACTACTATCCCAGTTTATATTACAACTGGGCTTTGGGTTGATCAGGAAACCTTGATTACCAATCGCTGCCCGACTTAGGGGCCGATTAGTTAATGTAGAAACCCTCAGAGGCTCAACCCTCTAAACACATCTGTTTCGGAAAAACTGACACATTATTTAGCATGGGGCCCATTTACTGTACAGCTACTGCCCATATCTCTATTTCCATTCACATAAACAGTGCCCACAGCTTTCTGAAAGGACTGCGATAATGGAAGATTTACCAACCCTTGCTTTTCGTTGCACCCGGTAGTTAACATCATCGTATTAGTAACCTTTATTTATGTGACTCCTCAATGTCTAGCGTCTTACAATGGCCATGAATGGCACATGCACTAATCGATGACCACACATCCGGGTCCAAACACAGCAGTAAAGTGATAGAGTAGACTATCAAAGGGTCCTAAATAGACCCCTTAGTGATTTTAAACCCCAGATAGCTCAAATCTATTACATAGGTGCCTACAGATGTTTATTGAGACCTGGAGGTAAATTTAAAAAGCAAGCACCGCTATTTGGCATCTTTACACAGGGAATTTAAATCTACACTACTGTTCAAAGCAAAACACACTATGCTAAATTTCCAAGCTGTGGCTTTTGCTAGCTGTTGCTTAGCAAATTTACCTCTGGTAACAGGACAGATCTTTTGGTGTATAATTTAAGCATATCAGGGAATACAGTATAGTACGCTGATAATTGGAGCTGTACATTATGCTGTGTGTTGTTAGGATTAGTAAGTGATAGAGATGGCTCAGATTTTGCAATGAGTTTCCGGGACCCCTACATCATGGCACCACCTTAGGCAGAGACCCAGGATTGGTTCAGGAGCTGATCTGCACCACACCACAAAATACATTATAATGTATTGTACATCAGCAAAGCTATCCATGTGTTTTATAAGGTCTTGTTGTTGCATTCTAGCATAGCGATAGGCACTCTCAGATTTGATCATATTCCGTACTGCCTGCCTATCCCCAAGCAGGAGAGAAATAAGCTGCCCTATACACACTGTTAGAATAAACTTAGTTCTGCAAAACTAAACTTTCATTTTAAACAAGGACTGACTGCTTTACTCTGTCATTCCAAGTTTAGGAAAGGACCTGAAAATTGTAAGCATGTAATTGAATTAGGAAAATGCAGCTTAAAGTTTTATGTGCTTTCTGTGATTTGTAATAGGCAAAAAGCTTGTCTGAAAGAGAGATGCATTTATTGCAGACTGTTAATCCTGGAACATGTGGCTTTGCTTTTCACTCTTCTACCTAAAGTATATGGAAACTGTTGCCCAATAGACTAGCCAGTTATTTTCATTGGGTTAGGGAAAACTTTGTGGTAGCATATTCAACACTGTGCTCTCTGCAAATTCAGAATGTTTATAGTATTGTTTAATTTGTATATAAGTCAAATGTTACCATATTACATGATTATGCCTTTTAACCCTTCTAATACTTTTACCACCAAGTGGCACGTTGATGGCAGTTGGACATTATTTTAGATCAGCTCTGCTTCCCATACATTTAAATCATGTAAAAAATTGTAAATATAATTGGAAATTGTTGCATTGGAGACAAGGGCCCTCATTCAGAGCCGTACGCTCTGAGCAGAGCGCACGCTCTGAATGAGGGCCGGCCTCCATGAAAATGGAGCGTCCTTCTGGACGCTCGTATAGCTGTGGGTCACCACCCACAGGCTATACGAGCGTGCATTTTGATGGCCGCGATGGTCGAGACCATCGCGACCATCGAAATTGCGAGCCGGGGCCTGCGGTTGAGGTTTTCAACCGCAAGCTCCGGAGTGATTTTGGCTCTATCAGAGCCAAAATCACTCCCACTGACATCACTAGTGATGTCAGTGGGCCGGCTTTTGACGGGAGGCGTTCCCGTGGGAACGCCCCTGTCAGGGAGGCACGCCTACCAAAGGGGGCGTGCTGTCAATCAACATTGACAGCACGCCCCCTTTGATCGGACACAACGACGAAGGACTTTCCTTCGCTCGTCGCGTCTGGCGCATGTGCACGACGGAGCTCCCTCCGTCGTGCGCATGCTCAGTCCAGAACATCGACCCACTTGCGAGCGGACAGCCGCTCGCGAGTGGGTCTGAATCAGGCCCAAGGACAGGGTGGTGTGGTCCTTATTGTGGTGGTGAGAAGGACAAGGTGGTATGGTATTGTGGTGGTGAGAAGGACAGGGTGGTGTGGTCCTTATTGTGGTGGTGAGTAGGACAGGGTGGTGCAGTCCTTATTGAGGTGGTGAGAAGGACAGGGTGATGTGGTCCTTATTGCGGTGGGGAGAAGGACAGGGTGGTGTGATCCTTATTGAGGTGGTGAGAAGGACAGGGTGATGTGGTCCTTATTGCGGTGGGGAGAAGGACAGGGTGGTGTGATCCTTATTGTGGTGGTGAGAAGGACAGGGTGGTGTGGTCCTTATTGTGGTGGTGAGAAGGACAGGGTGGTGTGATCCTTATTGTGGGGGTGAGAAGGACAGGGTGGTGTGGTCCTTATTGTGGTGGTGAGTAGGACAGGGTGGTGTGGTCCATATTTCGGTGGTAAGAAGGACAGGGTGGTGAGGTCCTTATTGTGGTGAGGAGAAGGACAGGGTGGTGTGATTCTTATTGTGGGGGTGAGAAGGACAGGGTGGTGTGGTCCTTATTGTGGTGAGTAGGACAGGGTGGTGTGGTCCATATTTCGGTGGTAAGAAGGACAGGGTGGTGAGGTCCTTATTCCAGTGGTGAGAAGGACACGGTGGTGTGTTTTTATCAGGTCTTAACTTACCGTGTGCAAAGGGGGTTTCACACCCAATTCTGCTACCCTAAACCTAGCTTATTTGGCACTTGTGTGGTCCTTATTGAGGTGGTGAGAAGGACAGGGTGGTGTGGTCCTTATTCTGGTGGTGAGAAGGATAGGGTGGTGTGGTCCTTATTGCAGTGGTGAGAAGGAAAGAGTGGTGTGGTGGTGAGAAGGACAGGGTAGTGTGCTCCTTAGTGTGGTGCCGAGAAGGTAAGGGTGGTGTGGTCCTTATTGCAGTGGTGAGAAGGACAGGGTCGTGTGCTTCTTATTTTGGTGCCGAGAAGGACAGGGTGGGGTGGTCCTTATTGTGGTGGCGAGAAGGACAGGATGGTGTGGTCCTTATTCCAGTGGTGAGAAGGACAGGGTTGTGCCGTCCTTATTGTGGTGGTGAGAAGGACAGGGTGGTGTGGTCCTTATTCCGGTGGTGAGAAGGATAGGGTGGTGTGGTCCTTATTGCAGTGGTGAGAAGGACAGAGTGGTGTGGTGGTGAGAAGGACAGGGTAGTGTGCTCCTTAGTGTGGTGCTGAGAAGGTCAGGGTGGTGTGGTCCTTATTGCAGTGGTGAGAAGGACATGGTCGTGTGCTTCTTATTGTGGTGCCGAGAAGGACAGGGTGGTGTGGTCCTTATGGTGGTGGTGAGGAGGACAGGGTGGTGTGGTCCTTATTGTGGTGGTGAGAAGGACAGAGTGGTGTGGTCATTATTGCAGTGGTAAGGACGACAGGATAGTGTGGTCCTAATTGCAATGGTGAGAAGAACAAGGTAGTGTGGTGTGTTTTTCTCAGGTCTTAACTTACAGTGTGCAAAGGGGGATTCACACCCAATTCTGCTACCCTAAACCTAGCTTATGTACCACTTCCATAAATCCAGGTCTACAGTATATGACTACGAATGTTGTTTACTTACAATAAATGATTACAGGAACTCCTATCAACAAGATGGACATTTACTTTGATCATTTTAGTGTGAGCTGTAGAGCAAAAGCTAATGTTTGTTATTGGCTCCTGCACTTTTGAATTGTGTGTAGCCTGATTAACCAGCATCTTTTGTAGACTTTCATCTATTTATTGACTACAGACTATAGAGTCAGCCATTTTGTGGTGTTAACCAATATTCTTTCATTAGGTAATAGTTTGTGCCTAATACATTAGTGAAATCACTAGTTTCTAGGGTATTAGTGAAACCCATAATGCAGCTGCCTACATTGGAGACCATTCCGATGTGCAGTGACTGAACGGTGCACCCAGCACGTCTATGCCGACTAAGGGCCTGATTCAGAGCCGCTCGCACGATGTGTATGCAAATTGCGTAGGCAGTGCTACCGCACAGCAATGCATTGGCACGCCAAGTATTTCTTAGAGAGTGATCACATGGTGTATGTAGACATCATCAGCCTGTTTTAAGACGCCCACTTGTGCACGTCATGTGCAGGAAGTGTATGCAACCATCGGTACATCAGATGCTATAGCAGCGCATGAGGTTGACCATACCCTCCGCAAGCACTTCAGTGTAAAAATAAGCCAGGTGACGTGTACTATGATGCTGTCCTATAATTATTCACACCTCTAAAACGCTGTTGAGATGCTCAGGCACTCCTGCGTTTGCACCTCCACTCCCCCGTTTTTTAATGGCCAGCCCCTGTTACTACCTACAAACGGCTTCCCCTGTCACTCACTCTGCTGGGCTGTCTATGCGCAGCGAGCGAATGCATTTTGAACTTTCGCTAAGGTATGCGCACGCACACAATGCATACACACTGCAAACCATCGGCAGCAGCAAGAGTATGCATCTTAGCGAGCAGATATGAATGAGCTCCTGTGATCAATCTCTATTGGAGCACTATGCAAAAGTATAAACATCATCAAAGTTCGGCCTCTTATCAATTAAACATATGTCCAAACACTTGAGAGTGAGAAATCGGGACTTAGTGCATGTGTCAAAAAAGGGGCATTGCGACAAGTTATGGCATGACCGTGAGTCCCAAGGGCGTGGCCTTGCATGACACCCCCATTTTCCATCACTCTGGGGTGTATGCAATCGGGAAGCCGGCTGGCATTATACCGACAGCCGGCTTCCCGACTGTCATATCCCGGCAAGGGTGAAATGACCGGCGTCTAGACGTAGACGCCGCTCATTTTACCGATGCCGGAAGACCGGCACCCGGCATCCCGATCGAAGTGATGCCGGGCTCCGCTGCGGACAGCCGCGGGGGGGGCGTTAGGTTTAGGGCTCCTGGGGGGGGTCTTAGGGTTAGGCACCCCCCCGGGAGGTTAGGGTTAGGCAAGGGGAGGGAGGGTTAGGGTTAGGCACCCCCGGGGGGATTTAGGATTATGCACCTCCCCCAAGGGGACTTAGGTTTAGGCGGCGGGTTAGGCACCCCTAAGGAGGGTATAGTTAGGGGGGTTAGGTTAGTTCATACTTACATGGGGACGATCAGTATTTTCAGCCGTGTCGGCCTGCCGCTGTCAGGATTTGTTGGGTAGTTCGTATGTATTCCCTCTGGGGTCATGCCCAGCTCTCTCTAATCTGCTGAACTGCCTCCTTCCTCTTCCTGAAGCTAATTACCCACTGTTCTACGCGGTAGATTAGATTGCCCCCCTACCGTCACCGCCGCAGCACAATGCAGCCTACGAGTGGACAGACTGGACAGTGCCTGAAAAGCGAGACAGTCCAACCAAATTCGGAACAGTTGTGAGAGTATGATTTGTATCAGAATACTGCTTGAATTAGCCTCATGTGGTTTAAATTAATCATGACAGTGAGGGGACTCACGAGTGTTTATAACCTTCATGCCTGAGAAGCCTTTGTTTGCTTATATTGCGTAGAGCGCATCTGCATATGCGGATCTCCACTGCAGTGCAACATGGCGATGCACAACGGGTCCCATATAAAATATGTTACGAGATCCGAAATTTGCTCCAGATGAGAGCTGGAGCAAAGTAAAGTCCTACTCCACCTTTTTATGTCTAATAATCTTTGTCAAATGAGCTCTTGTTTGTGCATAGCTCTGTCTAGGTGCCTACTCAGTGTACAATGAACGCACTCAACAGTGCCCAACTGCTCCCTATTGCCTGTGCAAAATTCCGATCCCCCCTCTGCCAATGTCACCTCCTTGTTCCGCAGACTCATGTGTCTTGGCCATAATCGAAGCACATAGCAAGTCCAAAGTTGGTTTGTCACTTTGTAGATGCCCTATTGAATGGAGGCTATGGGTACTATACAATACCCTCTGTTTGTTGATGAAATATGTCTTGTATGCCACAATATTTTATATTGGATTTATATTTAACATTGGGCACGATCAGAAGTACTTTATATGCACAATATAATATTATTACGTTCAATTTTTTTTAAGTTATCAATTTAATATCCTTTTATTCCTGTTTCTTCCATCTGAAGTTGCTTTCTCCCAGCACATTCTGCAGTTGTTCATTTATCACTTTTACAAGTTGAGCGCCATCACAATCGGCTTCCCTGTGTCCTCCCCAGGCTGTCAGAAAACCCAAACACAGTAAAGAATGTGCGCTGAAGTTGTCCACAAAGAGCTGCTATAAAACTGGAAAATAAAATATGATATATTAAGTAGCTGTTGAGCCTCACTCAGGGAATTCAGGTCATTACAGGTCAGACACTGGAAATCAAGTCTGGACTGAAAATGTAAACTATTCAGGCTGTGTTTAAAACCTGCCTCAAAGGGACGGACTCCTTTCGCTCGTCAGACGGAGAGGGGGGAAAAATACTGTTGGTTAAACGGCGTCTGATGGAAAGGTAACATTATCTGTTAGCAGGACTGATCGTTCCAGAGTGTGGAGCAAATCTGCGCTAATCGCTTTTATGGGAGATCAAATGGTGCTGATATATAGGCCTTATTATACAGGCATCATGTGCTTATTTGCTGTTGCTTTAGACGAATGAAAACGCATATTACAGAAAAAGCACATCATGAACTGCAGCTAATCTCATACACAAAAACCTAGTGGCAAATATTGAAAGTGGTGCTGGTTTAACCATTAATATATATCTAACTTGTCAGTTTGAAGAACCACAAGAGGTGCCAGTGCCTAAACACACCGGAACTTTCTGATGAAAAATGTAATAAATGTATAAAATATTTCACCCCACCTGCCCCATTCTCCTGTGATCCTGAAAACATCTTGATATTATGACTGGTTGGGTACGGGATGCCGGCGCTCGGGATACCAGCGGCTAGAATACCGACAGAGTTACAAAACCTGTCGGTAAGTATCCTAACTCTCCCTCCCAGCACTCTAAACCTAACCTCTGTCCCGAGCGCCTAAACCTAACCCTCCCCGCCTAGTGCCTAACCCTCCCCACCTAGTGCCTAACCCTCCCAACCTAGTGCAGTACCCTCCCCACCTAGTCCCTAACCCTAACTCTCCCCACCTAGCGCCTAACCCTAACTCTCCCCACCTAGTGCCCAACCCTAACTCTCCCCACCTAGTGCCCAACCCTAACTCTCCCCACCAAGTGCCTAACCCTAACTCTCCCCACCAGGTGCCTAACTAACTCTCCCCACCTAGTCCCTAACCCTAACTGTCCCCACCTAGTGCCTAACCCTAACTCTCCCTACCTAGTGCCTAACCCTAACTCTCCCCACCTAGTGCCTAACCCTAACTCTCCCCACCTAGTGCCTAACCCTAACTCTCCCCACCTAGTGCCTAACCCTAACTCTCCCCACCTAGTGCCTAACCCTAACTCTCCCCACCTAGTGCCTAACCTAACTCTCCCTACCTAGTGCCTAACCCTAACTCTCTCCCCACCTAGTGCCTAACCCTCCCCACCTAGTGCCTAACCCTAACTCTCCCCACCTAATGCCTACCCCTAACTCTCCCCACCTAGTGCCGAACCCTCCCTACCTAGTGCCTAACCCTCCCCACCTAGTGCCTAACCCTCCCTAACTAGTGCCTAACCCTCCCCACCTAGTGCCTAATCCTAACTCTCCCCACCTAGTGCCTAACCATAACTCCACACCTAGTGCCTAAACCTAACCCTCCCCACCTAGTGCCTAACCCTCCCTACCTAGTGCCTAACCCTCCCCACCTAGTGCCTAATCCTCCCACTAACCTTACTACTTACCGTTGGGATGCCGGAATAATAACTACCACAAGGCACGTGCGCAAGGCGTTATACTGTTGGATGCCACCAAAGATACAGAACACATATGAAATTTCAGGTGAAGGACGGGTGTGAGGATGGGTTCTGCAGGCCTAAAGGCAGCATATCATGGCCACTTTCAGATCATATGTACAAGGCTGGATTAATGTTTGTGGGTACCCCAGTGCAACTAACCCGTGGGGGTCCCCCTCCCAATAAGATTGTCAATATGATACTGTATATTAAACATATTTATACATTTTATTAAAAAATATGTGTAAATTCTACCAGCACCACAAATGTGTGCCCCCAGTTCCGATTTTGACATACAGATGATGCAGTGACCCCATGCTGGCAATGTAGCTATGTGTAGGGGCACCTGGGCGACCACCCTGGCTGTCCTGTTGTTAATCCGCTCTGCATAAGTCACATGCCAGTTACAGGTATATAAATGTGGTATTATAAAGTCCGCGCTACCCACAATAGATAGTGTTATTGTCCAGAAAAGTCCAGTAAAAAGTTTCCTTACTCATATAGTAGAACCTTTAATTGATCTTTTAAAAATATAAGCAAGAATTAATGTGACATAGTTGAGTATTTTTTAGTATCAAAATGGAGGAATAGGTGTCAGGGGGAAACATGAAATAAAGCAACAATAGATCAAATGCAGGAAGGTGTTGGCTCTATTAAATATATGCAAATGCAATTTGGGCCCTTAGGTAGCCCCCTCACTTACCCTGGGTAAGTAGTTCCCCTATACTGGATGCCGATCGGGCGTGACTGCATTACGCTTGTCTTGCCAAACTGTACTGGGTTTTCCATGCAAAGTTCTGCCCAAAAACCAGACTTTTTGTGGATTCTACTGGCCACCTCAGGAGGGTGCAAGCAGAATTCTGGATGCCTGCGACATTTGCACCTCATCGGAGCAACAATTGAATTGCTCTGTCAGGTGCGCAAAAAACAAGTGAATTCCCTCCAATGAAAGAGAAAAAAATACAAATCTATACACTTACAGCTTTTGCAGATGTTGGGAACTCTGGGGCTTATCGTAGCCAGGACCATGTAGATAAAAGGGTGACCTGTACCTAAGGGAAGCAATCGGGAAGCCGACTGCCTAAATACCGGCAGCCGGCTTCCCGACTGTCATATCCCGGCAAGGGTGAAATGCCGGGCGTCTAGATGTAGACGCCCGCCTTTCCCCGACGCCGGGAGACCGGCGCCCGGCATCCCGATCGTAGTGATGCCGGGCGCCGCGAGTGGACAGCCGCCGGGGGGGAGGGTTAGGTTTAGGGCTCCCGGGGGGGACTTAGGGTTAGGCACCCCCCCGGGAGGGTTAGGATTAGGCTAGGGGGAGGGAGGGTTAGGCACCCCCGGGGGGACTTAGGGTTAGGCACCCCCCCGGGGGACTTAGGTTTAGGCAGCGGGGAAGGGGGTGGTTAGGCTTAGGCACTTAGAGGGCGGATTAGGGTTAGGCACATGGGGGGGCAGTTAGGGTTAGGCACCCCTAAGGAGGGTTAGGGGGGTTAGGTTAGTACATACTCACCTATCCACGAACGGGATTTCCAGCGCTGTCGGCCTTCCGCTGCTCGGAACTCTGCTGATGTCGGCTTGCCGCTGACGGGAATCCCCATTCCATACCTAAGGATGCAGCCATTGACTTGGTTTGAAGCGCAGTCCTTCTTCCTCATGTAACAGTCGTATAGGCCTTACCATCGCAATGCTTGTATTTTATACATGTGCTGTCTATTTAGCATAAGTGTCTGCACCTTGGGCCTGATTCAGACCCACTCGCGAGCGGCTGTCCGCTCGCAAGTGGGTCGATGTTATGCACTGAGCATGCGCACGACGGAGGGAGCTCCGTCGTGCGCATGCGCCAGACGCGACGAGCGAAGGAAAGTCCTTCGCTCGTTGTGTCCGATCAAAGGGGGCGTGCTGTCAATGTTGATTGACAGCACGCCCCCTTTGGTGGGCGTGCCGGGGGCGTGCCTCCCTGACGGGGGCGTTCCCACGGGAACGCCTCCCGTCAGAAGCCGGCCCACTGACATCACTAGTGATGTCAGTGGGAGTGATTTGGGCTCTGATAGAGCCAAAATCACTCCGGAGCTTGCGGTTGAAAACCTCAACCGCAGGCTCCGGCTCGCAATTTCGATGGTCGCGATGGTCTCGACCATCGCGGCCATCACAAAGCACGCTCGTATAGCCTGTGGGTGGTGACCGACAGCTATACGAGCGTCCAGGAGGACGCTCCATGAAAATGGAGCCCGGCCCTCATTCAGAGCGTGCGCTCTGCTCAGAGCGTACGGCTCTGAATGAGGGCCCTTGTCCGCAGAGATTTGTAACACCTAGTAAATCCCTAGATTACGGCTCTGAGGCAGTTTACATGATGCCGCAGAAGCCTGATTTACTACCTTACACTAATGCCAGTTTCCACAGGGCTAATGTGAGGATCCCCGCGTCTTGAAGCGGGCAGCAGCGCCGCCCTCCGATTTTCTGTCCACAGCTGTATCATTCAGCATTAGTATCTCCACGTGCACCAGCCCCATGCTGGGTGCAAGACATGTGGCAGAAATAAGCTTCCCTTCTCTGTACACACCACTCAGGATAGCATGGAAAAATGTGTAAATTTGCTTTTGCGCTTTCACTGTATGCTAAAACTCGCAATTTGTGTGCATACAAAGAGATCCATCCAGGATCAGGCCCCATGACTTTAGAAGTCCAAAACCTTCTAGCATTTGCTCTATAACAGTTGTGACTGATAATATGGCTCAAATAGATCACATCCTTTGCCCTGGGCTACAACTTTGTTTTGTACAGTACAATTATATCTAGACAGAGAGCAGTTTTCTGCTTGATAATATAAGTGTATGGCTGAAAAGCACAGAATGACATAGACAATTTAGTTAGGGTTGCAGAAAAGATCTGTGCAAGCAGTTAAATGAAAGTGCTCAAACCCTTCAGCATCATGGCGTTTATAATGTCAACCAAACATGTCATTTGAAAATTAGCTAAACGTTGTCAGTGTTACTATACAGCAGTCGGTGCTATTATTCAAACCTTCATTTAAGTCAGAAATGTTTGTGTTATTCACAGATAAATAAA
The DNA here is from genome assembly GCA_031769625.1 of Taudactylus pleione. Lineage (NCBI taxonomy): Eukaryota > Metazoa > Chordata > Amphibia > Anura > Myobatrachidae > Taudactylus > Taudactylus pleione. The sequence continues at coordinate 2,527,765 of JAUIMM010000343.1, read as the reverse complement.
TAAAAAAAACAAAAACATTTTAGACTTTGCTAAAAAAATTTATTTTCCAAAACGTCCGATCTGTAGAAGTGACATTAACATGCGGATGCCTACCTTGCAAGTGTTTGTGTTTTCATTGGTCATTGTACAATTCTGTCTGCCTTTCAGTCTACTGAAACCTGTGATTTATGGAGGTGTATAGGTCAAGGGTTTAGTATGCTGAAAATCACAATAGCTGTTTTGTTTGAAAAATTTTAGTGAGTCAAATACGTTGAAAGACAAACAGATGAAGAATTAAAAAAAAAAAAAAAAACTTTTGGAATTATTAATTTTGCTTGTTTTGCTACAAAAAAGGAAATGTTATATGTATGAGTTCTGGGCAGAAATCCCTAAGCACTATAATATTGCACAGTAGGTATACAATAAATAGTTCTCTTCAATTTTGAAATAAAAACTTGCAAATTTTTTATTTTTTTTGTTCATCCAGACAGGTTAAAATATGTCTGCCCTGAACCGGTTTTAGTTGTATAATAACTTCAAAGAGTTGTCACAATTGTATTCCTGTAATTCTGTTTCTGGGATTAATAAAATAGTTTATCCTGTAACTATATATATATATATATATATATATATATATATATATATATATATATACAGTCAGGTGCATAAATATTGGGACATTGACAGAATTTTCATATTTTGGCCTCTATTCACCACCACAATGGCTTTGAAATGAAACAAACAAGATGTGCTTTAACTGCAGACTTTCAGATTTAATTTGAGGGTAATTACATCCAAATCAGGTGAACGGTGTAGGAATTACAACGGTTTCTATATGTGCCTCACACTTTTTAAGGGGCCAAAAGTAATGGGACTATCAACTCAAAAGCTATTTCATGGACAGGTGTGGGCTATTCCCTCGTTATTTCATTATCAATTAAGTAGGTAAAAGGTCTGGAGTTGATTCTAGGTGTGACATTTGCATTTGGAATCTGTTGCTGTCGACTCTCAATATGAGATCCAAAGAGCTGTAACTATCAGTGAAGCAAGCCATCATTAGGCTGAAAAATCAAAACAAACCCATCAGAGAGAATTAGCAAAAACATTAGGTGTGGCCAAATCAACTGTTTGGAACATTCTTACTCACCTATACATACTCTTAAAAAGATAGAACGCACCGGAGAGCTCAGCAACACCAAAAGACCCGGAAGACCACGGAAAACAACTGTGGTGGATGACAGAAGAATTATTTCCCTGGTGAAGAAAAACCCCTTCACAACAGTTGGCCAAATCAAGAACACTCTCCAGGAGGTAGGTGTATATGTGTCAAAGTCAACAATCAAGAGAAGACTTCACAAGAGTGAATATAGAGGGTTCACCACAACATGTAAACCATTGGTGAGCCACAAAAACAGGAAGACCAGATTACAGTTTGCCAAACAACATCTAAAAAAGCCATTACAGTTCTGGAACAACATCCATGGTCAAATGAGACAAAGATCAACTTGTACCAGAGTGATGGGAAGAGAAGAATATGGAGAAGGAAGGGAACTGCTCATGATTCAAAACATACCACCTCATCATTGAAGCATGGTGGTGATAGTGTCATGGCGTGGGCATGTATGGCTGCTAATGGAACTGGTTCCCTTGTATTTATTGATGATGTGACTGCTGACAAAAGCAGCAGAATGAATTCTGTAGTGTTTCGGGCAATATTATATGCTCGTATTCAGTCAAATGCTTCAGAACTCATTGGATGGCGCTTCACAGTGCAGATGGACAATGACCCGAAGCATACTGCAAAAGCAACCAAAGAGTTTTTTAAGGCTAAAAAGTGGAATGTTATGTAATGGCCAAGTCAATCCCCTGACCTGATTCCGATTGAGCATGCATTTCACTTGATGAAGACAAAACTGAAGGGAAAATGCCCCAAGAACAAGCAGGAACTGAAGACATTTGCAGTAGAGGCCTGGCAGAGCATCACCAGGGATGAAACCCAGCGTCTGGTGATGTCTATGCGTTCCAGACTTCAGGCTGTAATTGCCTGCAAAGGATTTGCAGCAAAGTATTAAAAAGTGAAAGTTCGATTTAGGATTGTTTAGTTTGTCCCATTACTTTTGTCCCCTTAAACATTGGGAAGCACATATAGAAACCGTTGTAATTCCTACACCGTTCACCTGATTTGGATGTACTTACCCTCAAACTAAATCTGAAAGTCTGCAGTTAAAGCACATCTTGTTTGTTTCATTTCAAAGCCATTCTGGTGGTGAATAGAGGCCAAAATATGAAAATTCTGTCAATGTCTCAATATTTATGCACCTGACTGTAAATATGCGTTCCTCCAAGAAACGCACTTTAAAGAAGGTGCTGCGCCGCCTCTCAGGGATAGATATTTTTCCAATAATCCTGAGGGCAAGTACCTGGGAGTTGCAATTTTATTTGCTAAGCATATTCCCATTACTGATATAACTTGCTTACCGCTGATTGCAGGCAGCGTCTTAATAATAAAGTGCAAAGTGTACACTCAGGTCTTTACTTTTGTCAATGTATATGCACCGAACAAGACCCAAACGGCCTTTTTTTAAAAGGACCTTGAACCTTGTCCAGGCACATGTTGAAGGTATACTAGTTTTTGGTGGAGACCTTAACTGGTCCTTAGACCCACATTTAGACTCCTCAAATCAATCACCCAGGTACTCTGACAAGTTTCATCGTAAGGTGAAGAAAATTCTCCATGCACATCAATTAGTAGATATTTGGCGTATACAACATTCAAATACACAAGACTATTATTTTTTTTTTTCTCATCCCCACAAGCTGTACACTAGACTAGATTATCTTTTTATTTCACATACAGTGCATCCAGAAAGTATTCACTACTCTTCACTTTTTTCACATTTTGTTGTGTTACAGCCTTATTCCAAAATGGAATAAATTCGTTTTTGTCCTCAAAATTCTACACACAATACCCCATAATGACAACGTGTAAAAAGTTTTGTTGCGATTGTTGCAAATTTATAAAAAAATAAATACGAAATCACATGTACATAAGTATTCACAACCTTTGCCCAATACTTTGATGCACCTTTGGCAGCAATTACAGCCTCAAGTATTTTTGTAATGATGCCACAAGCTTGACACACCTATCTTTGTGCAGTTTCGCCCATTCCTCTTTGCAGCACCTCTCAAGCTCCATCAGGTAGGATGGGAAGCGTCAGTGCACATCCATTTTCAGATCTCCTCAGAGATGTAAAATCGGATTCAAGTCTGGGCTCTGGCTGGGCCATTCAAGGACATTCACAGAGTTGTCCTGAAGCCACTCCTTTGATATCTTAGCTGTGTGCTTAGGGTCGTTGTCCTGCTGAAAGATGAACCGTCGCCCCAGTCTGAGGTCAAGAGCGCTCTGGAGCAGGTTTTCATCCAGGATGTCTCTGTACATTGCTGCATTCATCTTTCCCTCTATCCTGACTAGTCTCTCAGTTCCTGCCACTGAAAAACATCCCCACAGCATGATGCTGCCACCACCATGCTTCACTGTAGGGATGGTATTAGCCTGGTGATGAGCGGGGCCTGGTTTCCTCCAAACATAACGCCTGGCATTCACGCCAAAGAGTTCAATCTTTGTCTCATCATGGTCTGAGAGTTCTTCAGGTGCATTTTGGCAAACTCCAGGCGGGCTGCCATGTGCTTTTTACTAAGGTGTGGCTTCCATCTGGCCAGTCTACCATACAGGCCTAATTGTGGATTGCTGCAGAGATGGTTGTCCTTCTGGAAGGTTCTCCTCTCTCCATAGAGGAATGCTGTAGCTCGGACAGAGTGGCTATCGGGTTCTTGGTCACCTCCCTGACTAGGGCCATTCTACCCCGATCGCTCAGTTTAGACGGCCGGCCAACTCTAGGAAGAGTCCTGGTGGTTCCGAACTTCTTCCGTTTATGGATGATGGAGGCCACTGTGCTCATTGGGACCTTCAAAGCACCAGGTATTTTTCTGTACCCTTCCCCAGATTTGTGCCTCAAGACAATCCTGTCTCAGAGGTCTACAGACAATTCCTTGGACTTCATGCTTGGTTTGTGCTCTGACATGCACTGTCAAGTGTGGGACCTTATATAGACAGGTGTATGCCTTTCAAAATCGTCCAGTCAACTGAATTTACCACAGGTGGACTCCAATTAAGCTGTAGGAACATCTCAAGGATGATCAGTGGAAACAGGATGCACCTGAGCTCAATTTTGAGTTTCATCGAAAAGGCCGTGAACACTTATGTACATGTGATTTCTTAGTGTTTCTTTTTTTATTACATTTGCAAAAATCTAAAAAAAAACTTTGTACATGTTGTCATTATGGGATATTTTGTGTAGAATTTTGAGGGCAAAAATTTATTTATTCCATTTTGGAATAAGGTTGTAACATAACAAAATGTGGAAAAAGTGAAGCGTAGTGAATACTTTCCGGATGCACTGTAGAATTCTTCATTTGACGAAAGAAACAAAGATTGGCCATATCTCCTGGTCATGCTCCCATTTCATTGAGACTTACACTTCCGTCTCCTCACCCAACACGTTTTACTTGGAGGCTGAACAAATTATTGCTTCAAGATTGTTATTGCCAACAATTGACTTTGGAAGACTATATAGCCACTAATGATCTCTCTGACATGTCCAAAATAACAGTTTGGGAAGCACATAAATGTGTCTTAAGGGGGAAGCTAATTCAGCTGGGGTCTTATTTAAAAAAACAACGTTTAGTGGCAAGAGACTCCTTAATGCAAAAGACTCAAGCTTTAGAACTAACACATAAATCATCCCTTTCTCCTGAGACATTCCAAGCCCTAAAACAGACAAATCTCAGGTGCACAACTCCAAATTATTGATAATATATAAATGCAATAAAATTTTGCAATCAATAGAGGTTTTTAGCATATTCTTGGCCAAGGTTATGGGCCTACCCACCACATCCAGGTAACCTCTTTAGGGTAGGTCCCTAATGTACTAGGATTCAAATCCAGGTCGCAGGACACCCCCAAACTGGCCCAGCTAAGCCGCCCCAGGGCACCGCCATAGTAAGAAAAGTGCAGTGTAAAAGAGATAGTTAAGAGCAGCCACAGCTGCATATAAAGAATGAAAATAAAAAAGTGAAGTACATGTATAATAAACAAACAGTGAAGGGTTAAAATGTGTTATAAAAGAAAAATGAGTTATAATGCGGTGCCCTGAAACAGATCAACAAAGGCAATCCAGGGGGACCCACGCCCCAAAAATGAACCAAAGTTGCACTACAGTATATAACTTGTAGGACTTACCTAGAATTGTGCCTAATACCAGTGTACATATACTATACCAGATTCCATGCTTTTAAACCAATAAGGTAGGGGTGCTAATCCAGACTGAGGGCGTCTCCTTTCCCTCAGGTGTGCAATAAAGCACATTAAATGGAGTATATGGGAAAGATTTCTGGACTGCACACCCTGTAATATATATATATAATGGGAGGTGCTACCTGATGAGACTAATTGCAGGCACAAAAACAGACAAATCTCAGGTGCACAACTCCAAATTATTGATAATATATAAATGCAATAAAATTTTGCAATCAATAGAGGTTTTTAGCATAATCTTGGCCAAGGTTATGGGCCTACCCACCACATCCAGGTAACCTCTATAGGGTAGGTCCCTAATGTACTAGGATTCAAATCCAGAGCGCAGGACACCCCCAAACTGCCCAGCTAAGCCGCCCCAGGGCACCGCCATAGTAAGAAAAGTGCAGTGTAAAAGAGATAGTTAAGAGCAGCCACAGCTGCATATAAAGAATGAAAATAAAAAAGTGAAGTACATTTATTGCCCATGTAAAGTCGCACTCTGGCTCTCTCTGTAACTCCACAAAAGATATTGCTGCAGCAATTCAATCTTGTTATTCCCAATTGTACAATTTAAAAGATTACAGGGTGGGGACTGACATGTTTTCGCGGAGGGCCTCCATTAAGGCTTATTTGGAAGAAATTGGTTTTCCTACCTTATCGGACATAGACGTAGAATCATTCAAAGAGCCATTCACTTCAGAGGAGTTAGATGCAGTTATTAAATCAACAGCTAATGGTAAAAGTCCAGGCCCTGATGGGTTTACTATTGCCTATTACAAGATGTTCGGAGAAGTTCTATCTCCCCTGGTGTTCCGTGCTTTCAATGAGGTTTCAGATCTTTCCTGTTTCTTTTCTCACTCTTTGCTTGCCCATATCTCTGTGATACCCAAAGAGGGGAAAGACCCTGCCCTTTGCTCCAGTTACAGACCCATCTCCCTGTTAAACGTCGAGCTAAAGCTTTTTGCTAAGCTAATGTCTAATCATCTCAAAATGTTTCTCCCAAATTTGATCCACTCAGATCAGGTGGGATTTGTCCCTGGTCGTGAGGCCAGTGACAATACCACTAAGGATCTAGACCTGATCCATGAGGCCATTTCCCAGAAGATCCCAACTAAACTTCTGTCTACAGACGCTGAAAAGGCGTTTGACAGGGTTGACTGTGATATTTTGATGGGAGTTCTGGAGCATATGGGTTTGAGTCCGACGGGAATTCAGAATTCAGCTCTTTATTCTACTCCGTCTGTGCGTGTGAGGATTAACGGAGACCTGTCTGAACCAATTTTAATCTCCAATGGCACTCGTCAGGGATGCCCCTTATCACCACTTGTATTTATTTTATGTATGGAGGCCCTGGCGAGGGCCATTCGTCTTAATTGTAATGTAACTGGGCTGGTTGTTGGAAAGAGGGAATACAAGCTAGCTCTCTTTGCAGACGATCTTTTGGCTGTACTTACGAACCCGCGAACTTCAGTCCCTAACATTCTTAAAGAATTTGACTGATTTGGAGCTCTTTCCAATTTTAAAGTAAATTTGTCCAAATCTAGCGCATTTAATCTCACAGTAGATCAGAGATGCATGAATGATATACAATCTTTCTGCCACTTCTCCTGGCACCCCACGCATACAAAATATCTTGTGGTTTTCCTTCATAAAGATCTCTCTCAAGTATTCTCTTCTAATTTTCTCCCTTTGCTTTCTAGCTGCGAACAGATCTTTTTAGCTGGCATCCCAAGAAGATCTCGTGGACAGGCAGGATAGGAGTTATTAAGATGAATGTACTTCCTAGGGTCCTTTATCTTTTACAAACTCTCCCAATTACAATATCCCATTCCTGGTTTACCACACTTCATCGAATTGTTCATGATTTTGTTTGGGCGGCCCATACACCTCGCTTAAAACATGAGATACTTTAGGAAACATAAGGGAGGTCTACAATTGCCACATTTTCTCTCCTATAACCATGCGGTCCTGCTCGTGAGGGTAATGGAATGGAGTAGGTTATCTGATAAGAAAACAGTGGGCAGCTTCCCTTCCTTCAGTAGATTCAGGTTTTCCTTGGCCTTCGATTCTCCCCCGAGTTACCCATCCTTTACTGGGCATAATCATCTCCTGTTGGGGACGTCTCTGTTCACATCCTCTTCTTTCTCCTATTCCTTCTCCTTTAACCCCTTTATTTGGTAATCCGGCATTTTCTCCCGGGATTCCAGCAAACTCATTTCAATTGTGGCGTACATTGGGGATTCTTAAGGTTAGCCATTTGTTTGCGGGATCAGAAGTTATGAGTTTTCCCACCATTCAAGCGAAATGGGGTATGCCTCACAGTGAGATTTGGAAATATCTTCAATTAAAGTATTTTCTCTCGAGTTTGGGCCCCCCTCACGCATATAGGCGGGGGACTACTCCATTTGAAAATGTGTGTATCTCAAGAATCTCCTTCACACCCTCTGTCCTCTATTTATACAATGTTGATTGAGCATCTTTTTTCTGTTAGACCTGTCTTCAGAAATACTTTCTCCGCCTCATCAAATGCGTAAGTATTGGAGACACATTACAAAGTCCTCTCACGTTGGTACCGCTGTCCTAGCCAGCTTTCTAAAATGTATCCAGGCGTACATAGCACTTGTTGGAGATGTGGGACAGAGCGGGGAACCCCCCTCTACATATTTGGTGGGAAAGCTCTTCTCTTAGATCTTTTTGGGATAAGGTAATTGAAACAGCGACTATTATTCTCCAGGAGGACTTTCCTTCATGCCCTGGTTTCTGGCTATTAAATCTCATTCGGAAACCTCATGCTCATTTCAAAAAGTCTTTATTACGTTATATATTGAGTGCTTCCAAGGCCGTAATCCCTGTCCACTGGAAGACTATGTCTGCCCCCTCCATGTCTGAATGGTGTACACATCTAAATCATTACATGTCAATGGACGATCTAATTTTGCCCCCTACAGGCAGGGGCAAAAATTTCACTGTGATCTGGTATCCATGGTTGCATTATAAGGAGTCTGACCATTATAAGACGCTCTGTCGTGATTAGGGAAGATATCCCGCAGTTCTCTAGAGGTAGATGGTCGGATGTTTAGTTTTTGCTATCTGGTTTTGAGGCTTCCCTGTCTTCACCCTTACTCACTTCCCCCCTTTTACTCTTTTTTCATTCTGCTGTTATTGTCTTTGATAAAGGTTTTGTTATAAAATGTGACCATATTTTGTATTATCTTTACAAAACAGATATGTCAAATGTTTTTTCGTTTACCAATTGGAATTCTGTTTGTGACAGATTCATATTGTATTAGGTTTTTGGTTTTCAATAAATACATAATGCGTAAAAAAAAAAATATATATATGTGCAGAGGATGTAGTAGGACACTGATTGTGGTGCAACACTCCAAAGAATGTAACGTACTAAAATAAAAAAGCTTCCATGTGTGATACACCTCAAAAAATAATTAAGTGGCAGCTCCAATATAGTGATAAGGTTTTGGTACCCAAGATTATAAAGAAATAGAAAAAGAAGCGCCTGCTAGTGTCAAGAAATTAAATCAACACACAAGTGAAGCAAACTGGTGATCAGTTCACTACTTATCTGGTAAGATGTTCTTCGGTCATATGACCATTAGGAAGGGATATATAAAAGAGAAACAAAAAGAAAACCAGCATAGTGTGTACTATACCGCACTGTATATTATTTTCTACAACCCAAAAAAACTATTGGACCCTTTTGGGGAACATTTCTTTACCAAATGGTAACATAGACATATTTTTTAAATACAGTCCAGGGTCAAGGTAAGTTTTGTCAAAAAACAGGTTTAATAATACAGTGACAAAAAATGGTAAAAAGACACACGTACAAGAAATATAAATAATAGATGCTTATCTGTCCAATTAAAAGGGGATCAGGGTACAGCAAACCCAACGCGTTTTATCTCTAAGACTTCATCAAGACCATGTTTAGCTGGATTAGAGGAGAGTAGATAGACTAGGCTACCACAAGTGTCGATAGTGCGGTCGATATTTCATCGATGTTGGTGTGTACAATCTCCATCGCAATCGCACAGTCCATGGAGCCTGAAAGTCGGGGTCTCAGTACTCGTACACTCCGCCACACGGTGGAGCATAACAGGAAGGCTGAGGTTAGCATTTGCATATTTCCACAACTGCTATTGAGAGCGCGGATGCATTAGCGTTCATCTCTGAATCCGGCTTTATTGTGGGAAGTATGTCTGGTATGGACAACAGAATGATCCAGCTGTGTCCATTACACCAGAGAGAGATGCTGCCAGATTATTGCTTATTGGCTGCGCTGGGTGGGTGCTACTAGTATAAATAATTCCTCACTTTCATCCCCTGTGGCTACAAGCAGGCCAGATCTAAACAATACATTTTTTTGGATGGAGAGAGAACTATTAATTAAATCAACGCCAGCATTTAGAACTGAATAACCAGTGCTTTAAATGCAAAAGTTGACCATTTCATGACACCGTATCACCTTAATAAGCCTATATTTAAAAAACATTCTGTCAGGTTAAAGTGCCTTCTATAACAACTACTTTATATATTAATGTGATGCCGTTTTTGTGGGTTCTTTCCCTATAATTACAAGCATTGAGTAAACTGGTGTTTTCAAACATTCAATGAATCCCCAGCGGTGTAAAGTAACATCTGCAAGAGTAATGAACAAGGACTTGGCTGTTCTTGCAGTGAGGAAGCCTGCAGCTGATCAGCTTTGCCTCATTTGTAGGTGTCACTGCAGCAGGGATTAGTTTAGAAGATTCCAGGCAACGTGACACACCAAGCAAGCCAAAGAAAACCTCCGAGCTAGAATACATCTCATTTTCAGCCATTGTTTAACCAAAACAAGAACCAATTATGACACGTTTCAGGGATGATCAGTGTGTAACTGCACTGTTTACGGATATTGTTCCATCCCAGCACATGTTTAAAATGTTCATTCAGTGTGTAGCGTTGGCAGCCCCCAATCCTTAATAAACAAAGATAATTTTTTTTTAATCATCATCAATTGCTGTCTTTACAGACTATTAAACACATTTTGCCGCATATAGTCCTAAATCATGTAACTGGAGCTTTGTGCAGGGCCAGCCCGAGGTCTGCTCGTACTTGCGCAAGAAATCTTGGAGCCACACACACACACGCACGAAAAAAAACACACAGGCCCTAACAGTAAAAACACACTCATTGGCCCCTACAAGGAAAAGATAAAACCAACACACATTGGTCCCTAAAGGAAGAAAAATAAAACAGACATTCATTGCTCCCACAGGGACAAAAAAACACACAAAAGACTGACCTGAAGACAGACTCTGTCAGAGGACTTGTGAAAGATGTTGGCATTCAGAACTTCAGTAGAGGAACTTGCAGTAGGTCCCTCACGGGCCAGTCCCATTCTCGACTGTGGCATTGCAGTTTGGTGTGCGGCTGCTTAACTTATGATGATGTGTCGCTGTTTATGGTTCACGTGCCAGGCAGCGCCTGAGCCGCCCAAAATAAGAGCCCAGCACTGCCTGGGCCAGACGTTAGTTTGTAGACACTACAAAGTGAGGACACTGTGTTACTGGTGGCTGGCAGTTGCTGCCAGTCATCGGTCCCAGGCACCACCTGCATTGTACCCCTTATGGGGTGGCACCACCATGCAGCCGCTCTGCTCAAACAACCCTCGTGCCGGCCCTGGCTGTGTTCCCAGAGTTATTTGACAAGTGTTCACTTTGCATCAGTTTCAGGGTTGCCTCAAAATATTAAAGCTCTGTAAATACAATAATAATTATTACTTATGGAAGTGTCACGACAACAGAAATATCTTCATTACATGCAAGAGCCTAACTACCATAGGTGTAGCTGCTATGGGGCCTATATCTGATGGGGGCCTGTCTTCCTGGTCTGTCCTATGTTTCTATGCGAGTTTATTTACTATTGGGCAGTATATGGGGCCATTACAAATGTTCCTGTGTGGCCCACTAATGATTAGTTACGTGTCAACTTTTTGCATGATTAAATGTTTTATTACATTGGGTAAAATGCTTGTACAAGTGCAGTTTTCCACAAAAGTGCATCATTATTATTATTTATTTATGTATATGGTGCCATTATGGTTCTGCAGCCCCGTACATAAGGATAACTCATACAGCAGGTTGCACATATACCAAATAGGACAGACAAGAACATAACTTACGAGTATATACATAATTATAGTGTTCAAATTACATAATTACGTAGGGAATTCAGACGGGAGACAGTCCTACTCGTTTGAGCCTACAAAAGCAACGTTCGCCTCATTGAAAGCCTAAACCATATGCATGCTAACCTAAATCAGTAACTGAGCAAGCCATGGCACTTAACTAAAAAACAATTATAAAGTTAAAGCAATATAGAACACCTAGATTTGGCTGGGCGTCCAGTGCAATATGTTAAGCAACCCTTGTAAAGATCTCTAAAGACTCTAGATTTAAAGCAAATTGCTTTGGCTTGTTCTGCAACATTTCATGGCTTAACTGACCGTGGTCCCCACCCGAGGTTTACAGTCTAACCTAAGTTCAAGTATAAGATAAACATTAATAGTTAAGAGAACAATGTAGCTCGCGGTTCATTGATGTTGCCCAAGGAAGTTCTGAGAAGCAAATTTATTCGAATAATACCTCCTGTCTCATACAAACAGATGAAAAAAAGATAAGGAAGCCAGTAAGCAAGCTTAGAGGCATCTGCATTGTTGTAAAGTCTTCTTCTCTGTATACAGTCTCATGCTATAGTCCAATCTGGGATAGACACATTGCACTTAGTGTACATTGAAGGTGCTGGTGAGGTCAATGGAATTCCAAGTGGTGGAATGGGTAACAGCACCTGGACCTAGGCTTGTGCTTTGTTCGTGTCAATCAGAGTGCAGATTTTTTATAAGTGGAGGACTATATTTCCAGATATACGTATCATTGAAGATTGTGTCCAATTACAGGGATTCCTCACCGAGGCTAGAAACATTTGTACAAGTGTACGTTATGTGGGGGGTGGTCCAATGGGGGTTTAAAGCAGAGGACTTAGTGCTCTTGGTCCAGTAGAAGATCTTCATATATAGATCCTGGAAGACATTGCACATTTAGGTAGTATCATTTTCTTAGGAATCTGGGATTTCAGGCGGATATTGTTACATTTGGACTTGCTACAGAATGTAAATCTTTTGTTTTCATTTGGAACCGCTCTGTAAATCTTGTACGTTTTTCTTCTGCATGGATCTCATCAGCTCTTTTTCTGCACCTTCTAAGTGTTTGTAGACATTGTCAACTTTTCGCTCCATTGAATCTATTCTGGATCCTAATAATGTCAATTTGGCTCTAAAATCTGCTATGAGAGCTCATATCTCTGTGTGCATGGTTAGCGTCCCTACAGCCACGAGGTCTGTTGCCGAACATAGTATACATTATAAGGCGCTTGAGTCCAACATGTACTATACATGTACCATATTTACATACTTAAACTTTGTCACTATAAAATCTTAATATTATTGTACATCTTTTTCTTTCCGATGATGAAATGCAGCTAGAGTAAGGCAAAAAAACACCAGTCAGCATCATTTATACCATCCTATATCTCTGTGGTGCAATGCGTGCCTCTATTTTTATATGATCTTAATTGTAGTTGAATGTATTAACGGTAATCTTAATTTATTGCAATTTTTTTTTCAGGATGTCTCACGTGCTCCAGTTTGATGAGAAAAGTCGGAAGGTCAAGGATGCCACCATGCAAGATGAAGACACGTTTGAGATATACGATCCACGGAATCCAGTCAATAAAAGGAGAAGAGAAGAAAGCAAGAAGCTGATGAAGCAGAAGAAAGAGAGACGATAAATGATGACTGTATTGGAAGACAAATCTGTTCATACCCTGCCTGGAATCGGCCCCAAAAATGCTATTTTTGTATAGGAAGCAAATTCCATGGAATTCTCTGTAGGCTATTATTGCATTATGTAATAATGTTCTGGGTTGAGTGGAGTTTGTTTTCTTTTTGTTCAGTAACACGGAGCCACAAGTAACCGTGTACAAAATCTGTGTTACCCACATCAATTGTTTTTATATGTCATTTTTATATGTAGTTTCCTAAGATCCATCCATTCGTCAAAACAGAGGAGCAGTAGATGAAGGGTTGGAACAACCTGTAGCCAGGGCAAGACCATGTTGGCACAGAGTATAGACAAGTTTAAAGCTGGAAGAACTAGGAAACATGGGGCGAAATGTAACAAGCCTTCTAGAGAGTGGAGAAGTTTCCCATAGCAACTAAACACTTTCTAGTTATCATTTATCAAGTACATTCTATAAAATGCTAGGTAGAAGCTGATTGGTTGCTACAGATGTGTCCACATACATCTTACCTCCGTGAGCTACAAGTTGTATTAAACATACCGCGTGAGCACTGTGAGACTCGGTAGCGCCGATTTGACTTTTCGTGCCAGAGGCTGTCACACTGTAACATAGCATTTCGCATGCAGATACAGCCGCAGTCGCACGCAGAATATGACGCATATTTTAATCAGAAGAAGCTGTCTATGCGTCCCATTTGCATTGCTTAGCGATTAAGGTGCATTTGAAGGTAAGTCTCACGAAAAGATGCTTGGCGCTACCGAGCCACGGCATGCCGCAACTCGGAGAGGAGTTTAACGCTCATGGAAGTAAGATGTATGTGGACACATCTGTATGCGGAACTTCTCCACTCTTTAGAGGGCTTGATACATTTTCCCCCAAGTATCCAATCAGAACCTCTAAATGTTAACAGCAGCACAGAGGTATATGAGGCGCATGCCAAATTGCTGCTGGGACGTGTATATGAAATACAGCACATACATTAAACATGTCGTTTATACTACATGGAACTGTATGAAGTAATCCCTCCCGTAAAATTTACAGAATGCAAAGATACTCCCCCAAAAATATAATTTTTAGTTTGTGCATGGAAGCTTACATCTTACATAGCTTCTCCACTGTTGAGTGTAGTACTGTACGCAAGAAAATTTATTTTGAGATTTTGCTTTTATTTACAGTGTACAATAAATAAAATGTTTCAACTGATTTTGGATCTGATGATTCTGACATATTTAATATGTTGTTTTATTTTTATTTCTTTTTTTATCAGGTTTTACTCCATAAAATACATAATCAACCAGTTGCCTCAAGTATAGTGGCAGAGATGTAATTGTTTATTTTTTCACTTTTGTGTATGTCTTAGACACAAAAGGACAAAGCAAGGGCAACCATCTGTTTAGTATACCATCTACCTGGCACATTGTAGCCAAAAATAATAAGAAACTACAGAAACATAAACTGCGTCCATCCACACACAGAAGCAGGGTAGTGCGACCAGTGCCATGGCACCGCAGGGCAGGGGGCGCTGGTCAGGCCTGTCAATTTTCCTGTCTATTATCCTCTTCTTTTATTCCCAGCATCTGCTGGCTGCCCCAGGAGTACCCCATCTTTTCCAGGTGCACTATCTTATGTCCCTATTTAAAAAATATGGGGGGGGGCGCCAATGCTCTCTCTGGCACAGGGCACCAAAAAGTCTAGTTACAGCTCTGTACAGAAGCATTGGAAATACACCTTAAAATACTTTATCAAAGTGTGACGTTAATACTGGAATAATTCCCCACATAATCCATCGGGCCCTACTTAAGTGGATTTGCGGTTCTGAATTGAAATAGGCAAGAGTGACATTATCTCTACAGTCCATCCTGCTACCACTTTAGCAGCAGCCCCTGTGTTACTTCTTGTTCTAATTAACTTGTCCATTTACCCAAATTTATGACCTACAGTAATCATAAGACGTTTTAATTAAAGAGAGTTCACGTGGTTGCAGTGCATTGTGTAATTAACTCTACTACTGTGTAATTAATAAGCAATCGCAGCGTACAATTGTATATAAAGGATATTTGTTCTAAAATACAATTATATGTTGGGGCATAGATGTGTGACATGTAAACACTTGACATACTTCACAGGGACGTGCAAAATAAACTTTTTTGCAAGTGTCCATGTGTCGCAGTAACAAGATCCTGTCCTGCAACTCCGGGAACATGATGCACGTTGCTGTTACGCTTGCTTAGTCTGACTTTTCCTAATTTAATAAGCCTTTGATCTTGTTTTCCTATTTAGGGCTCTCCCTGTGTCTGTAATTCCTTTACTGCGTTTGTGTTTTCACCTCGGCTGCAGGGCTGAGCCTAGCATGCTAACTTTCACACATTACCGAGCCTTCCCTAACATCACGTATTGGTGTTCCTCTTTTTCCCACGCATTCTGCCATCATAAAAGTATTGCAGGTCACCTGGCCTGGAAAAGTTCTCCACTTACAAGGAACAATGGCTGCTGAGGTCAGGAGCGGCAGCTGATTAGCAGGGGACAGATTTCCCTTCAAATGTTTTATTTTGAATAATGAATATTGTAAAGATTCTGTTTAATATCCCTTGGAAAAAAAAATCAAATGGTTTTGAAAACAATTCCAACAACTGACTTCCTACGAATTAAATATAACAATCCTATCAGTAGAGGTGCGGCATATAATTTATCCATCTGCCCGCCAGATTTATGCACTGTTTGTAGTTCTGTGGCCACCCTTCCTTGGCAGATTGGCAGCATAGATAAGAAAAGGATTTGTGTGAGAAAATGTTTGCCCACAGTTGTAACTTCTGTATAAGAGCTTTGTGCAATTATATGGACACTGAAAACCTCTATGATCTTCTAGTATTGATATCATTGACATCATCCCATAATATATATTTTATTTATAAGGATTCAAACTCAGTGATCCATAAGCCTCACAACTGAATGATTACAAAGTGCTGTCCTTGTTTGAGTATAGTTGTACAAATCTATTCTTTAAGCGACACAAATTTGAACCCTTTAATTTGCCGTTTTATAACATGGTATTAAACCTAGCTCATTTGTTTATGGGTTATTGAGGATTATTGCACATACACTAGGGGATAACAGACCATGTGTAGAAAATGTACATCTTTGTAAAATATCTATTGTATTGTTGCAATTGAGTGGGATCGAATAACTCCGACAATCATTACTTTCATATAATCATGTGACTAACGTTAATTTAGAATTTACATACGTGGTATATGTTAAGCAAATTTTTCTTTTGAATTATGGATATTATAGTTCAGTAACAGAGATTGGGTAATAAACACACGTATAATAACACGTATCTACATGCCACAAGTAGCTGTCATGGAATAAAAGCAGCCCTAAAAGCCAGCTGCTATGAATAAATGAATTTGTGCACATAAGGAGGACGAAGGGCCGGGGAACCAGCTAATTTTGTGCCGAAATGTGTTAACGAGAGAGGTTATAACGGTGGGTTAAGCGATACCAAGCACCTGTTAGATAGATAGAATGTTAATCTTTATTGGAAGGTGAAATTTGGCCAGTCGACTGGTCTACATTCAGGTCGATACAATCTGTATGTCATTAGGTCGATCACCAATACTGTATGTAGACGTATTTATGTTATGATTAAATGGTTGACACATTCAAAAGGTCAACGTTTTTGTGTTGACATATTAAACGTCAACCTTTTGAATCTGACAACCATTTAATCATATTGAGCTAAATACATTTCTACTGTACATATTAGTGGTCGACCTAATGACCATGTCGACCTTCTGACTGCCAGCATTCAGAACATGTCGACCTTCTGAATGTCGACCTACAGGTTGTCAACCAGTAATACCACACCCGAAAAAAAAGGGATTTTAATCGTTTAAATCGCGGCATAAAATATTGATCAATAGGGAGCATCATTTGTACGGAATGTAGTTGACATCCAGACGGTCGGGATGCTGGCACTCAGAATACCGGCGCTGGTTAGGCTTAGGCTGCGGGGGGAGGGGAAGGTTAGGGTTAGGAGGAGGGTTAGGCTGCGGGGGAGGGGAGGTTAGGGTTAGGCTGCAGGGGGAGGGGAAGGTTAGGAGGAGGGTTAGGCTGCGGGAGGAGGGGAAGGTTAGGAGGAGGGTTAGGCTGCTGGGGGAGGGGAAGGTTAGGAGGAGGGTTAGGCTGCTGGGGGAGGGGAAGGTTAGGCTGCAGGGGGAGGAGGTTAGGGTTAGGAGGAGGGTTAGGGCTAGGCTTCGGGGGAGGGGAGGTTAGAGTTAGGCTGTGGGGGGAGGGGAAGGTTAGGAGGAGGGTTAGGCTGCGGGGGGAGGGGAAGGTTAGGGTTAGGCTGCAGGGGGAGGAAAAGGTTAGGGTTAGGAGGAGGGTTAGGCTGCAGAGGTAGGGAAAGTTTAGGGCTAGGCTGAGGGGGGAGGTTAGGCTGAGGGGGAGGGGAGGTTAGGGTTTGGCTGCGGGGGGAGGTTAGGGTTAGGCTGTGGGGGGGGTTAAGGTTAGGCTACGGGGGAGGGGAAGGTTAGTGTTAGGCTGCGGGGAGAGGGGAAGGTTAGTGTTAGGCTGCGGGGGGAGGGGAAGGTTAGGGTTAGGCTGCGGGGGCAGGGGAAGGTTGGGGTTAGGCTACTTACCTTTGGGTGTCGGGATCCTGACTGCCGGCATCCCGTACCCAACCCATTTGTACATATTGAGAAGTACTTCATATGGATCCAACATTCATTTATTGTAACTGCAAACATTAAAAATCTTAACAACATCCTTAGTAAAAACTTATATAGTAAGTGAAGAATAAAATGAGGTAAAATGAACATGTAATTTAGAGTATGTGGTACACATTGCAGGGATATGTGGCATACGATTAACACCGTTTAAAAGAAAGCTTTGTGAACTTTAAATAGATGGAGCAAATCTGTAACATTAGATTTACCAAGGAGCAGAGGGGAAATCATGATTTTAAAAATAGAATAATTACTCTTCGCTATTCAAAGGATTTAACATGCAGAAAGGATGAATTTAGGTTTGTAAAATGGATATCTAATGTAGTCACTTTGGACCTGATTCAGCAAGGATCGCAGTTGCTTATACGTACGCAATCGGCTTATTATCTTGCAGTACGCAAACCAGATGCAGTGACTACGCAGACCCAATGCAGAGTGATAGGAAGTGCCGTTTGTGGGTGGTGACGGGGGTGGTTGGGCGAACGCAGGCGTGACAGTGCATTTCAATGGCGTTGCATGGACGTGCATAAATTATCCACTGCGACACCAGACACAGCCTGAGGCCTCATAGCGTGCGCTGAAGTAAGCAATTCCCGAGTGAGGTCTGTCCTGCCTTAACTGTGCGTATATGTGTCCGATGTTAACGATTGTTTAGCTATGTTGCCAAAGTATACGGATGTGAGTAAGGGGAAGTGGGCGTCCTTATGTTAGGCTGAGATCGCAATGCGAATGCAAATATTCACATATCCCCACTGATATTAGCAACTGCGTTGTGTGTGTATAAGCAGAATAGCGATCCATGCTGAATCAGGCCCTTTGTTCCTAAATGTTTTCTTGACTGATAGCTAATTGATGTTAACAAATGACTGTGTATGTGGGCCCCATAGCAAAATTTCCACTCCCCCCCCCTCCCCCCTTGGTTGACTTGTTCAATTAATTCTCCACTCGGGCTCCAGAGATAGGGTTTCATACCTATACGTATATGCACTAAATATGCATTTCTGGGCATGCACGGGCTATCATTAGTAAACCTTTATTTGTAGGGTGTTACAATTCCCACGGAGGCTAGATAGTGGAGAATACGGCATACATAAAGCCTAACACAAGGACAAACATGGCAGATTAGTAGTAGCAGACAGCAGGTGGAGATGGCAGAGATGACGTGGGGTAGTCTACCCTGTGGCATACTTTTATGTCATCTGCAAAAAGTATGCCTTTTTGCAGATGACCCAAAAGTATGCAACACGGTAGGCAAACCAGGAGGGGTAAAACAAATAACTGGGGATCTGGGTAGACTAGAGGAATGGGCAAGAACATGGCAACTACAGTTTAATGTAAAAAAAAATGCAAAATCATGCACTTGGGTCTCAATAACCCCAAGGATAAATTATAGGATCAAGGACTCTATATTGGAAAATACATAGAAGGAAAGGAATTTAGGAGTCACCATTTCAGATGACTTGAAGGCAGGGAAGCAATGCACCAAAGCATTGAGGAAGGTAAGTCAGATGCTTGGTTGCTTTTGGAGAGGAATCAGTAGCAGGAAAAATGAAGTGATAATGCCACTGTATAGGTCCTTGGTACGTCCTCATCTAGAATACTGTGTTCAGTTCTGGAGGCCATATCTCCAGAGGGATATAAATACATTAGAGATGGTACAAAGAAGGGCAACTAAAATTGTGAATGGCCTACAGCACAGAATTTACCCGGAAAGACTAAAAGATCTTAATATCTATAGTTTGGAGCAGAGAAGAGAAAGGGGGGACATGATCGAAACTTTCAAATGCATCAATGGTTTTAACACCGTACAGGAGGGAAGCATTCTTCAAAGGAAGAGATGCACAAGAACACGAGGACATGCATTGAGACTTGGGAGAGGTAGGCTCAGATGAAAAATTACAGGAAGGGTAGTGGATAAGTGGAATAGCCTCCCATCAGAGGTGGTTGAAGCTAAGATGGTGGAACAATTTAAACACGCTTGGGATAGGCATAAGAATATCCTTAAGAGAAACCTAAGGAGCAAATAGGGTGGAAGTTGTCAAAAGGATAAATGAAAAGGGGCAGACTAGATGGGCCAAGTGGTTCTTATCTGCCGTCAAATTCTATGTTAGTAGAGAAGGGTAGAAGAGGTAAATTTCAGTAACTTTGGCATAAAACTGGTACTCAAGACCAAAGGAGCGCATGAGAGAAGCAGAGGACTTAGGGCCTGATTCAGAGCCGGACGCTATTTGCGCTCGCTCGTCCAGAAAAAGGGGCTGGCTATTTAAATTAACCGTTCGCTCTTTGCGGTCTGTTCACGCCTCTATGTCTGAACGAGCGAACGAAACATGCGAACGTAATTTTGAAAAAAACGCCCCCTGGCCGCTCGCATCATACGTCATGTCCGCTATTAGATTGATCGAGTAAATCGGACTGCGTATGAATTGCTCGCTATTCTTGTGGTTGGTTTTTCCTACCACAATCATGCGAGCAGTTCTAACTATAAAACAACCAAGTGACATGGGCAATGACGCTGCTTTGTTAATTATGCACACCCATTAAATGCCCGTTTTGACCTTTTGGCACGCCTGAGTTCGGATCTCCATTCCCCGTTTTCGAGCACCTTCCCCTGATACCACCCACATACGCCTCATTCTGTCACTCAAAATAGCAGGCATTCTCTATTTAGCGAGCACACGATTTTCGGCCGCACTGACTGGTTCCCGCATGCGTATTACAATCCGTACGCATGCGCAGTTGTGCGAACATCGGTCGGAACGAGCGAGCGGCCGCTTACGAGCGGCTCTGAATCAGGCCCGTAAAATCAAAGCCCAGAAGATAGAGATGCCTTTTGGTGGTGAAGGATTTTTACATTAAAGTAGGTGGCATAGCCGGGGTTGGGAGGGTAGATAAGAGATTAGAGGTGGAAAGAAAAGTGAGTTGAAGGTGGCATAGAGACATTGGAAGGATATTGGAGCCTTGAAGTAGTTTATGGGGCAAGAGAGATGTCGGTGTTGTAAGAAAAAACATTTTAGTTAAGAAAGTGTTGGAGATAGATTTCTTCCTGTAGCGCTTAGGATTGCATGAGTACTTTTGTAGATAGTGTTTAGTTTAAAATGCTACAGGTGAGGTGAGGAGTCCTGGAGACTGTGGGCCTGATTCAGACCCGGTCGATGTTTGCCCACTGGGCATGCGCACGACGGAGCCGGCTCCGTCGTGAGCATGCGCGAGACCCGGCTAGCGACGGGTGCTCCGTCGCTCCGGGTCTCGCACCAAAGGGGGCGAGCTGTCTATAGTGAGTGACAGCTTGGTGGGCGGGCCGGGGGGGTGGCCGGCCAAACGGAGGCATTCCCAACAAAACGCTTCCCGCTTGGGGGCGGCCCCACTGACATCACCAGTGATGTCAGTGGGAGAGCTTCCGGCTCTGTTAGAGCCAGAAGCTCTCTGGGGCTTGCGGCCACGAGACCCTACCACAAGGGTATCGTTGCAAGCCCGATGGTCGCCATGGTCTTGACCATCGCGACCATCATCATGGCCGCTCGCAATAGCTGTGGGTGGTAACCCACAGCTATGCGAGCGGCCAAGAGGCCGCAACTAAAAAAACCTGCGCCCGCCCTGATTCAGAGCGAGCTCTTGCTTTTTGCGAGCACCTCTGAATCAGGCCCTGTGTACGGTGTCAGAAGCCATGTCAAGGATTGCAGACAGTTATTATATTGTTGTAGAAGAACAAGGGCTAGCTCAGGGCAGGACATGGTGGTAATGACTGAGAGGAGTAGTTCAAGTGGAGAACAGAAGTATATATGCAGAGTGTTTAGATTATGTTGGGTGCACATGGCTATATAAGCCACAGAAAGCAGAGGGAAGGATGAAGTTCTAGGAAAGGGGGTTGTGACCGGAGAGCAGGATGGAGAAAGTAAAGGTGAGTGGTGGAGGTAGGTTATTGGATAGGAGGCATGTGGGCAAAGCAAAGTTGTCAAGGTACTGGGAGAGGACATGGGTTGAAATAAATGACAGCAACAGGGAGGTGGAGTCTAAAGAAGAGATGAATAATAAGGGCTTCAAAGTTAGAAACAGTGAGGGGCGGGCTCCAGGTGAATGATGCAGATGGTGCAATGTGAGCAAATGAGGAATCCTAACCCTACACCCTGCTTGCTTCAACGTCTGGTGGTGTGGGTAAAGGAGAGTACCTGGGGCCGCAGCATTGAGGTACAGTGTCAGCTGAGGAATGGCAAGTTTATTAATGGAAAAGAAGGATTTAGAGAAGTGGTTAGATGCAGGTTTGTTGCATTCCAGAGTACATCGGAAACAAGAAGGCTGGAACTGGATAGGCGCGGATGATGATGGAAGATTTTGAGGTGCATGGAGCAAGGGAAGTTAAGGGTGTGTAAGTGGATGGTGGTGATGGCAAAGGAAGAGTGTGGGGATAGAACAGGGACCAGGTTTGGCATAATGTTACTAGGAGGAGAAAAGAGAGAACATAGTATGATTTGTGGGTGCGGATTGGTAAATGGGAGTTAAAGGCAGAAAGTATGGAGTTAGATGGAGAGTTTTTGGAGGTAGTAATAGAAGATATATATAGAGTAAGATAATGAAGGGGTTGAAAGAAATATGGATGTATGTAGCATATTTGGGGTGCATGATGAGAGAATAAGGAGGGATGGGTTTGGTATATCATGTCGACATACACAATGTCGACACTGATGAAATGTTGATATGGTGACTGTCGATTAGCAGTTTTACACCTACCCCTACCACTAATCCTAGTGGTAGGGTTAGGTGTATTGTCGACATGTCATAAGTCGACATTGTCTCCATGTCGACATAACATTTGACATTGTGGTGTCGATCTGGCATAGTGAATGTCGACATGGTGACTGCATTCCAGAGGGACAGCTGGTTGTGGTGCTGCAGTGGATACGGAGAAGACATAAGTAGAAGAGACAGCATGGAGAGAAAACAGCAGAGAAAGTAATAAGGAGCCTGTGTGTGAAGAGTTCTGCAGCCAATTTGGGTAAAAAAAAAAAAAAAGGCAGCTGAGTTGACTGGAGGTCTGGCTGGTATAGCATGCTCTTGGGTCAGGGGGAACCAAGGGGCCTTGTCTAGCTGGAATACGAGTGTTGAGTCTGTGGGTTGAATGTCCCTCATATAGCTGGAGTATAGGTGGATGGTGCTTGCCATGCCTTCACACATAGTCTCCCTCAGGTCAGAGTGGTTAATGGATTGGTCATGGCTTACTTGGTTCGGAAAGGTGAACCAGTAGTTTTGTCCTTCTGCTACCTAGATGTTATCTGACTTGAACTGAGACCATGCCTGGGACATACTGTGAGAGAAGCATGTGACATTGGGAATAGAGAGAAGTGGCGAAAAGGACATCTGGCCATACTTAAGTCTGCCAACGTGTAATAAACATCGTCCCACTGGGACTTTATCTCTGTTCACTTTATCTCCATCCAAGGCTTAGTAAATAGACCCCTTAGACACTGACCCAAAAAGCTAAGCACCAATCGCTTTTCCATACAAAAGCGATGAAGTGGGCTTGCATTTTAAACATGATTGGTGAACAAGTAGGTGCACTTGTGCATAGAACAAAGCACTATTGCCATGCACATTTTTTCAGCTTATGAACAACTTTATTGACTAATTGTCAATACGTCATACCCAGTGAAAGTAACAATGTCAATCGAGGTTCACGTTTATATCTGTAGTGTTATATGACTAAGTGAATCTTACAGTTTAATGAAAAATAGTGAAGACTGGTGAATCTTGAAGTCATCGGTCACTGAATACAGAAGCAAGATTTGCTATGGTCTCACTACACACGACATCATTGTATAATCCGAGCAAATGTCTGAATGCAGTTTAAATGAAAGTTCAATGTAAAGGTAAGGTGTAAAAATATTAAATGATTTGCTTTTTGAGAAGTTTGCTCATTATGATATATCCGTATTACAACAAAGATTGGCTAGCTGAAGTATGCTGCATATTACCTACTACTAATCTAAGCAAAAGTTCTAATTAAATAAGTAACATGTTTTCAGTTGCCAAATACGTGGGAATAACTTGTCTCTTCTGAAGTTTCCTTTAACAGGAACATGAAATCTATTGCACTTATCAGAACACCACTACCAGACTGTCCTGATGGCTTCTGAAGTGTGAGGTGTATAAACCATTGTGTTGCACTAATGCAAGCCACATGGAACTGGTCACTGCAGTAAACCATTATGTCTAAATACACCCTGCAATCTCAAAGATAACACAACACAAAGCTGAGGTGTGAAATGATTAACTGTACAAGGCTGTCAGCATCCTGCTCTCAGAATGAGTGACTTTATGAGGAAGGGTGTACAGAAGTTAAGTGTTACATTCCTAAATACTGTCATTCATTAAGGGAATATGTGTTAAAGGCTTTTATTATCTCAACATTTCCCCACTATCTATGTGTGAAAGTGTCTCTTGCTAATTACAAAGCTTGAAAAAGAGTGTCAGGCATGTGTGTAGTTTATAAATTAGATGTGTTAAAAGGCTTTTAATCAACAATACCGGGCAAATCATGTCTGTACTTTAAGATGAGTGGACATGTAATAGTTAATTGAGTAGAACTCATGAATTTTCATACAAAATGTGGTGGTTCCATTTTCTAAGGAGAGACTTGTATAGCTAAATTATAGTACCAATCCCAAATATCTCCTACTCTTTCATGCACATATCAGCATAATATAGTGACATGAAGAAGATAATTGACCACTCATTGTATGAACACCAGTCATCCAGTTCTTAACTCTGTGAATAGACACTAGTTTGAAAACTTTTTCAGCCATGCAATTTTCTCACCTAGGGGTTTATTCATTATCACTTAATTTCTACAAAAGCAGCTGAATATTAACATTTTCATCTGCTTTTGCAGAAATTAAGTTTTGGGGCCATTCATCAAAAAGGTAATGCAGGAGATATCAAAGGTATCTCCTGCTTACCTTTCTCACCCGATTTGGCCCACTGTCCCATTACACTATTATGGGGACAGAAATTCATCAAGCTCCAAAAATACAATATTTTCGGAGCTTGTCTGTGGGAGCTTTCACCATCTTCTGATCCCTCCTCTCTGTCTGGCTCCTTCCGCCGGGGTTTTGTGTGCTTGCGGGAACTCTAATTCATACCGGCTCACTAGCACTGCCAAGTCGACAGCTGATTTTCGGATCAGCTGTCTCCGCACAGAAGCAATGATGAATTTCTCCGGCGCTCGCCACTAGTTAGTATGTTAATGATCTGGGCCCGCTTGGACCCCGATCATTAACATAATGAATAGACCCCCACCCCAGTGGCGTCCCTCCCCGCGGTGACACCCGGTGCGGGGAGGGACACCTTGCACGTCACAATCGCCGAAATGGGGGCGTGGTCTTCAGGAGGGTGTGTGTCGGGGGCGTGGCCTCACATATTGGACCTTCGGGAGGGGCGTGGCCTCACGGCGCTTACCCTGCCGTGGCCGCGGTAAAAAAAAATGTATGATACATTATGTATCAATGGCGTGGGGGGTGCAGGAGGTGCGGGCATGGACAGTGCCGGCTCCCTCACTGACAGGAGCCGAGCGCTGCACTTAATGCTATAGTGCAGCACCCGGCTCCCGTCACTGAGGGGGAGCCTGCACCTTGGTGTCACCCCTCGGCGGGTGACACCCGGGTGCGGGCCGCACCCCCCGCACCCACCTTGTGACGCCACTGCCCCACCCCCCTAGGTCGGACACTCAGACCTTATAGAAAGAAATGTTGCAAAGGGTGCCAGTTGGCATGTTTACAGTCGCTTTAAATAAAATTTACAAAAATGCAAGCGCCACTCAGGGTAATATATTATTATCATAATATATTAATAATATTAGAAAAACTACAAAAATGGATCCATCTCTACTTTCTTATAATGAATCTTATATTAAGTCCAGGTTAATATGTAGGAAGTCAGCAAAATCATGTGATTGATGCTCTCAAGTGTCATGGTTGGTCTTCAGCCATCTTCTGCACACTGTATGAAGGTTGGAAAGTGCGAACATTGTTTGCCCTCTGTATTTCTGTTCAGCTATTGGTACTAAGGATTTGATGGAGAAGCCTGGTTGGGGCTTGGGTCCTCCTTTGCAGTGTTGCTGAGGGTGCATGGTCACGTCTTTGGCCAAACCACCAGTACTCTTGGCAGTCTGGCCCTGATTCAGAGCCGGACGCTCTGACAGAGCGCTCGCTCTGAATCAGGGCGTTTTTTTTTTTTTTTTTATGGAGCGGCCTCCTGCCCGCTCGCATTGCTGTGGGTTGCCACCCACAGCTAATGCGAGCGGCCAGGATGATGGTTGCGATGGTCAAGACCATCTCGACCATCGGGCTTGCGACGAGACCCTTGTGGCAGGGTCTTGTGGCCGCAAGCCCCAGAGAGCTTTCGGCTCAAACAGAGCCGAAAGCTCTCCCACTGACATCACTTGTGATGTCAGTGGGGCCGCCCCCAAACGGTAGGCGTTCTCATGGGAACACCTGCGTTTGGGCAGCCACCCACCCGGCCCGCCCACCAAAGGGAGCGTGCTGTCACTCAACATCGACAGCACGCCCCCTTAGGTGCGAGAACCGGAGCGACGGAGTGCCCATCGCTATCCGGGTCTCGCGCATGCGCACGACGGAGCCGGGTCCGTCGTGCTCATGTGCTCTGGGCCACCAACGACCCGGTTGCGAACGCTCAGCGCTTGCGACCGGGTTTGAATCAGGCCCTCTGTTCCCAAGACCAATATATTCTGGTTTATACAAGAGTATCCTGTGAGGCCCTGTATGACAAGCAATTAATGATATTAGACATCATGGATAGTATCCCTTGGAAGGGAATCTCCTTCCGATATGATGATAATTATTATGCTCTGAGGGGGAGGATAATTCTTTAATCTGTGTCTTTATGATAAGAGGAGGTTATTTACATGGTCTAGCGTTACTGTGGCACATCTTGCAATAATATCTTATTTCTTTACTTTGTCAGGTTATCAGCCGTAGAAATAGTCAATATAGGCCCTCATTCAGAGCCGTACGCTCTGAGCAGAGCGCACGCTCTGCATGAGGGCCGGGCTCCTTTTTCATGGAGCGTCCTCCTGGACGCTCGTATAGCTGTGGGTCACCACCCACAGGCTATACGAGCGTGCATTTTGATGGCCGCGATGGTCGTGACCATCGCGACCATCGAAATTGCGAGCCGGAGCCTGCGGTTGAGGTTTTCAACCGCAAGCTCCGGAGTGATTTTGGCTCTATCAGAGCCAAAATCACTCCCACTGACATCACTAGTGATGTCAGTGGGCCGGCTTCTGACGGGAGGCGTTCCCGTGGGAACGCCCCCGTCAGGGAGGCACGCCCCCGGCACGCCCACCAAAGGGGGCGTGCTGTCAATCAACATTGACAGCACGCCCCCTTTGATCGGACACAACGAGCGAAGGAAAGTCCTTCGCTCGTCGTGTCTGGCGCATGCGCACGACGGAGCTCCCTCCGTCGTGCGCATGCTCAGTGCAGACCATCGACCCACTTGCGAGCGTACAGCCGCTCGCGAGTGGGTCTGAATCAGGCCCATAGTTTGTGCTCCTACCGATGTCCAACAATTGCTGTTGGTGATTGTGCTATTCGTGGGAGCAAGCAACCCCAATTACCATGTTCCACTGACATAACGGTCAAATGTTGGTTCATCGAGACAATAACAATAAATGTCACGCTGTCTACAGCTTGTCATGTACAAGTAAGCTCAGGGCACGTCAATGGTTCAGATAAGCCACAAAGCACTTGTCATCAAGGCTGCTCCGCAAACACAATATTTGCTTTGTTTATCAAGTCTGGGTGAACGTCTCACACTTGGGGCCTAATTCTACGTTGAAAGCTGCAGCGTCCACATGTGCGTCTTTTGCCGATTTTAGAGCGGCCTCCTGGCCGCTCGTATAGCTGTGGGTATAGCTGTGTTTGCGGAGCAGCCTTGATGGTAAGTGCTTTGTGGCTTATCTGAACCATTGACGTGCCCTGAGCTTACTTGTACATGACAAGCTGTAGACAGCGTGACATTTATTGTTATTGTCTTGATGAACCGACATTTGACCGTTATGTCAATGGAACATGGTAATTGGGGTTGCTCGCTCCCACGAATGGCATAATCACCAAGAGCAATTGTTGGACATCGGTAGGAGCACAAACTATATTGACTATTTCTACGGCTGATAACCTGACAAAGTAAAGAAATAAGATATTATTGCAAGATGTGCCACAGTAACGCTAGACCATGTAAATAACCTCATTTTATCATAAAGACACAGATTAAAGAATTATCCTCCCCCTCAGAGCATAATAATTATCATCATATCGGAAGGAGATTCCCTTCCAAGGGATACTATCCATGATGTCTAATATCATTAATTGCTTGTCATGCAGGGCCTCACAGGATACTCTTGTATAAACCAGAATATATTGGTCTTGGGAACAGAGGGCCTGATTCAGACCCGGTCGCAAGCGCTGAGCATGCCCCCTTTGGTTGGCGGGCCAGATGGGTGGCTGCCCAGACGAAGGCGTTCCCATGAGAACGCCTACCGTGATGTCAGTGGGAGAGCTTTCAGCTCTGTTTGAGCCGAAAGCTCTCTGGGGCTTGCGGCCACGAGACCCTACCACTAGGGTCTCGTCGCAAGCCCGATGGTCGCGATGGTCTTGATCATCGCGACCATCTTCCTGGCCTCTCGCTATAGCTGTGGGTGGTCACCCACAGCTATACGAGTGGCCAGGAGGCCGCTCTAAAAATTAAGAGGGACGGCCCTGATTCAGAGCGAGCGCTCTGTCAGAGCATCCGGCTCTGAATCAGTGCTTCTGTCCTTAGGACACACATGTCAACTCCAGGTCACCCAGTAGGTGCACAGGTGTACTCATTACTCTCCAACACATTTTAAAAGATCCACAGGTGGAGTAATTATTTCACTTGTGATTCTGTGAGGAGACCTGGAAAACATGCACTGTTTGGGGTCCTGAGGACCGAGTTTGAGTACCTGTGGCCAGAGCCGTAACTAGACTTTTTGGGGCCCTGTGCCAGAAAGAGCATTGGCGCCCCCCTCATTTTTCAAAGGGACATAATGCACCCAAAAAAGGGTCATGGCTTCATGGGGAAGGGCCAGGGAAGAGATAGGAGAGGCCAGGAGATGCTGGGGATGAAATAAGAGGAAGCTACAAGCAAGAATGATAATAAACATAAATTTGACAGGCTCAAACAGCGTCCCCTGACCTGTGGTGCCATGTGTGATGGCACCGGCCGCACTACCCTAGCTACGGCCCTGCCTGTGGCCTATAGGCTTCCTTTGTACTTTTACATCACCCCAGTCATTGTAGGAAATGTCCTCTTTAAGTAAAGATTCAGAAAATAGATCAGTCTTAGGGGTCTATTTATCAAGCAGTGAAAAGCATGGAGAAGTGGACCAATGGAGAAGTTGCCCATAGCAACCAATCAGCTCCTACCTATTATTTTATAGACTGTACTTGATATATGCAATCTCAAAGCTGGTTGCTTTATTATGCAATGCACAGTCTCATAGAAACCACATCTAGAAGCAGTCCAGCCAAGGGACCTGGATGCAATTCTTCAATTTATGTAGATCGGGTGATTATTTGCCATTGCGCATGCGTGTAAGTTGCACTGCGCACACATCTTGGCCGCTATGCGATTATGTACGCATATAGGAATCATTCACAAAGTGAATGTTCTGTTATGGGGACAACGTTTGGGGAGGTAATGGTGGGGGTGGTTAGGTGAACGCAAGCGTGTATTACTGTTTAATCGCCATTCCGTGGGCGTGCATAAATTACCCATTGCGATTGCTTCCACAGCATGAGACCTCTCTGCGTGCGAGGAGAGCTGCAGTATGACACAGGTCAGACCTGTCGCAATGGTCGCATTGCTGTCCGATCTACGTCGATATTACCGGTGGTTATGCAGGTATGCAATGTCGGATGCAGATGAGAAGGCAGCAGTAGTCATCCCTATGCCTGGGTAAGCTTTTCAACTATTAGAATATTTTCGCAGCTGCATTCTGTTCAAAATCGCAGGCCCAAGAATAACCAAATTAACAATAGGTGCTGATGTTTCCTGTGGACCACCTGTGTACGTTAAGGTTATTGGAACTGAAATGCTTATAAGGTTCTTTAATTACCTTGTATAACATATCTACTCTTTCATTATACATTTTTCATAATGTAAAGAACATACCTGGCAACTGGAAGAAAAGCTCTTTATCTCATAATATACAGAAGATATTACATTTGCAAACTGAATAGACTGCTTTAAAAGAAATCAAGGAGCCTATACACTTAAAAATGCAGCAAACACATGCAAAATTGCAATTATGACAAGATTTTAAGCTTGTGAACAGGGCCCACTTACTTCTATGTCCGTCTGTTATTACACAGACTTGTTCTATTTAAAGATGAGCGGGTTCAGTTCCCTGAGAACCGAACTCACCCGAATTACGTGATCCGAGGCAGATACGAGTGAAGACGGAGTGAGGGAACTGTGCTGTGCTGTTGTGCTATTGTTAATTGTATGCTGACGCTGTGCATAGGGGCTGGCTACTGTTGTCCATAAGGGCTGGCTGGCTGGTTGTTGTCGTGTCCAAAGGGGCTGGCTGTCTGTCATCGTCCTGACCATAGGGGCTGGCTGTTGTACTTGTCCTGTCCATAGGGGCTGGCTGGCTGTAGTGGTGTGTTGTCCAGGAGGTGCTCTGTCCTTCAGGGGTGCTCTTCACCCACCCCCAGTCTGAAAAAAATATAAAAAAATTAGTGTTAGCCACACTTGTCATCAGTGCAGGGGTGCTGTGCTGCTGTCTGTTAAGGGGCTGCTGCCTCTTTTCAGGGGTTCACCCCAGTGTTAAAAAAATAAAAATAAACATTTTTTTTTGTGTGGCGTGTTAGCCACACCTGTCATCGGCGTAGGTGAGCAGGGGTGCTGTGCTGCTGTCTGTCGAGGGGCTGCTGTCCAAAATAATAAATAAACAATTTTTTTTCGGTGTGCGTGTCAGCCACACCTCGCTGTCACTGTCATTGGCGTAGCTGTACAGTGTTGCTGTGCTGTGCTGCTGTCTGTCGAGGGGCTGCTGCCCAAAAAATAAATAAACAGGTTTTTTTGTGTTCGTGTCAGCCACACCTGGCTGTCAATGTCATCGGCATAGGTGTGCAGGGGTGCTGTGCTGCTGTCTGTCAAGGGGCTGCTGCCTTTTTCAGGGGTTCACTTCCGGTGTGAAATAAAACAATCAATTTCTTTCTGTGTGCGTGTTAGCCACACCATCAGTGAAAAATAAAAACAATTTTTTAAATTTTTATAAATATTTTTATTGCATTTTGTAAACAATACCAGTAATAAAAAAAAAATCTCTTTTTTAAAAAATAAACATGAATATTGCAATGAAAACTTTTTTTTAAGTTATTGGTTTACAAAAAGTTTTTTTCTTAATCTTAAACATAGCAGAAATGTTATCCTAACGGCTTAGAAAGTTATATGCTCTAAAAAACTAAAGCCTATATTTACAAATTATGTAGATTGGATATCCTAAATTCTAAAACTGTTCTATTCAAAAACATAAACAAAAGCAAAGATTATAAGTCTATTGTGTTACAGTGTGTTATTATGATGTTAGAATGTAGAAGGCCAAAAATTGAGTGGACCACACATGGCTGATTGATCAACCATGGTGACTGGATTAGTGTCATAAGGAAGAGGAGGCTGCAAACTGGCTGATTATCAGTGGATACATTATTATAGCTGTTGTTATTCTGGGTTGCCATCTCCTGAAGGGTGTTTACCAACAGACAGAGACTACCTATCATCAGCCCAGGCATAGACACTTCCTGAGGAACAGAGCTCTGCTCTCTGGAGGGAAGCCAAATAGGTGGGAGCCCCTGTTCCTACATCTGAAGCTATTCTTAGCTCCTCTTTCTGTACTCTGCTCCAGGATGGATGGTTTGGAAGCAACAGATGGGGATGG
Source organism: Taudactylus pleione (assembly GCA_031769625.1). Lineage (NCBI taxonomy): Eukaryota > Metazoa > Chordata > Amphibia > Anura > Myobatrachidae > Taudactylus > Taudactylus pleione. The sequence goes on along the minus strand of JAUIMM010000343.1, from coordinate 2,495,868 downwards.
TCATTATCACGACCTGGTCCCCCCAGTGGGTGTAGTCTTGGAGGTATTGGTTGGCATGAAGGCAGCAGAATAACAAAGGCCTCCATGTTGTCTGTGCTCACTATTCCGTATTTCAAGTTTCGATTCAGGTAGGAATAAAGCCGGCTACAGAACACAGAATCACTGGATGTCTTAGTGCATTCAGGCCAGATACGATCCATGAATTCCCGGACAGATGAATCCTTTGCTTGTGATAATCTTTGGTAATTCCTGGCAAATGTGGGTGTTATAGCCATACACTTTGAAGGCTGTAACTTTGAACTGCTTTATAGAAAACATGTGATTGAAACCTTTCCACACAGCAGAACGATGGAGAAATCCCTTGAAGTTCAGCACCTAGAGCATCTTTTTTCATGTTCTCTGAGGCCTCTCCTGACTGTGAAGAAAGATTCTCCACACTGTAGCCTTCCATTGTGACTTTTTAATGGTGATTTCAATGTTGTCCACTGGCTGAGATCCATCTCATCTGAGGGTTGGGTTTTCCCCATGCAAATGAGACAATTCACATCCAGAAGGTGACTTTTATGTTTACTAGCCATGGTGTCAGTCTCTCTTTTGGCAGAATTTGCACAATCTTGGTCTTGGGGGCACCATGGTGAATCAGACAGATCCTCCAGGGTAAACATCTGATCTATTAAACCTTTGTGTGTGAGTTTAGTCATCTGCTGCTTGTGGTGGAGCTCTCTTTCCACTTACTAAATGATCTCCAGACACAACGTAAAACATAAACCTTAAACTGAAATGTTGCAATTAATGCTCTGTTCCACTTGTTCACATATCTAAGTAATATGGTTAAGTGGACAGTGGGAACAACAGCAATTTGAAGGCCACTAGCTAACTCTGTTTTTTTAATGTCCCTGTACAGGTTAGAAAATTCCTTTACAGAACAGAAGGTTTGCAAAGGATTATTTAAGGCAATTGTTTATCTATTTTTGGAAAGCACACTTCCTGTTCCTGGTCCCCTTCTGGGATGAAAAAAATCCACTCCCAGCAAGCAGGCATGGTGCTCAAGAAGATTTCCCAAGAAAAACACAATGTAAGACTTAAACCTTAAATCTGAAATGTTGCATTTAATGCTCTGTTCCACTTGTTCACATATCTGATATGGTTAAGTGGACAGTGGGAACAACGGCAGTTTGAAGGCCACTAACTAACTCTGTTTTTTTATGTCCCTGTACAGGTTGGAAAATGCCTTTACAGAAGGTTTGCAAAGGATTATTTAAGTCAATTGTTTTTTGGAAGCACTCTTTATGGTCCCCTTCTGGGATGAAAATCCACTCCTAGCTGCAGAAGCAGGCACAGGATTCTCAAGAAAGACACAACGTAAGGCCTTAAATCAGGGGTAGCCAACCTCGGTCCTCGAGAGCTCACATTTTCCAGATGACCTTGCTGGTGCACAGGTGTATTCATTACTCACCAAAATATTTAGAAAGATCCACAGGTGGAGTTAATTATCATAGTTGTGATTCTGTGAGGAGACCTGGAAGACATGCACTGTTGGTAGCTCTCGAGGACCAGGGTGGCTACCCCTGCCTTAAATCATAGATCTTCTGCTTGTCCACATATCTGTTTTAGTTAAATGGCACTTTGAGGACACTAACTATTTTTATTTATGTCCCTGTACAGGTTGGGAAATGCCTTTGTAGAAGGTTTGCAAACAATTATTTAAGTCAATTGTTTGTTTTTGGAAAGCACTCTTCCTGGTCTCAGTGGCAAACGCAGGATTTCTAGAGGGGCGTTTCTAAATGCTTGATTTTAGAGTGTGGTCAGTCCATGAAGAGGACATAATTACCACTTATCAAGCTTTAATATGCATCATACAAAGTGTATTGGGTGTCATAATTCCAGCATATACAGGATCAGTGATCACAGTTAATCATTAAATGCGGCAGTAGGGCCATCCTGCTTGAGCTGAATGTTTTTATTTTAGATGTGGGCGCCATTCCAAAGCATGGGAGCAAGTCTGGGGGAGCAGCAGAAGAACCTAGCACTGCCCTGGACATATATGTACATATTGGGCTTTATAGCAGTGCATCCCTAACAGTGCATGTTTTCCAAATCCCCTAATTGGCGCACAGGTGTATTTATTACTGGCTGATACATGTTAAAAGATCCACAGGTGGTGCTAATTTTTTAATTTATGATACTGAGAAGAACATACAGCGTAGTAAAATTCCATTATATTACTATTTCTATTGTGGTCATGGTGTGGGCTGGGGAGGGGGGTTTCCAGGCAGATGGAAACCACCCTGCATTTGCCTATGGGTCCCCTTCTGGGATGAGAAAATCAACTCCCAGCAGCAGCCATGCTCAAAGATACTTTTGTGGCAAGGACTAATGTGAATGTATCACATTTTTTTGTAAATGCCTCCTCCCCTTCTCCTTCATAAATTTTCTTCGGAATAAAAAACTAAATTAAATTTACTACCAATCAACCCTCCCTGTCCCTGCCCTGCCTTCAACTACATACATACTCCAACTCACTCAGGCCTCTCTTGAATAATAAAAGTGTTTCCTGATGCGCCATGTATGAAGTTGAACTGCCATGTGTTTGTGCCGCCCACTGCTGCAGTCAGCCAACTATCTTGGTGCAAATTTTGGGCCTAAACTAGATGAAAAAATCAATATTGTGAGGTGGTCAAAATTGACTGGAAATAAATGTTATTGAGGTTAATAATACTGTAGGAACAAAAAAAGGCCCATTTTATGTGATTTTAGCTGTTTTTATGATTTTTTAAGAAAAAATCCAAAACCGAAAAACAAAACACGGAGGTGAGGTTTTGGCCAAACCAACCCAGATCCAAAACCAGGGGAGATCCAGATCCAAAACCAAAACACGAGGTTCAGTGCACATCTCTAGTTCTTTTACTGAGTAAGAATAAAAGAAAAGATTTTTAGGGCGAAGGTCAACTGAGTGGCAAAATTATTAATTGTACTGCAGCTCTCTAGAAGGTCCTGCTCACCTTCAAATTAAGAAACACTATAGACCACTTAGAGAGAGAGCGCTGTTCAATTAATCCACAAAAAGTAGTTGCAATTTGTTAAAACAAATATTAATCCGACAATGAATAATAACCTTACAAGGGATCATACATAATATAAAAAAATATTGTTTAATCACTAAGAAAAATAGCAATCAGACATCATATCATCAATCATCAGAGATAGACATAAAATGGCATATATCAATGTGTATAGTATCCAAGAAAAAATAAAAATAAAAAAATGAAAAAGATTAAAAACCGCTTCTTTAGCAGAGAATATTATGATTATCTGGCTGACTTATTGTCCTTAATTGTGTTTGTATAATTTTATAGAGCAGATTTATATACTCAAATAATTTCTCCTTAAAAGCTTGATAATCCAAGTACAGAATATTCAGTCACATCCATAAATTATATGTTTCTTTGACTTGTGAACTGTCCAAAGCTCTTAATGGCTCACTAATAAAGATATAATTACAATCTCTTTAAGCTCATTTTGCAATATAGACATAGAGCAGTCTGCAAGGCAGTGTTTGGTATAAAACAACTCACGTATTGCCTTAATAATTGAACATCCAGTTCATATGTGCTTAGTGCTCTATAATTGTATTAGCACATAGTCTCTTTATTACCTCCTGCTGCTGGTTAAAATCCGATGATGCAGCTCCAGGATATGGAGATAATCAGGTGGATAGATGCTCTCTTATATATGTGAAAAGAATATTACCATGCAATTTTAGCACCATTGGAAGTCTCTCCGGAATGATGGGGGTACAGATAACGCGTTTCTCCGCCTTATCGTATCAGCAGCTTCCTCAGACTTGTTTTATTACTGGGCCTGATTCATTACCTATCGCTATTGAGATCGCAGCTGCGATTACGCACACAGACCACTGTGAAAAGATGCAAATTTTTGCAATCGCAATCCGTTGTAACCTAAATTTCCCTTACATCCGTAATACTTATCAAAACAGCAAAACCATTGGTAACATCGAGTACCATCGTAGCCTCACGCACACTTGCACAAGGTCAGACCTTACTCAGAAATTGCTAGCCTCATGGCACACAGTGGGAGCTCAAGCTGCGTATACCATCACAGTGGCTAATTTATGAACATCCCTGTTACGGCATTCAAACACACTGCATTTCACCGACCACCCCCTCACCAACCCCAAACAGTCACTTCCTGTCAATCACTCTGCGATGGGTCTGCCTAGTGTCTGCGATTGCAGTGAGACCTTCGCGCACGTGCACCACGATGCATGTGCAGAAAGCAACAATCAGCCGCCTGCATGTGTATTCGCAGTTGCGATCGGTAATGAATCAGGCCCACTGTTTGTCCCTAACTGTAAAGAACACCGGAATATGCTGTCACTATAGAAGTACAGTAACTGTTAATAAATAAAGATGTGTGTAAGTCAAGACTGTTTAACAACAGTTATTTATACAGGTTGAGTCTCCCATATCCAAATATTCCGAAATTCAGAATTTTTTTGACCATGACTCGGGTAGTGACACCTTTGCTTTCTGATGTTTCAGTGTACACAAACTATGTTTAATGCACAAAATTATAAAAAATATTATATAACATCATCTTCAGGCTGTGTGTATAAGGTGTATATGAAACATAAATTAATTTAGTGTATGTATGCAAACTGTAATGCACAAAATTATAAAAAATATTGTATAAAATTAACTTCAGGCTATGTGTATAAGGGCATGTAGTCGGCATTCCAGTGTGTGGGATGCCGATGGTCTGAATACCGGCGCCGAAATCCCAAAAGGGTTGGATCCCAGCACCAGTATGCTGACCATCGGCATCCTGAAGGTAAGTATTGGGGTGTTAGGGGGAGGTTACCATTAGGTAGTGGGGAGGGTTAGGGTTAGGCACTGGGGTGGGAGTGTTAGGATTAGGGTGCGGGGAAGGGGAGGTAAGGTTTAGGCACTAGGGGGAGGTTAGATTTAGGCACCGGGGAGGGGGTGTTAGGTTAAGGGTGCAGGAAGGAGGAGGTTAGGTTTAGGCGCTAGGGGGGGAGGTTAGGTATCGGGGAAGGGGGGTTAGAGTAGGGGTTAGGGAAGGGGATAGAAAAATACTTACCACTCTTCTCTATGGGTGTCGGGATTCTGGATGTCGCGATGCCGCTGTCGGTATTCTGACCAGTGGCATCCCGACAGCCGGGATTTCATACCCAACCTGTGTATAAGGTGTATATGAAACATACATGCATTCTGTGTTTAGACTTAGGTCCCATTCCCAAGATCTCATTATGGTTTTTCGCACACATACTGTGTTATACAGCTCTCACTAGTAGCATATGCTCAAGATTCACGCTCAGCATACAGTCGTCACACATACATTTCATTAAAGGAGTAAAACAATGAGTGTAGAGCAAATTGTAGTCTGCCATAACAACAGACAGTTGGAGTTCAGTATAAAGACAACTTAGACAATTGCATCAGACGAGCAAAAAATACAGAAGTGTGTGGCAGGGTGATGAACAGTAAAAAGATCAAATACAGAATCTGGTTCCAGATGTACTGAATACACCTACATAAGGGGAGTCACTGTCTCATGCTGTAGCGCTTGTCACACCATAAGATGGGTAAATCAATTGCACAGACCATAACCTGCGTTACACAAGTGTATCCACCCCCAAACACACAGGAGGATCTTCCAATAAAATTCTGGTACTTCGTCTAAGGAAATGATGTACTTGCTGTTATAAGGAAATGGGTAACGTGTTACTATAACTCTTTTCCACACTAAAATTGTTCAGTATGTCGATCTGTATGAAGTGAGGACTCAACCCCGTCCGTTCTCAAAACAAAATAAAGTTGAATGTGGAAGAGAGTCATATCCGAAGGATGGTCCTTTATCCAAGCATAAGGATGCATTTTCTCGCCATTAAGGATAAGGTGGTCAACAGTTTTCTGAATGTGGTCAATAACACCCAAAAATGTCCACTCTGGAGACAAGGGAGCAAAGTTTAGCAGGTGAGTAAAGGTAAACAGTTGTATTTGTATATGAAAATGTTTTATAAGTGGGCATTCCCACTTAGGGCACACACCGGAGTTCATGAGATCCATGACATACCCCTATGGAAGATATTTAAAACCATCTCCATATAGGTGCTAGTCTTGAGGCCTTGAATTATTTGCTTGGGGGCAGATGCAAATACAAAATAATGTCCTTCATCAGCACTAACGAATTGCTTGTGATTGGCTGATTACTCCAATGCTAGTAGGGTTTTGTTGGGTTTGGTATAAGAGATAGACAGTAATTAGTTAGACCAGTGGTTCCCAAACTGTGATTCACTATAATAATTATTATCTAAATTAATTCAATTTTACAATAATGTCATAATCTTGGTGAGCAGTTCATTTTGTGTTACATGTCCGCAATCAGAAACTAAAATGACCCATACAAGGAATTAGAACACAGTTAGGCTGAAATGGTCAGGTGAAATCTAAATTGGAGTTATGGAAGAATATTTTCAATCATTCCAGACAATATAAAAAGTCTCCAGGCAGTGAATGGTTAAACTGCTGCCCTTTATGTCGTTTAAAATAAACAGCCATGTAGAGTATGTAACAGTAATTAACTTGAGCACTTTACACTTCTGTTTTAACTGTTCAGTTAATTCCATGGCCCTACACATTTATTTTTCTACATCGCATTTTTATATGAAAGTTGTTTTTATACTCCTAACTTATAGTTTATGTGGAAGTGTTCCACAAGTATGCTACTGGTTCATATTTCATTAGAGGTAACCAACCTAGATTTCCAGTCTTGGTATCAAAGAAATATTGTATGGAGAGAATATTTTTTTAAATAATATACGGACTGGAAAATTATTCCATTATTTTTGACAGAACTCCTACAGTAGTTGAGAAGGCCATACCCAAAATATAAAATATAGTATTGAGTGGAGTTTACCCTAGTAACATTAAATCCCGTGTTTAATTAATTATCTCTTGTCTAATTCATAAAGACCAGAGGTACCCAAACATGGTCTTCAAGGCTCCCCAAACAGATCAGGTTTTAGAGATATCCCTGGTTGAGCACAGGTGGTTAAATCAAATTGACTGAGGTACTAATTAAGGGTCTGATTCAGAGCCGGACGCTATTTGCGCTCGCTCGTTCAGAAAAAGGGGCCGGCTATTTAAATTGAGCGCTCGCTCTTTGCGGTCTGTTGACGCCTCTATGTGTGAGCGAGCGAACAAAACATGCGCTCGCTATTTTGTAAAGACGCCCCCTGGCCGCTCGCATCCTACGTCATCTCTGCTATTTATTAGATTAATCGAGTACATCGAAAGGCGTCTGAACTGCTCGCAGTGCTTGTGGTAGGATTTTCCTACCACAATCATGAGAACAGTTCAGGCTAAGAGACAACCAAGTGACGTGGTCGATGACGCTGCTTTGTTAATTATGCACACCCTTAAAACGCCTGTTTTGACCGTTTGGCATGCCTGCGTTCGGATCTCCACTCCCCGTTTTCAAGCACCTTCCCCTGTTACCACCCACAAACGCCTCATCCTGTCACTCAAATTGGCAGGCACTCACTATTTTGCGAGCGCTCGATTTCCGACCGCACTGACTGGTTGGCGCATGCGCATTACGACCCTTACACATGCGCAGATGTGCGAACATCGCTCTGAGCGAACGAGCGGCCGCTTACGAGCGGCTCTGAATCAGGCCCTAAGTCACGTGTGCTCAACCATGTATATCTCTAAAACCTGTTGGGGAGCCTTGAGGACCGCATTTGGGAACTTCTGATATAGACAAAACCTTTATTAATGTTCTTTTTCTATGTAAATTTTCAGTAATCCGACCTGGAATAATAGGTTGATTGTATTGCAGGTGTTGTCCGCAATGTGCTGTTGCAACAGCACATCGCGACACTTCATTTCGTCCTGACTGTGCCCCAATTTTACCCTTAAATCATATCCTTTTTTTGCAGCCCCCCAGGGCTGCACACAAAGATCTGCAATCTCGGGGCTACCATAAGTGTGCCACATGAGTTCACTTTTTTGTGGGCATCACTACTAATTAAGCCAACTCGTAATCTGTGCTTCGAGTTGGGCATATGTCGACATTCATGTCAACATCAGATTGTCAACATTGGCCATGTCGACTTTCATCATGTGGACACTGATGAAATGTCAACATGTTATATTGACATATAGTCCCTGGTGGCTCAGCGATGACTTAGTTGCTCCTAACGGCTGCAGCGGCTCCAGAGGTGTCTTCCAGGTACCGGCTGTCATGTGACTGTGACTTATGTATTTCTCCCCTAACCCTAATCCATACACCTCCCTCTAGCCTCTAGTGCCAACCTTCCCTCGCAGCCTAACCGTAATTCCTCTGCCTGCAACCTAATCCTAATGCTGACATTCTGACAATGTCGACAATTCACATGTTGACATTTCAACAATGGTGACATCATAACTGTCGACATTATGACATTGCTATTGACTACATGCCTGTGTTTTAGTGGCAAGTAAATTATTGATATAATTTAATGCTGAGCTGGAGGATGATGTTTCAGACAAAGAGAATTTTTAAGTACAAAACAAAATAAATGTAAAAAGATTTGAGATCAGTGCAAAAGTATGGTGCTGCATCTGCCTGGAGTGGTCTATTGCACTATGAAAGATTTGGATGATATGAACAAAGTTCTGCATGAGAGTATGTTGGGGTGTTTGCAGGAAAAACAAATACATGACAATTAAATGTGTGGCTTAAAGCAAGAGCATGATAAAAAAAAAAGTAGGACAGAAAAAGCTTGAAAATGATTAGACAGTTTCAAAATTTGAAGCTCAAATCCAAAAATAACCATTTTGTTTGCGTACAACTCTGCATTAGGCACACAACTTCTTAGGATGTGCTGTCTGTTTAGGTCACTCAACAAAACAAATTTCTAACGAAACGTGTAATGAAATGGGCTACATGGAGGTACAGAAATCACTAGAGTAGGATACCTGTTTGGTATGACAGTGTGTGTGAGGACATATGGAAGATGATGGGCAGTAAGGCTTCTCACCATTATTGCTGTTTGATGAAAAAAATGCCTTTGTCAAGGAAATAATCTGTGTACATCTGGTCGAGGATTTTGGATACAGGTAATAGAGAAAGAAGGTGCTAAAAGAAAAGTAAAAACTAAAAGAGCAGGAAATTTGTCCCTATTGCTGCTCAATGGAAAGCTGCTTCTGCTATATGACATTATGACATGGTACCTGTATCTGATCTTTATGGTCCTTCAGTCACTGACCCTGAGTCGAAATACATTAAGGACAGTGAAGAGACCCATAAGGGAGGACTGTCTGATAATAGGAGACATGAAGAAAATGATGAACTAGACATTTAAGAAATCAAGGTGGTCACAGGTCCTGTAAATTTTGAAAGCAAAGAAGATAAAAAGCAATTCTTCCAGTTTCAGGAAGATATTACCTCCAGTTGAGAATCCCAGCGTAACTGCTGGTCCCTACTTCATTGTGCTAACATTAGGCAGTGGAATTGGGAAGACCTCTATTTCAAAGGTACTGGAAGTACTGAGAGCTGCTGTGATAGACTGTGATAAGTTAGGGCTCCAGCGTTATAAACCGGTGGCATACCAGCAAGTTGTATATGAGTTTGGCTCAGGTATCCCCTGCGCAGATAGGACCATAGACAGGCAGCACTGGGAAACAAACTGTTTGCCAACAAGGACCACTTAAAGCATCCGAGATTATTTGGCCAATGATAGCTGCATATGCTAAATAGGCTGTGGCAGATACTGCTGCTATTGGGTTATTGGTTGCTGCTATTGTTCTAGAAGTTGGATGGGCAGTAATGACTAATGAGGCATGTACAGTGATAATACCAGAAAGCAGGGGCGTAACAAGAGGTATGGGGGCCCCATAGCAAATTTCCTTGGGGCCCCCATAGGTCTACCTATACAGTGCCCCTGTAGTTGTGCCCTTTATGCAGTGCCCATTATACAATGCCCCCTGTAGTTGTGCATATTATGCAATGCTCCATGTAGTTGTGCCCATTATGCAATGCCCCCTGTATTAAAGCCCCTTATGCAGTGCATCCAGTAGTGCCCATTATGCAGTACCGCTTATGTTGTGCACCCAGTAATGCCCCTAATGCAGTACCCCCAGTATTGTCCCTAGTACTGCCCCTTATGCTGTAGCCCCCCTCCCCTGTGTAGTACTTACCTCTCTTCACGAGCCAGTCCGCGCCGTCATGTCAGCACCCCACGAAGATGCGGCCGCTGACTGGATCTGACTAGATCCAGCAGCAGGCGCAGGCTACTCTCAATGCAGGTAACGAGGGTGATGTCATGACGTCATCCGCACACCCGCGCACAGCATCACTGGGAACGCTGGCCTCTGAAGCGATCATAGGTGTCTTTAGTCTCTGATCGCTTCAGAGACCAGCGTTCCCAGTTGCACCAACAACTGGGCCGGCCATGCTACAGAGGGTGCAGGGGTACGCTTGCTGGGCTGGCGGCTCACTAAGCCACCAACAGAAAGAGCATTGGCGCCCCCCTCATTTTTCAAAGGGACATAATGCACCCAAAAAGGGGGAATGGCCTCATGGGGAAGGGCCAGGGAAGAGATAGGGGAGGCCAGGAGATGCTGGGGATGAAATAAGAGGAAGCTACAAGTGAGAATGATAATAAACAGAAATTTGACAGGCCCAAACAGTGCCCCTTGACCTGTGGTGCCCTGTGCGATGGCACCGGCCACACTACCCTAGCTACGGCCCTGGCCACCAAGCCCCTTAACAAAAGTACCTGCTGCACCCTCTATAGTTACTCCACTGCCAGAAAGACAATGATGTTCTGTTAGTAATTGAGTGCAATTACCGAGCTAGACGCATGCAAATATAAAAGATGATGAGACCACTGAATGACAAGAACTAGGTTGGTTTTGAAGGTGATGGACGTGTTCAAAGTCAAGAAATGGGGATCTCGGCATAAATGCCCTCATCCAATAGACATTCTCCTTTTATTTAAACACAAAACATTGACAATGAGCTGCTACCTGAGCTCGTTTTCTATGACAGTAGTACGACACGTATATACAACTTTTTGTAAATGGCAATAATTACAGAATGTTTCATAAAATAAAATATACAGTAAATAATATATAAAATTAACAGATTTGGAAATAAGATACATTTTATAATTTTATATTTGTGATAATTTATGTATAAACCAATCTGAACAGTTTTTGTTTAGGGCCGGATTCAAAGTCACACTCAGGTCCACATGAGGCCGCGTATACCGAGTTTTAGGAAACTGCGCAATACGCCGTAGCGAACTAACCCATCATTGCGTATCTCCATGTAAATCTGAGCCAGACAGATCCTGGGCATTTGTGGATGGCAACTGGGCAAAGGCACGAAAGAGAACCATACTGTGGACTGTCGTGGGCGTAGCCAGTGTTACATTTGTATTTCAGATGGATCTCTTGAAGCCAGCATGGGGTAGGTGTGAGTGCCGATAATAATAACAGTGATGAGAGCTTCTCTAGTGGATGAAGGGCTGTGGGTGGTGCAGTCACAGAGATCCACATTCCGAATGCAGCTGCTTTTGTCCTGCGTTCAACTTAGAATCAGGAACGTACTGTATGGTGACCTCTGTTGTTCTGGTTTTAATTGTGGCCTGAACACACAAATAGAAGACTTGTCCATATTGTTCTAACTTCATTATAATATGTTTATCAGTCATGCGTTTTAAAATAATATGAAATCAAACTATTATTTTCATACTTTATTATATACTACTTTTGGTACTTTAGCCCAATGGAGAGAAATGTTGTGCTTCTTAATTTGTTTTTTTAGCTAAGCTTGGCTGAAACTAATCTCCAAACCTTTCTTCTGCTAACAGGTACAGAATATAAGGCAGCATATCCTGCCAGATGTATTAACGGCATATTAATATTATGGTAATATTGGGATTTACACTGCGTTCAACTACTAAAACTTTACAGGTGTTATACATTTGTTTTTATTGAGTAATGTTCTAGTTTCTTGTTATATGACCAAAATGTAATAGACTGACCTGAAATGGTCAATATTTTATCACTTCCAGCTTTCTGTTGTTTCTTTTATAAACCTATTTAGTGCACAGATTGAAACACTAAAAAGGGTCATTGTGACATTATGATTAGAAGACTAAGGAGTTTTAATGTAAGTCGGATATAGGCTGTAAAGTGATTTGGTCATAAATGTGGCACATAGCGCACAGATTACTCATTAACCTTCGTCTTCTGTATTAAATCCATGAGTTCCCATGACTTAGGTCCAACCTCTAAGAGTCTTTTAGTGTAGTGTTAGCATCATTGATGATTCTGCGGATATGTGACACCATCTGCATGCTTATTGGGTTGGCATTTAAGAGTTTATTCCAGTACAGTTTTGCATAAATTAGTAAGCCTTATATTTTACTGCTTGATGTGTGGAATCTATGCAACTAGTATTGTTGTTGCTGTGTCTTTAGCATAAGCAACATTTATATTTTCTATACTTTTATATTTGTATTTATCCATCTGTTGAATTAAAAATAAAATGTAGTTGAATGGATAATGTACTGTAGGAACTACAATGGCAACAACAGACAGTTATTACTTCAGGGGGATACAGAAGCCTCGGTACTCCCATTAGCTGTAACTAAAAGGTTTCCACATGTCCTCTTGCAACTTTTACCAAGTACATAACTTAAAGTTGTTTATGTTTATTGCCCATGGATGCAACACAATTATACTATTATTATTATCATAATCATTATTTAGAAAATCAAACCACAGCAATAGATGATATCAGAGAAACATCATCTTTCATTTTTGAAGCACCACATAGTGCCATATTGAGTCTATACACTATACATTATACTAGTGGTTCCAACACTTTTTCATTTCAAGACACCATTAGGGTCTCCTTGATTTTTTCAAGGCATTTCTAAGTTGAATTAATTACCAAGCTGTCCCTTTTTGACCCAAGTAGTTGGGTCAAAATTACATAATTAGTATTTAGGGCAAGAAAGACAAAACCACCCGCTGTTCCATTACTGTTAGACGCATGCACTGGTACTTAGGCGGCCACCAGGTGTTATACCTCCGAACAGTAGGGCTTATGCAATAGACAGGAGATCACTAGGTAATAACTAGAGTAGTGGTGTATAAGCAACAGGAGTATGGCAAGAACACAGTTAACTAAAATACTGACACTAGTTTTGTTCAGTACACTGGAACAGGTAGTAGTAAGGGTATAATATGCAGACAGAGTATATGGACTTCATGTAGAGTAATGCGATTCTTGAAGTACAGCACAGTATAAAACCACAGGTGGAATGCAAGTAATAGTACTTTTGAATCTGTACCACATTTCTAAATGCAGTAGCAGTGGTAAAACACAGTCACTATTTTTGCAGTGGCGACAACATGGCACAGCAACCCAATATAGAAAAGCAGTGGTGTTCAAAACAGTGATTCCAGCAAGGTACAGGTGGATTGCTCAGCAGATAATGAATGCACAGATCACACAGCTGCATAAAAGGGGTATATATATTTCAGGAGAGGTAATGCACAGTATTGAAACACTTAGCTGAGTAAATGTTTCAGAAGGCAGCTAGGATATCAGGTACAGTAACCAAGAACAGGGACCGAATGACAAGGCTCCAAGAATAAGTATCACTGGCATGGAAGAGTGGAACTGACTGCCTTTTAACAGCACTGAAAGCCAATCAGCACTTTAATTAAACAGATGAATAGCATTGCTGGCTGCACATAGCAGTAGCAAAGCCAGGACCAGAAGGCACTGTGACTAATAAGTCCTGGTAGCCTAATAACCACTGGGATCACCAGATAATGCAGCTTGTGTGACGCAGCATCCCGGTCGTCTAGCAATGATCATGACCTGCAATGGAAGAGAGCCATGATGGTGGTTCGTAACAGCCACGTTTCCCTATGCAGCCCCCTGCAGATCTCCCTTTTTACCTTTGCAAGCCCCCTTCATGTGTCTCCAGCCTCCATTTGCAGCACCCTCCTCAATGTCTATAATTGCAGCTGCCCTCCCCCCCTATAGTTCCCTATGTGGGGCCCCTTCCTATTGTATACTTATACCACTCATAATATCTGCCCTTCTATAGCTTCCAGTGCAGCCACCCTGTACTTACCTTCACTAGAGATCACCTGCGCCACGGCCATACCCTCAGTTCCTCAGATCAGATCCTCCAGCACCACGGCCGGTTGCATCAACAGGCAGCCCAGCCCACTGCCTGTTGCATACCAGGTACTGATAGCTTCCACACGATCGCACCTAAGCCTCCCCCCCTCCCGCCTCTACTCTGCTTCACTCCAGCTTCTGGACAGCCTCTGGCTGCAACACCTCGGTGACAAAATTGCGGCACCCCAGGGAGCTGCGGTGCACAGATTGGTAACCACTGTATTCTATTGTTACTGCACAACATGATGCATCAATAGCACAGTAATTGTAAGTTGACATTTCTACAGAACAATACAGAACAATAAACTGACAATCTGTGTAGGACACAAACTAGAGGTGAGAGTAGGGGAAATCACTATCTTGGCAGTTAAGTGGAAGGGAAGTTAGTTCAGCACCCAATAAGCATGTGCCCAATGAAGGGTGGACACATATAGTCGGAGTCACTGAAAAGAACTAGGAGATAAGGGTCAAGGAGTACAGGAATCAAGGATATTACAGGGGAGGACCATGAGGAAGGAAGGCCCTGCTTGTGAGAGCTTACATGCATAGAGGAGGGGAGAAGAGTTGGAGGGTGAACTGGGGAGAAGCGTAGAACAGGAGAGGAAAGTTGATTACATATTTAGGAGGTAGGAGGGTAGGTCTTGATTAAAAGGTGAGTTTTGAGTGAACATTTGAAGCTGACATTAGTGAGCGGAGGTATGGCTGGGCGAGGGAGTGAGTTCTAGCGGAGGGAGCAGGAAACATGAAGTCAAGCTTGAGAGGATGTAACCAGGATGAAGTGGAAGCCGCAACTGGAGGATACTGTTATATATCATCCACAGAGCAAATTGTAGCTGCGACCAAGAGTAATAATGTACAACTCTGCCTTGAGAATAGAAGAGCCTTGGTGAAAAACCCCTAATGAAGCTAAAATAATTAAATTACATGCTTAGTGATAAAAAAAACTGCTGAAGGCCATGTTCAGACCAATATATAAGTTATCTGAAAGTGGAAACCAACTTTCTCAGGACACAATTGTGTGCCACCACAATAGGTTGACTTGTCGCTGGATTCTGGACAACGACTCTAACAATGGAATTGCTATTTAAAGTCATATTTACTGATCAAATTAGAATTGGTAATTAATGTGTCACAGGAATCGAAGCATGATTTAGCAAACATCTTAAAAAGGTTAACAATTGTTTTATAAAAGTAGACTATATATTTTACTGAATTTGGAATAATTTGTACTTAATTTTTAAATATACTCTTGATATACATTGGTATGCCATACTATACTTATCACTTAGCTCACAAGATGAGAAAGACAAAAATAACATTACCATGTATGACCAGTAGGTGGCAAAACAAAGGCTGGCATAAACTATGACATGTAGACTATTCTAGGGCAGGTCTCACTTCATTCATTAAATGTATTCATGCTGTAAGAGATACGGGAATCTTTATGGGGGGAGGGGGGGTGTATTTTTGCTTTATCTCATACAAATAAGATGATGTTTGTTTAAATTATTGTTTTGTCTCACAACGCTACTACTGTGTTAAATAATGTGCAGCATTTATAGCACAGTGTAGAAAGTTTTTTTTTTCATTCTTGCTAAAGTGGCGTTATCTGTTACAGCGGATTCACTTTAATGAGCCTGTTATGGATACACAAACTACTGGAATACAGGTGAAATGTAAGTTCTGTATTGCACAGCGTGCTCTGTTTCTGTAGTCCCTATAGACTCACAGATCAGATAATGGAAATAACCAGTTATAACCTGATATTTAATGAAAGATATTTGCATAGTACTCACCATTGTAAATAATCTTTATGTTGATAGCATAACTGTGAATTTATAATTGCAGTCACAGACCCTTTCTTCTGACACTTCTCTCAATGTAAGCACAGCCCCCTCCCTAACAGCATAACTGCTATAATGTTTCATAAATGAAAGACATTTTGGTTTAGGTTTTGTGAAGGTGCCAGCCCAATATATATTCAGAGGATAAGAAGCAATAATAATAGAAAAAAAAGTAATCCAAACTGCTGCTTGAAGGCTGGACTGCATCACGATAAATATAAGCAATAAAAAAGAAACTCAAATGACCCGATCACAAATAAAGTTCGGGCCAAATTCATCTATTTTGTCTCTTCAAGGGGAGACACCTGGCAATGTTTTGCTAGTGTTTACAGAGTGTCTGTACATAGCGTAATCTCGCTAGCAGACATTACAAATGGGATACAAATCAAATACTGGGGGAAAAAGATGATATATCATCTTGGGCATACTTTATTATCATTTTTCACTCCTTGTGTTTTCTTGTTCATAGGCACAAATCATGTTTTATTGCTTTTTTACGCAGATCTTACGCCTGCTCTCCTAAGTATATAACCATTTGGTAGTACAGTTTTTTTGGGGGAGAGATTAGTATCTGTAGCACCTACTTAGATCCATAACTAATTTAAACCCATCATTCTTTCTCCATTATAATGGAGATGACAAGTATTTGGACAAAGTTGTTCTTCTTGGAAATATAAACTAGGTAATATTAACTATTATACATGATTTGGGTAGAAAAGACAGTCCGCAATAGCCAGCACACTCGCTTGATTTGCAAATGTCTAAACTGCCAGCTGGCTGAGCATGACCACTGGGTCCTATCACAGAAGAGACCTCTTCGGAACATCACTCTAATTAAATCCAGATGCGGACAAAAAGCAAAGTCCAAATAAAGTGTTTAACTGTGTACAGTACGTAACTTACTTAATGTGTAGGTAAATCCCATCCCACCCACCATGAGTATGTTTGTGGTCAGTCATGTTTCTAACAGACCTGAGGTTACCAAGAGCCGACAGTGGCTTTCAGAGTGGGATCTCCAATAAATACATTGGTGCAATTGTTCTACAGTCCACACCATTAAACACGGAACTACTCTTATGGTGCCTACACACTAGACGATGTGCTCACGATGCGATATCGTATTCAATTTCCCTTGAACTCTCCCCGGCAGCTCCCCATAACTACAGGACACAATATGGTGCTAAAAAGTCTCCAGTCTGACCAACGAGCTATTGTGCGTCCTTAACAATTTCCAGTGCGTCATGTACGAGATTGGCAGATCTTGACTGCTGTAGGCAAGATCTGAAGATATGACGGATGACAATCGACATCGTCATCATGAATGGACACTCATAATTTGCACATATTTTGCACGATCTGTATTTCCGATATGTCGAAATCGGGCAAATCGTGCAAAATATTGTCTAGTGTGTATGCACCTTTACTTTCTTTGATAATCTTTCATTTGTGTATGTATGTTGGTAAGGTCTTAATTCCATTTACTTTCACCTATTTATATTCCTTTACTCAAAATGAATAGAACTGTAAAAAATCTACAGTTGCCAATGAAGATTACCCCTAGGGCAAACATAGGAGATTTGGCTTTACACAGATAACACTTTTCATTCAGACACTGAAAGGAGTAAACTACTCTATATGTCACTGAATAAGACTTTTTATGCTGGGTACACACTGGCAGATATATTGGTTGATCAATTGCTCAGCAAATATATCGTGTGCCGTCGGCCAGTGTGTACCAGCGATATGTCTGTGAACTACGTTGTTCACAGACATATCGCATCGGCTGTGCTGCACAGCCGATGCCCAATATATCTGCAGATATATCTGTCCATCGTGCTGTGTGTACGGGCAATCAGCCGACCACCCGTACACTTGCAGTGGGACCCGCGGCCAGATGACCGATGATGGTTGTTCAGTACGTGTGAACAATCATCATCTGCAGACATATCTACTGTATTAGGTGTGTACCCAGCTTAAGAACTAAGCTTAATTTCAAATACCGCCTGTATGTATGTGTGGGTATAATATATATATATATATATATATATATAAAACCTTACCTTTATTGACACCCAGAACCCCTGGAAAACTGCCCTGCGAGACCAGCCACAGAGAACTTTACAAGATAAGCACCTTCTTTTTTACCTTGTGTTAATTTTAATGTGTATTTTGTTAATAAATTTAAGTTGATACTTACTACACTATGGTAGCAAATCCTTTGCATTACTAAGGTGCTAGAATATTGTGAATGTGGGACAGAGGAGTTACAGGAGAAAGACATCTAAATTTGGAGTCTGGTGATCGCCGCAAGTTGTTATATGATATGCTTACATAACAACACAGGGTACGCATTAATATTGGAGTCTAAAGTCCTTTTGATTGATTATCTTAACTACTACACTATCAGGCGCTTGCCCCTTTCCCCCTTTTTATGTGTACATATATATATATACACATATATATATATATATTTATGTGTATATCTATCTATCTATATATATATATTGTGATAGGATCACTGGTAAAGTGGTCTGTGGCAGGGACATTTATCCCAGATTCCTGTCATATGTGTTTAAAATCCCCAGGAGAAAGTTTGCAGTGTAGCAGGCTTGAGTCTCGGCTTTTTGAAAAGCCGGTTTGGGACCTGGGGGTTGTGGGTGAGAGGAGAGGGAGGGCTCCACCCACGGCCACTCCAGGTTTTGGTTCTCGCAGCCTGGTACAGGCTTGTTAGGGTTTCCACCTGAGAGTGGCCAATATAAGCATAGTGTGTTGAGGGCTGATTGTCTTACCTGGGAGAGCAGACAGGGAGTTTGCTCAGAGACACTGGAAAAACCTAACTGTAAGTGTTGTGCTGTGCTTTTGTTGCTGGCGAGGGTATTAGGCCCTGCCAGGTTCTGGTAGTGAGGAACTACCTGTGAAGTTAGTGCCCCGACAGGGCTAGAATTTATGTTTATGTTTTCTTTGTGTTATTTCTGACACTGTACAATAAAGACTGGCGCTGACCAGCTTGTACTCGCATCCAGACTGGTGTGCTGCTTCCCTGCTGCTGTGTGTGTGTGTAAGGAAGGAGTCCCCTACCCAGGAGAGGGACCTCCTAATCTGACTGCGTCACAATATGGTGGAGAATGCGGGCAACCACACACACTGAAGTTTCAGCAAGAGGAAAACTTTCCGTTTAAAAATTTAAGGGACAGACACCCAATTGGTGAGTGTGGAAATAACACTGTGTCCTTGGAGTCCCATAGAGGAGGCGTCAGCCAATGCTCAGAGAGGCAAGGTTCAGCTTCCAACCTACACCCCAGGACAAAATGGAGGACATTATTAAGGCCTTGCTCCAAGCTACAGCAGCTCAGCAGGAGACGAACAAACTTCAGCAGGAATCTACCAGGGCTCAGCAGGAATCCACCAGGGTGCAACTGTTGGCCTTGGAGACAGCCCAGAGGCAACAACAGGTCGCCATCGCGGAAAACAGCCAGGCCATAAAAGAGGTGGTACAGCACCTGGTCGCCCGGCCCAGAGATGTTAATACGGGTCCTCCCACCACCACTCACTCCGTACGAGCCAGTCACTTCCTCCAAAAGATGACTTCGGGCGATGATGTGGAGGCCTATCTCGCGGGATTTGAAAGAATGGCCGAAAGGGAGAGTTGGCCCCAGGAGCAGTGGGCAAGTCTGGTGGCACCTTTTTTGTCTGGGGAGCCACAAAAGGCCTATTTCGACTTATGCCTGGCTGATGCCAAGGACTATAAAAAACTAAAACAGGAGATCCTAACTTGCTTGGGAGTCACCACCTTTGTTCGTGCCCAACGGGTCCACCGCTGGGAGTTCCATATGGACAAGCCTCCACGTTCACAGATGCATGACCTCGTCCATCTGTCCTCAAAATGGCTACAGCCCGAGACACTGATGGGACCACAGATCGTGGAAAGGGTCGTGATGGACCGGTACCTGCGATCGTTACCTGCGACCCTGCACAAGTGGGTGAGCCATGCAGACCCTAAGTCCGCGGACCAGTTGGTCGAGCTGGTGGAGAGGTATGTGGCGGCTGAGCAGCTGAGGAGTATGCCCCAGCGAGCCCCGATGGCACACCGGCGAACTCCCACAGACACCGGTAAGACTGTTCCAGGGGAGAAGGGTGCTGGGCGGTGGGATGAACCTAAGACTGAGGGTGTAGAACCTGGAGACAGGCCTGCCAGGCCAGGAAGGTTCTTGCCCCGTAAACGACTAGACATTAATATGATTCAGTGTTTCCGGTGTGGTGACTTCGGCCATATTTCCGCTAATTGTTCACTTACAACTGAACCTATGCAATGTGATACTGCTCATGTCTACCGCAGGGGGTCTTTCTTTGCACAGACAGCCTGTACGGCTGACCGGCAGGCTGAGACTGATAAGCACATGTGTGTACTTACTGTAGATAGCAACCGAGTAGAGGCACTGTTAGACTCTGGTAGCTTGGTGACACTTATAAAAGCTGAGCTGGTGAACCCCTTGAGGCATACAGGGAAAACTGTTGGTGTGACCTGCATACATGGGGATACTCGATATTATGTTACTGCCGAGGTGAACATCGAGACACCATGTGGTTCTGCTATAGTTTCTGTGGGTTTGGTGCCTGGTCTGATGTACGATGCAATATTGGGGAGAGACTTTGCTCACTTCTGGAAGTTGTGGGAAAGTCGTTTTGTTCCAGAAGTGAACAACCCCGGTCCATTTGAGAAGGTTGTCGATGTAGTGGAGAAGGGAGTTTCTTCTGAGTCAGAGTTATTCCCTTTTTCTACTATGGTTGGCGAACTAGAGAATGCGGAGCGTGACGGTGGCCCACCAACTGATGTGCCTCCCATTGAGGTGGGAAGTGTTGTTGGGCCAGTTGATCGTCTGCCTGATTTAGAGGTCAGAAGAGAGGTCTTTGCCGTGGAGCAGTTGAATGACCCTACTTTGGTAAAAGCCAGGGAGAATGTAAAAGTAGTTGATGGTAAACCCATAGACCCTGATAGTCCTTTGTCCTATCCCCACACGGCAATGTGTCAGGATTTGTTATGTCAGGTGACTAAGAAGGGGGAAGATATTGTGGAACAACTAATAGTTCCCAAAGCCTACAGAAGAACAGTGTTGGATCTGGCCCATGGTCATATAATGCAGGCCATCTAGGGGTAGAGAAAACCACTGAGCGAATAGTGCAGAAGTTTTTCTGGCCCGGGCTCCATAAAGAGGTATCTGACTTTTGCGCATCCTGCCCTGAGTGTCAGTATCATGCTCCCAGACCACGTTTTAAGGGTCCACTAGTTCCATTGCCTATTATAGAGGTGCCGATAGTGAGAGAGCACCTGAAACAGGCTCAACAGGCACAGCAGAGGGTATACAACCGCAATGCTCGGTTATGCAGCTTTGCTCCGGGGGACAGAGTGTTAGTGTTGGTTCCCACTGTGGAAAATAAACTTTTGGCTAAATGGCAAGGCCCCTTTGAAATCTTAGAAAGAGTGGGACAGGTCAATTACAAAGTTTACCAGCCGGGGAAAAGAAAGCCGGAACAGATATACCATATAAATCTGTTAAAGCCCTGGAAAGATAGAACGGTACTGTCGGCCGTCCGAGCCCCTCCAGTAAGTCCAGGGCCCTTAGTTCCCGAAGTGACAGTGGCAAAAACCCTGTCGGCAATTCAACAACGAGAGGTCAAGGAGTTTCTGGTTAGAAATAGGGTGCTGTTCTCTGACGTACCTGGGAAAACCTTGGTCGTTAAACATGACATCATCACTGACCCAAGGGTTAAAGTTAATCTAAAGCCCTATAGGTTACCAGAAGCACCAAGAGCATCGGTGTCGAAAGAAATTAAAAATATGCTAGAGTTAGGGGTTATTGAAGTATCACATAGTGAATGGTCAAGTCCCATTGTGTTGATTCCAAAGCCCGACGGGAGTGTGCGTTTCTGCAATGACTTCCGAAAGTTGAACAGTGTTTCAAAATTCGATCCCTACCCGGTGCCACAGTGGAGAAGGAGGCGTTGGCCATAAAGTGGGCGTTACAAACTTTTAAATTTTCGGTGGAACACAGGCCAGGGGGCCTGTTGTTTAAAGCAGACGCATTGTCACGCGTTCATTGTTTGGGGGCTTCAGTTGTTCCGCCCCATTGGTCGAAACAAAGGGGGGGGATATGTGATAGGATCACTGGTAAAGTGATCTGTGGCAGGGACATTTATCCCAGATTCCTGTCATATGTGTTTAAAATCCCCAGGAGAAAGTCTGCAGTGTAGCAGGCTTGAGTCTCGGCTTTTTGAAAAGCCGGTTTGGGACCTGGGGGTTGTGGGTGAGAGGAGAGGGAGGGCTCCACCCACGGCTACTCCAGGTTTTGGTTCTCGCAGCCTGGTACAGGCTTGTTAGGGTTTCCACCTGAGAGTGGCCAATATAAGCCTAGTGTGTTGAGGGCTGATTGTCTCACCTGGGAGAGCAGACAGGGAGTTTGCTCAGAGACACTGGAAAAACCTAACTGTAAGTGTTGTGCTGTGCTTTTGTTGCTGGTGAGGGTATTAGGCCCTGCCAGGTTCTGGTAGTGAGGGACTACCTGTGAAGTTAGTGCCCCGACAGGGCTAGGATTTATGTTTATGTTTTCTTTGTGTTATTTCTGACATTGTACAATAAAGACTGGCGCCGACCAGCTTGTACTCGCATCCAGACTGGTGTACTGCTTCCCTGCTGCTGTGTGTGTGTGTAAGGAAGGAGTCCCCTACCCAGGAGAGGGACCTCCTAATCTGACTGTGTCACTATATATATATATATATATATATATATATTGCGGCAAGGAGAGGATAGATCTGACATAGTGGTAAAGCTGCAGGTTGTCAGATCCAGGACAAAGTTTGTGTGTCTAAGTTTGAGTCTGGAAAGGCAGCTGATTACAGACACCTGTGTGAGGCTGGTAATAGAGCTGCAGAGACACTGGGAAACTGATCCTGATGGTGAACTAGTTGCCCAGGTTATAGGCCCAGGGGTGACTAGTGTCAGAGATCCTGGACCTGCGAGTCCACTAAAAACTATTGCTGTTTGGAAGGTTCTGTGTACTCACCTGTAACATCTTGCCTATGAACACTGCACTGTCCTGTATACCTGCCTGTGGTGAGAAAATAAATGTCTGTTGGATTTTACCCGGTTTATGTGATTCTTGTCACATTTGGTGCCCAAATAGGGACCTTGCTGGATACTACTACGCAGCAAGAAGCCAGATACAGTGACCAGATCCACCCACAGTGGCAGTGAGACGCATTGCAAGATGCTACCCGCTGCTCAGTGGCTTCGTCGCATTACTAGCAGCTGGGTAGGTGAGTGTGGCAGGCCAGCCATAAAACAGCAGTTGTTAACAGTGATAATCTGTCCATGTGTATATACAAATTTTGCACAATATAACAACTGCTTAATTCCTGTGTATGGGGCTGGGAGCCCAGGGAATGTAGTGCAGTTTTAAGGGAAGCCAGCTGATATATATTGTTGGGAATCTGGCTTGAAAAGGAGAGTTTTATAAGCCTCCTAAGTTTGTCCATAAAGGGATAAAGCAGTATGGAATGGAGGAGCTTTTTAAAAAGTTTTGCTGAACTAGCAGCAAGCTCTGGGAGCAGGGCAGCAAGCACAGGTGTAAGGACAGCAAACTTTGATTCAGGGTATACAAACTGAAATTCAGTTATTACCTGCAGAGATAACTGAAATGAGCAAAGGTGGGCAAAACGAGAGGTGTTACAGAAGCTTGCCCCATCTGATGACATTGAAGCTTTTCTGTGCATCTTTGAGCATACTGCTGCACGTTTAAAATGGCCTGAGGAGGAGTGGGCTGCCAAACTTGCTCATGGTCTCACAGGGGAACCTCAGAGAGCATATGTTGATTTAAACGTGACTGAGGCAAACCCTTATCCGTGCCTGAAAAAGGCCATACTCAGCAGGGTTGGAGTGACTGGCCCTAGCAAAGCTCAGGAGTTTCAGGAATGTTGGCTGAACTCTCTGAGCCTCCAAGGGTTCAGCTGGCCAAATTAGCCAGGCTGAGTAAGGCATGGTTGCAGCCTGGATAAAAACTCTGCTCAGTGTATAGTAGAGGTGATGGCTTTGGACCATGCTGTGTGAGTATTAGACCATGTGGTGCAACAGTGGGCCCTACAGGCTGATCCTCAAAAGTTTGAGGCGTTAACGGTTGTGAGTGAACAGTACCTGACTCTTGGGAGTTGAATAAAGCCAAATAGAGGTTCCAGCCAGTACCCAAGCCTAGAACCCAGGTCTCAGTTGTTAAAGCCAACAACTCACCTCCAGCTGTGTGTTTTGACTGCAGTGAGCCCAGTAATTTGTGCTGGGACTGCCCAAAGCAGGGCGAGCCGATGGACTGCAGTGCTGGAAAAAAAATTTGACCAGTGGTCAGCATGGCTGCTGGAAGTACTTGCTTTGTTTAGAAAAACAGAAAGGGGAGTATCCCCTTGATATCCTCCAGCCCACTAAATTGTACCTGCAACAATACATGAAAACTATATGGTAATAGAAATTCAGAGATATTTGTTGCATGCATTTATAAGTACATGGTAAGCTGCCAGGCCACTTCACGGCTTCTCTAATACCGACAGTTCCTACACTACATGATAATAGTGCCCACTCTGGGCCAAGTAACTATCTATTGTAAGGCCTCCTGATAAACGCACATACAGAAATACATCAAAATTGAGAGCCAGCTTACCTGGGAGTCACCCCTGGGCACTCCAATTAGCACTACAAGAGCCAGCATGCCCTTCAAATGCTGGCTCATTCATGCCTCTCAAAACAGCAAACATAAAATGGAAGCTGCTCAAATCAATTTGGCAATACTCTTCAGGTGCATGAAAAGGAGGGGTCATACTAAACAGAAATGAGAGTATCCCCTAGATATCCTCCAGCACACTGAATTGTACCTGTAACAATACATGAAAACTATATGGTAATACAAATTCAGAGATATTTGTTGCATGCATTTATAAGTACATGGTAAGCTGCCAGGCCATTTCACGGCTTCTCTGATACCGGCAGTTCCTACACTACATGATAATAGTGCCCACTCTGGGGGTCCCTAAACCTAATCCCCGGCTACATTGCTACTTACCTCCGGCGCTGGACGATTGGTCTGGCGTCCTGTCGGGGACCCAGCGTCAGGATTAACATAGGCGTCGGCAGTGCCAGATTAAGGTTCACATTTATGAAGGGCCTATTGCGTGAAGCGCAGGGGGTGTGACCAGTGCCATGGGGGTGTGACTAGTGATGTGAGGAGATATAGGTTGAAAAAGTGCAAATCTAATATTCTAAATATATACATTGTTGATTATAGTGAAAAATGAATAAATCCATTTTTTTCACCATAATTAACATTGTATATATTTAAAATTATTTTATGTACATTGCTGTGAGGGTACTTTGTGACCTAGCAAATTTATGCTATGTGCGCTCTGCGATCCTTGTTTCAATAAAATAATTAAACTAATAATCAATCATACGACTATTACAACAGTTCAAAATATGGCATAATAATAATAATAATAATCAAAGGTCTCATCATGTCATATTTCATACTATGGGCCTGATCCAGATGTAGACGCTATTGCTCAGCCGCAAGGAAGCGCTGCTGCAACACTGTCCAACTAGAATGCAAATACAGCAGGAGGAGTCTGTAGGATATAGACACCTCCTGCCTGCATCTGAGATCCCACTGCAGCATCCATAGACACTGCCTCAGATCACCATTGCAACCATCTGCCCCTAAACGGCAGACTGCGGCTCAGGGAGTACTGCGACTGTGATCACCGGGCCCATTGTGTGCATGCACCCCACAATCAGATATCTACATATACCATTGGGTTTATCTACATATCTTATTCAGGCCCTGTGGCCATATACTGTGTGTTTGTATATAATATACACAAATGTATAGAATACATATATACACAGATTCTTGCACACAAGCATACCTTGCAGTACAACGCTACAGCAGGCTTTTGGAACTCCAGGGTCAGCAGGACTGGGTCACGAGGAGGAGGCAGGGGTCGCCTTTACGGAGCTCAGCTGCTCTATCCGTCCAGCCACGGTAGTGGGGTGGCATGACATCACACGTCTGAGGAGGCGCTGAGATACCAGGCGCGCAGGGGGGGCCTGTGAAGCCTTCCCCTGTGCCGCCTTTTGTATTATGGTGGCCAAGTGTACAGCATGATTCCTTGGGGGAAACACTCTCTGCCCATTGGGGAGGGAGACTGCAGAGCACTTAACCCTGAGCACCCACCAGGCGAAATAGGGGGCTGGGGGACACATTTGGGGAAATGTTACAGCAATTATCTTAGTAAGTGATGCAGCTGCTGGAGTACTTAGTGGTGCATGAGTGCAAGCTCATTAACCCAGCTAGTGAGAAAGAGCTTGCAGTAGAGACTGCTGAGCGACCCTGGGGTCAGAGCAATTGTTACCTGGGAGAAAGCATTAGCTCTCCATTAGAGGCAGCAGGATCTCTAGTTACCATGCATCTGCCCCTTGTCATGGATCTAGCTCCAGTCCCCAAAAGCCATCTATGTGCTGGCTTTATGACTGTGGATGCAGACAGCTGGACATCCCGGCTATCACTGCCATACTCGTCCCCTATACCTTTCCTTTCAGCTTCAAGCCACACATATTACACACATACTGTACATTCAGGTTACTTACATAAAGGACGTCCTGCGCAGGCATCATAGCAACGCCCACTGCTGCTCTATGGGAAGTGTAGTTCTCATGACCATAGACTCCCATTAGTTACTGCACTACAGCTCCCATCGGGCATTGCACGGTTGGGCAGGGACTGATGGAGCTTGAGCTCTAGATGCTAAAAGTTAAATGCAGTGGCAGGAACTGTCCGAGACTCGATGCCTGGACTCATCTCGACCCCCAAGCAGGCAGAGCAGCCAGGGAGGTGTGTGGTGATCTCAGTCAGCCGCTGACAGCTTTTAGCAGGATTTTTTTTCCTATTGCCTCGGGGATCTGTGATCCTGTGGGCCTATTTTCACTGGGGGCCTGGAGCTGTAGCTCCATCCGCCCCATTGTTAATCCGGCCCTGGGCGTCTGTATTTCGACACCTATGTTAAATCCCCTGCCGGGATTGTATTGTCGGGATTGAGACCGGCTCTCATAACTACATCCCATATGCAGGGCCGGATTAAGGGCAGGGCGACAGGGGCGGTTGTCCTGGGGCCCCCACACATAGGGGGCCCCCACACACAGCCCCGAGCCACATCCCCATAAAACATTTAAAAAAATGGTTTATTAACGGTGCCGCGGCCCGTTATTAGGCCCCGCCCCTCCCATGATTTTGCTCTGCCC
Source organism: Taudactylus pleione (assembly GCA_031769625.1). Classification (NCBI taxonomy): domain Eukaryota; kingdom Metazoa; phylum Chordata; class Amphibia; order Anura; family Myobatrachidae; genus Taudactylus; species Taudactylus pleione. The sequence goes on along the minus strand of JAUIMM010000343.1, from coordinate 2,468,454 downwards.
CCTTTTCAAACTGACCGGGCTACCTATCGGCTCCTTTCTTCTCCGCCCACACACAAGGCGGTCGGGGCCCGGGACCTGCTTCCTCTGCTCAGGTCAGTGGGCACCATGGAGGGAGCACAAGCAGAACACTGCAGCCGGAAGGTAGGGGGGTGCCTCGTTGCTGGTAGTGTAGTAGGGGGGCTGTCTGTGTGTTTTAGTGTAGGAGGGGGTGTCTGTGCATATTTAGTGTAGGAGGGGGGTGTCTGTGGGTTTTTAGTGTGGGAGGGGGGTGTCTGTGTGTTTTTAGTGTGGGAGGGGGGTGTCTGTGTGTTTTTAATGTAGGAGGGGGGTGTTAGTGTGTTTTTAGTGCAGTATATGATGGTGGGTGCTGATAGTGAATGATGAGGGTTGTGTCTGGACTGTGTGTTGGTGATGAATGTATGATTGGGTGCTGCTGGGGTGTCCTTGGTGCATGACAGAGGAGGGATGTAATTGGTGAATGAGGGGAGTGTCTGGGTATATACAGTATGTGTGTTAAAAAAAATAATAAAAAAAATAACACACATATATATATATTGATATGTGTTGATTGGAATTTGAATTGCTGGCACCATGGTTTTTTAAACTCTCTCTAAGGGAGTACCAACCTCATGGGACTTGTGATATATATATATTTTAACTTTTATTGATGGGGTCCCCACATGTTTGTTGCACAGGGGCCCCCACAGACCTTAATCCGGCCCTGCCCATATGCATGTATATTAGGGGTGTGCACCGGCCACTTTTCGTGTTTTGGTTTTGGATCTGGATCTTTCTTCGTGTTTTGGATCTGGATTGGTTTTGCCAAAACCACCTGTCATGGACTGAGTAACTTGGAGTTGTGTACCCGAACTGGGTTGTATGACAGAGACACCTGAACCAATAGGTAGTTTGAAACTGGATGGTTTAATGTAGTTTCTGCTCATACAGTAATAGAGGGGACTGTAATATAAGATGATATAATAAATTCCTCTGTGCAGAGATAACGCAACTAGAAGATGCTGAATAAGAATGTAGGACAAAGTCTCTGGATAGTCACTGATCTCGGAAAAGGAACTGTAGGAAGAAACTGTGGACTGGAACTAGATGAATTTGAAGAACTTAGAGTTTGACCCCGGACTGGAGTAGCAAGGATTGAACTTGAAGAACTTGGAATATGACTCTGGACTGCAGTAACGTGCAATGAATTTTGAAGAACCTGGAGTATGACTCCGGACTGGAGTAACATGGAATGAACTTGAAGAACTTAGAATATGACTCTGGACTGGAGTAACGTAGAATGAACTTGAAGAACTTGGAATGTGACTCGCTGTGCTGGGTAGCACTGGTAACACACAGGAAACTCAGGAACATAGGTAAGAACTGAGAATCAACCTTGCTATGCTAGGAAGCATAGGTTTCACACCGGGAGCTCAGGAACATAAGTTATGCAGCAGTAATGGACATTGTTGCACTGACAACCAGCATGTGTTACAGGAAGGTCTTTTATACCATCAGGCTGAAGGGGATTGGCTGAAGCAACTTGAGGCGGCTGCTGACTGGATGCACGAGTATCACCTGACCTGGCCCAAGATGGCTGCACCCATGTTCTGGGAAACTTGTATACTGGTGCGCCGTGCGTGCATGGATCTGCGGCAGAGGGACACAGGCAACAGCGGGGATGCTGCAGACGATCCACAAGCGGAGGCCCCAAATCGGACATCACTGGAACAGCAGCCCGACGGCTCAGCGGGCAGCAATGGCACAGACGTATGGGAAGATGAAGGGGTCTGGGGCGCAGGTCTCTAGCACCGTTTGTGACACCAAACTTCCGGCTTTTGTGCTTTGGTTTTGGATCTGTATTTTTTTGGAAAAAAGCATAAAACAGCAAAAATCACAGAATTTTTTTTTTTTTGTTCCTACGTTATTATTAACCTCAATAACATTAATTTCCACTCATTTCCAGTCTATTTTGAACACCTCACACCTAACAATATTGTTTTTAGGCCAAACGGTTGCACCGAGGTAGCTGGATGACTATGCTAAGCGACACAAATGGGCGGCACAAACACGTGGCCCATCTAGGAGTAGCAATGCAGTGGCAGACAGGATGGCAGTTTGAAAAACTAGGCCCCAAAGAGTACATAATGCAAAGAAAAAAAAGAGGTGCAAGATGGAATTGTCCTTGGGTCCTCCCACCCACCCTTATGTTGTATTAACAGGACATGCACACTTTAACAAAACCAATAATTTCAGCGCCAGGTTCTGCCACACAACTGTGGCTTAAATGATTGGTTCGTTTGGGCCCCCCACAAAACAAGCTGGCGATTAATCTGTCCCTGCACAAACTGGTTCTACGGAAGCAAGATGTCGTCCTCATCCTCCTCATCCACCGATTCCTCACCCTCTTCAGTTTTGTGTACATCCTCGTCCTCACAGAGTATTATTTCATCCCCGCTGGAATCCACCACCAAAGGTCCCTCTGTACTTTCTGGAGGCTGGTCTTCCTGGAAGAATTGATAATTCATTTTGATGAACATCATCTTCTCCACATTTTGTGGAAGCAACCTCCTACGCCTTTCGCTGACAAGGTTCCCGGCTGCACTAAAAAATCTTTTAGAGTACACACTGGAGGGGGGGGGGCAACTTAGGTAAAATAGAGCCAGTTTGTACAGTGGCCTCAATAGTGCCTATTTTTCCTGCCAGTACAGGTACGGACTGTCTGACATGCCTACTTGGATTATGTCATCGATGTAATCCTCCACCATTCTGTCAATGGTGACAGCATAATATGCAGTGACAGTAGACATGTCAGAAATTGTTGGCAGCTCCTTCAGTCCGGACCGATGTCCAAACTTGGTCCTGCGTGCCCTGCATCACCGCCAGGGTGTTGGTTAGGATATTTAAATTGTTTCCTGGAAGCCCCAGTTGCAGGAGAAAATGAAGAAGGAGCTGTTGCCATGTCACGTTCCGCTTCAGCTGACAGTGTTTTCACCAGCAGGTCTTTGCACCTCTGCAGGCTTGTGTCCACCGGAAAGAGATACCACGTAGGCTTTAAAGCTAGGATCGAGCAAGGTGGCCAAAATGTAGTGGTCTGATTGCAACAGATTGACCACCCTCGAATCCTGGGAAAGCGAATGAAGGGCTTGATCCACATGTCCCACATACTGAACGGAATCACTCCATCTTAGCTCCTCCTTCACTTTCTCCAGTTGCTTCTGCAAAAGCCTGATGAGGGGAATGACCTGGCTCAAGCTGGCAGTGTCTGAACTGACTTAACGTGTGGCAAGTTCGAAGGGCTGGACAACTTTGCACAACACGGAAATCATTCTCCACTGCGCTTGAGTCAGGTGCATACCCCCTCCTATGCCTATGTCATATGTGGCTGTATAGGCTTGAATGGCCTTTTGCTGCTCCTCCATCCTCTGAAGCATATAGCGGGTTGAGTTGCACCGCATTACAACCTCTTGCTTCAGGTGATGGCAGAGCAGGTCCAAGAGTGTTTGCTGGTGCTCCATTCTTCGGCACACAGTCGCTGAATGGCGAAAGTGGCCCAAAAATGTTTGGGCCACCCAAAGCGTCTCCTGCATGCCTCTGTCATTTTTCAAAAAATTCTGTACCGCCAAATTTATTGTGTGAGCAAAACATGGGACATGCTGGAATTTGCCCAGATGTAATGCCCGCACAATATTGGTGGCATTGTCAGATATCACAAATCTCCAGGAGAGTCTAAATGGGGTAAGCCATTGGGCGATGATTTCCCTCAGTTTCTCTAAGAGGTTGTCAGCAGTGTGTGCCTCTTACTGAAACTGGTGATACACAGTGTAGCCTGCCTTGGAACGAGCTGGCGTTTCTGAGATGCCACTACTGGTGACTCTGCTGTTGTTGCTGCATAAGGCGATACATCTACTCAGTGGGCTGTCACAGTCATATAATCCTTAGTCTGCCCTGTTCCACTTGTCCACATGTCTGTGGTTAAGTGGACATTGGGTACAACCGCATTTTTTAGGACACAGAGGACACTTTTTCTGACGTCTCTGTACATTCTCGGTATCGCCTGCCTAGTGAAGTGGAATCTAGATGGGATTTGGTACCAGGGACATACTACCTCCATCAATTGTCTAAATACCACTGCACCAATGGCGGATACTGGACGCACGTCTAACACCAACATAGCTGTCAAGGCCTCAGTTATCTGCTTTGCAACAGGATGACTGCTGTCTTATTTCATCCTCCTCGCTAAGGACTGTTGGAGGGTCAATTGCTTAGTAAAAGAAGTAGTGGTGTTCCAACTTCCTCTATGGGATGATGAACGACTCTCAGCAGCAGTAGGTATAGCAATGCAGGATCCTCCGGAGGAATCCCGGATAGGAGAGGAGTCAGTCATGCCAGTGACATGGCCTGCAGGCGCTTGGATACAACAGGACAAAGGGATTTAGGTGTCCCTGGACTGCTTACGGTCTTAGCCACAGTTTTTGAACTTGACAGTAACTTTTATGAACGTGCTGCAGGTGTCGTATAAGGGAGGCTGTTCCTAGGTGGTTAAAATCCTTACCCCTACTTATTGCACCTTTACATATGCTAAATGGCATATTGGCAAGTTTACATTTCTCCTCAGACGATTTACATTTATTTTTTTGGGTCATTTTACTTTTGTTCAGCTTTTTGGACTTTACATGCCCTCTACTATGACATTGGGCATCGGCCTGGCAGACGACGTTGATGGCATTTCGTCATCTATGTCATGACTAGTGGCAGCAGCTTCAGCACTAGGAGGAAGTGGTTCTTGATCTTTCCCTATTTTATACTTCAAATTTTTGTCCTCCATTATTTTTATGGAGTGCATTATTTTTATGGAGTGAATCACCCCTTTAAAAATTAGTTTGATGATGAAGGTCAGTGTACACCACACAGGACGGTGCCTGTAAAAATTATTTTAATGAAGGGCAGCGTACAACCCACAGGACAGTCCCTATAAAAATTATTTTGATGAAGGGCAGCGTACAACCCACAGGACAGTCCCTATAAAAATTATTTTCATGAAGGGCAGCATACACCACACAGGACAACCCCTGTAAAAATTATTGACAATAAAGGGCAGTGTACACCACACAGGACAACCCCTATAAAAATTAGTTTAATGATGAAGGGCAGCGTACACCACACAGGACTGTTGTTGTCCTGTCTATAGGGGCTGGCTGGCTGTCGTCATCCTCTCCATGGCTGTTGTACTTGTCCTGTCCATAGGAGCTGGCTGGCTGTAGTGCTGTGTTGTCCAGGGGGTGCTCTGTCCTTCAGAGGTGCTTTTCACCCACCCCCAGTGTGAAAAAAAAATAAATAAATTGTTTTAGCTTAGCCACACTTGTCATCAGTGCAGGGGTGCTGTGCTGCTTTCTGTTAAGGGGCTGCTGCCTCTTTTCAGGGGTTCATCCCAGTGTTAAAAAAATAAAATAACCAATTTTTTTGTGTGCGTGTTAGCCACACCTGTCATCGGCGTAGGTGCGCAGGGGTGCTGTGCTGCTGTCTGTCGAGGGGCTGCTGCCCAAAAAATAAATTGTTTTTGTGTGTGCGTGTTAGCCACACCTGTCATCTGCGTAGGTGTGCAGGGGTGGTGTGCTCCTGTTTGTCAAAGGGCTGCTGCCCAAAAAATAAACAATAGTTTTTGTGTGCATGTCAGCCACACATGGCTGTCACTGTCATTGGCATAGCTGTGCAGGGGTGGTGTGCTCCTGTCTGTCAAGGGGCTGCTGCCCAAAAAATAAACATTTTTTTGTGTGCGTGTCAGCCACACCTGGCTGTCACAGTCATCGGCGTAGCTGCGCAGGGGTGCTGTGCTGCTGTCTGTCGAGAGGCTGCTGCCCAAAAAATAAATAAACAATATTTTTTGTGTGCATGTCAGCCACACCTGGCTGTCACTGTCATCGGCGTAGCTGTGCAGGGGTGCTGTGGTCCTGTCTGTCGAGGGGCTGCTGCCCAAACAATAAATAATTTTTTTTGTGCATGTCAGCCACACCTGGCTATCACTGTCATCGGTGTAGGTGTGCAGGGGTGGTGTGCTCCTGTCTGTCAAAGGGCTGCTACCCAACAAATAAACAATAGTTTTTGTGTGCGTGTCAGCCACACCTGGCTGTCACTGTCATCGGCATAGCTGCGCAGGGGTGCTGTGGTCCTGTCTGTCAAGGGGCTACTGCCCAAAAAATAAATAACATTTTTTTTATGTGCATGTCATCCACACCTGGCTGTCATTGGCGTAGCTGTGCAGGGGTGCTGTGCCGCTGTCTGTCGAGGGGCTGCTGCCCTAAAAATAAGAAAACTTTTTGTGTGCGTGTTAGCCACACCTGTCATCAGTGTAGGTGCGCAGGGGTGGTGTGCTCCTGTCTGTTAAAGGGCTGCTGCCCAAAAAATAAACAATAGTTTTTGTGTGCGTGTTAGCCACACCTGTCATTGGCGTAGCTGCGCAGGGGTGCTGTGCTGCTGTCTGTAAAGGGGATGCATGAATATTGCAATGAAAACTTTTTTTTTTTTAAGTTATTGGGTTACAAAAAGTTTTTTTTTTAATCTTAAACATGGCAGAAATTTTATCCTAACAGCCTATAAAGTTATATACTCTAAAAAACTAAAGCCTATATTTATTTACAAACCTATATAGAGTTGACATCCTAAATTCTAAAACTGTTCTATTCAAAAACATAAACAAAAGCAAAGATTATAAGTCTAGTGCGAAACATTGGGTGGACCACACATGGCTGATTGATCAACCATGGTGACTGGATTAGGAAGAGGAGGCTGCAAACTGGGTGTCATATTATGAGTTGGCCATATAGGGTATGTTGCTGTTAAGGGATCAGGCTTTATTTATTATAATTGTTATTCTGGGTTGCCATCTCCTGAAGGGTGTATACCAACAGACTACCTATCAGCTCAGGCATAGACACTTCCTGAGGAACAGAGCTCTGTTCTCTGGAGGGAAGCCAAATAGGTGGGAGCCCCTGTTCCAACATCTAAAGCTCTTCTCTCTCCACATCATCTATTATAGATGAAAACAAAATGTAATTGGGAACATCTAGCTCCTCTTTCTGTACCCTGCTCACCCTTTTTTGGACAGGAAGTCCAGGATGAATGGTTTGGAAGAAGAAGGCCTAGCAACAGATGGGGATGGTCATTATCAAGACCTGGCCCCCCCAGTGGATGTAGTCTGGGAGGTATTGGTTGGCATGCAGGCAGCGGAATAACAAAGGTCTCCATGTTGTCTGTGCTCATTATTCCCTATTTATGTTTGCAATTCAGGTAGGAGTAAAGTTGGCTACACAACACAGAATCACTGGATGTCTTAGTGCATTCAGGCCAGATACGATCCATGAATTCCCAGACAGATTCCGGACAGATGAATCCTCTGCTTGTGATAATCTTTGGTAATTCTTGGCAAAGGTGGGTGTTATAGCCAGACACTTTGAAGGCTGTAACTTTGGACTGCTTTATAGAAAATATATGAATGAAACCTTTCCACACTGCAAAACATGATTGGAGAAATCCCTTGAAGTTCAGCACCTAGAGCATCTTTTATCATGTTCTCTGAGGCCTCTCCTGACTGTGAAGAAAGATTCTCCACACTGTAGTCTTCCATTGTGACTTTTTAATGATGATTTCAATGTTGTCCACTGGCTGAGATCCATCTCATCTGAGGGTTAGGTTTTCCCCATGCAAATGAGACAATTCACATCCAGAAGGTGACTCTGATGTTTAGCCATGGTGTCAGTCTCTCTTTTGGCAGAATTTGCACAATATTGGTCTTGGGGGCACCATGAGGAATCAGACAGATCCTCCAGGGTAAACATCTGATCTGGTGTTGTATGTATTTCAATTAAACCTTTGTGTGTGAGCTTAGTCATCTGCCGCTTGTGGTGGAGCTCTTTTTCTGCTTTCTAAATGATCTCCAGACACAACGAAAACTTAAACCTTAAACTGAAATGTTGCATTTAATGCTCTGTTCCACTTGTTCACATATCTAAGTAATATGGTTAAGTGGACAATGGGAACAATGGCAAATTGAAGGCCACTAACTAACTCTGTTAGGCAAATACTTGGAGAGCTAGAAATGCTGGTACTGGATAAAGGCAAAATACTGGGAGAGCTAGAAATGCTGGTACTGGACAAAGGCAAATACTGGGAGAGTGCTGGGAGGTCCAGCTGTGAGCCAACTAGTGATTAGCACAGTGAGACACAGAGCGGTAGACAAGCTGGGAATGCTAAAAGGTGCAGCTGGGAGCTAATAGTAGTAGCAGGTAATCTGACACCTCAGTAACACAGGGTAATAGCCACAGAACTAACAGCACTTAACAAGACACACAGACATAGAAAACATGAAAGACAGGATACTGGGAGAGTACTGATCTTCCAGACTGAGAATAGCATGGAAGCTAATACTGGAAACTTTAGAGAACTGTGAACAGGCTGAGCAGCACTCTGAAGGAAATAGCACAGAGCAACAGTGGTGAGTATCACAGGCACTGGAACAACGAAGTTGAACAGCAGTTACTTGTTCCTGGAGTCAGACTTAAATACCCCTGGGTGGCTGATCATTGGATCAGAGGATCAGCTGAGTGACCACAGGACTATCATTGGGAGAGACTAGTCAGGTGATATGAGCCAACATGGCTGCGCCCATTCCCGGCACCCCAGAAACCAGGACACACGCATGGAAACCCTAGCGGACTCCAGGGAGAATACTCAGTCACCACTCACCTCCATTCCCAGCGCCTGGACATCTAAGCCCAAGGACACCAGCGCAGAGGTGAGTAGCGGCCGATCCGAGGCCGCATCCTGACAATCGGCTCTCCAAGCCAAATCAATTGTGTAACTCTTCAGCATTGGCTCCAAGTCACACCATCGGCTCTCAAAGCCAACTCAAATATTTTTCCTCTCCTCAGCACGGGCTCCAAGCCACAACAATGGCTCTCAAAGCCAAATCAATTATTTTACTCTTCAGTACGGGCCTCAAGCCGCCTTTTCTTTTCCAGGAGGCCGCCTAAGTACCGGTGAATGTATCCCAGTTCTAAGGGAATAACGGGTGGTTGTTACTGGCAGAAGATCTCGCTAGCCTGGTTCTAGATTTTTTCACATGGAGTAGGCATTGGATATCATAACACATATGCGATAATATCAGCTGCATCAGTGTTTCTTCCACTCCTCTAACAGGACTTCTGCGCATGCTCAGTCTATAGACCACGCATGTGCAGCAGCCATTGTGTAGCAGCCACTTGCCATGCAAAAGACGTGCTACTGCAGGTAACTCAGACACAGACAGAACAGTTTTGCTCTCGGAACTAGATCTATGGAGCAATCATAAGGCCAATGTGGGGTGAAGGGAATCACTAAAGACATAGGCAAATCCTTAGGAAGTCCATTAACAGACCTGGAGACAGTGTGAACAGATGTCAGACAACCTTCAGAACAGTTGATTCCCACACAGTCCAGCAGCCCCGTCAATTGTTTGATTATATAAGGATAACCGAGGAAACCTTCATATCATAGGGTTACTGGGGGGGAATGAATTATGTAAAAGGTGTAAATTTACTAAGAATCGAGTCTGGAGAATGCTATGGACCTGGAGCCCCGGTAACAGGGTCTCCGGACTGTGGCAGTACAGCCCGGCTGTTTTAGGTCCGGTGTTGCTTTTAATTATAGGAGGACCCCTACGCAATTTTTTTCTCCCTCTAATTAAAACCAGGACTGGCCCTGCAGCCTGGTGTTGGTTTCTAAATTACGGTGGAGCTCAACTCATTTTGTGCCCCGTAATTTTAGAAACCAGGACTGGCTGGCAAGTCTGGGGCTGGTTAAGCTTTTGGGGGGAGACCCTATGTAATTTTTCTTCTAACATTTAACCCGTTTTTAACCTATTTACAGGCAGAAACATACATGGATCACAGTGATCTGTGTATATTTCTGCCAAACTTGCAGATCACAGGCAGGTGAATTTTCTTCATGAGTTTTGTCCCTTCTCATGAGAGTTTAGAAACTCTCTGCTTGGTAAATTCCCGAATCCTATCTTCACTAGTGAAAAGGTACTCGAGTTTAGCCAATGGTGAATTGAAGAGAGTTTGCTAACTCTACAGTATTTTCCCGTAGCAAAGGAGATTTCTCTCCCGAGTTTTACATTAGTAAATTTGTGAGTGGGAAAACAAGCCCAGACTCTCCAGAGTTTGCAAACTCACCCAAACTCGATTCTTAGTAAATTTACAACTAAATGTAAGCATAATACAAACAAAGTAAGAGGAGCAGCCTTGATGTCAGGTTGCGGCCTAGGATCGTCAGTTACTCACCGCAGCACCGGCTTTCCCTGATCCCTCAGGAGGTCAGACACCAGGTGCGGCGGCAGGTGACGTGCTGAGCATTATACTTAGAGCCATGTGGACATCAATGTGCTGCACTGTGCCTTGGTTGCTACAGTAGCCGTCATGGATGCAGCCATGACAGTTCACATCACATGACTGCCCTTGACCCAATGGTAGCATGGGGTTGGTCAGCTGACGCTGTCCACCAATAAAATGCTACCTTAGGGTATAAAGCCAGTCTCTGGACAGAAGGAAGTTGCTTGTGTAACGTTGTCGCTACCCTTTGTATTGCTGATACCCCATTCCAGGTTTCCTATGTGATCTCCTTGTGAATCCAGTTCCAACTCCTTGTGCAACAGAGCGCCCGAACATCTTGCCTGTGTGCAATACAAGTACCACCTCCTTGTGCAACAGTGCGTCCTAACATCTTGCCTGAGTGTGAAACAAGTGCAACCTCCTTGTGCAACAGTGCATCCTAACATCTTGCCTGTGTGTGATACAAGTGCCACCTCCTTGTGCAACAGTGTGTCCTAAGACCTTGCCTTTGTGCGAAACAAGTGCCAACTACGTGCGCAACAGTACGTCAGTACATTTCACCAGTGTGTGCTATTCCACCATTCACTGATGCAATTGTGCATCCTACACCACTCCTCCAGTGTAAAAGCTGCTGGTGCCAACCTGTGGTTCTGCAGTGCCTCAAGCACCCACCACATACTTATACGAGCATCAGTCCTCTGTACATCTTGTTGAAGTATACCTCCAGTACCATCAGTTATTTGCCTCTATTCCCACAGTACCAGACACCTGTCTAAAGGGCCGCGACCTGCCAGCTGGGTGCACCCATATCCCGCTTGGAGGGGTCACTGGTGAACACCTCCCAGTTGGTTAGACTCCACGCCTTTGGACAGGTCTCATCAAAGTTTGGTATTGTCACGGATGAGGAGGTCATATATCCAGGCCCCTCGGCTACAGTTTCTCTCTTGTCCAGGGATCTCAGCTTCCATCCCCTCAATAGGGGATTTCTCCATACCAAACGTGACACTTGAACCTAATTGACCCTCTGGTGAGTAAACTATTGTTCAACCAAACAATGTAGATGTGGGTCTCCAATGGTATGTTGGTTATGTGGAGATTACAGTGAATGATGTTTTGTATTCTTGCTATCTATTTATGCTGTGCTATTTGTTTTAATGTCTAGCTTATTTATGGCACAGTGTTCATTGTGTGGTGCCAAATAAACAAATGTTAATCATAATAATTACACTAATAGCTTACCTACTAAGGGCATGTGCAGTACGGATCTGCCATCTTTGACAGTCTGCTGCCATTTCTGGGTGGGGCGGCAATGGCCTTCATTGAGGGGGGAGTGACCAGGCCAGGATCTCTATGGGCTGACAGAGAATTCATGGCCTGTTTTGTGCATCTGTAGCGGCCGGCATGCATGACCCGGCCGATAGGATAGCAGGCCACTGGGATTGCAGATGATCTGATTTTGCATTCTAGAACACAACTTGGAAGATTAATGCATTCAGGAGGCATGACGCCTCCTATACTCCTCCTCTATTACTATATTAAAGCTATCGCAGCTGCTAACATGTTAGCAGCTGCAATAGCAAATGCATCCTCTCAGACCCTGCGAGCCCATACTTGGGCTTTCAATTACACATATTTAAAAAAAGAAATAAAGAAAAAAAAAAAAGGATTTACAAAATAAATAAATACCATAATTGTCATATGATTTTAAAATAAATAAATAATAATACCATTTTTCTTTGACTATCTCCTGCTATCACTATCCCAGAAGAAGGTCGGATTGAGGTGCTACTTGTCCCCTGCAGTGAGACCTGGGGAATATTTTCTTCAGAGGGGATCTTTTGACAGATATGGTTTTTCTCCCTTTCATGAATAGACTCATATGCGTTCATCCGAAAAGCTGTTCATTTATGTTTTTTCTAACTTGACAAAACAGGAAACCTACCAACATTTTATTATGTGTCTGAAACTCCCTCTGGCCACAGATAATCTGACACTCAATTTATGATTTAGTGCAGGCCAAATAAGATCTCACTTTATGCTTCTCTGCATGCAAACAATCGTCTAGCGGAAAACAGATTTCTAACAATATATCTACCTTGTGCCAAAATTTACAGGAAAATTTATTCCATCAGTCAAACTATAGTGCCCAACAGTGTCTGAGCTATAGTTATAGAGATAGGTTTTTATCAAAGTCTGCTTAACAAAAAAGTTACTTTACAAAAACATACTATAGATATATGATGTATGCACGCAGGCTATAGATATATGATGTATGCACGCAGGCTATAGATATATGATGTATACACGCAGGCAGCTTTGCAATTCTGTCCTTGCTAATATGCAAATGCAACCGGAGGTGCATGAGACCCCCTGCTGCATTTGTGATCCCAGCATTGCGACGGAGGTCGCAGGCTGGGATCACCATCGCGACTATTGGTAGTTGATGGTCACGATGGTGGATGGCTGGGACTGGCCGGCATGGGAGCCCAGGACACTGCATTGCTCAATGCAGATCATGGGCTGGTCACACCCGGAACACTCGCAGAATGGGGCCTACGTACGCGCAGATTCCCGATAATCTATCTATGCCTTAAAAGAAGTAAGAAACTTTTTGTAATTATATTTTTTTTTACGACTCCAAAGCACTGTGAGAAAGGCCACAACCATTGTTTAACTCGAATAATATTTACTGAATTTATATAGTTGTTCTCTTCTTTGCATTGAATACCAGCACTGGCAAAAGGCAGACAAGTAAAATCTATGTATTTAGGTAGTTAATTATGGACTAGTATATATGAAAATAAGGGATGATGGTGAAAGACTCACATTAAGCAATTAAGGTGCCATGTTCAAGGTCCTCAGTGTCGGTGTTTCGGAGTCAGTGGCGGAACTAGCGGCGGTGCAGGCGGTGGCTTGCAATGGGGCCTGCTGTGGTGCAGGGGCCCATGGCCGCCGCTGCACCCGCCACTAGTGTCCCCCGGGCCCCACAAGTGTAATGCAGACCGCAGTAAAAGTGGTCAGCACTATACAGTAACAAACACACAGCCGCAGGCGGCGGCTGTGTATTTGTTATAGTAGCCAATGAGAGTCAGACAGACTCTCATTGGCTGCTGCATCCACAGAGGGAGCCGGCTGGAGCTTACTCATGAGCTCTGCCATCCGGCTCCCCCCGCAGCGGTCCCATTGTGCAGAAGAGTGGCCCGGGAGGAAAGGTCAGCGGTGGTCACGGCAGAAGCGGGGATTCAGGTAAGATGTGGGGTTTTTTTTGTGTGTGTAAGTGGGCGCGGGAACTGGCACAGCATAGGGGGTGCTACTGGGGGCACTGTATAGGGGGGTGGCCGCTAGTAGGGGCACTGTATAGGAGGGAATACATAGGGGGGACTACTACTGGGGGCACTGCGTAGGGGGGACCACTTCTTGGGGCATGTATAAGGGGCACTGCATGGGGGGACCACTACTGGGGGCACTGTATTTGGGGCACTACTGGGGGCACTGCATAGGTGGACCACTACTGGGGGCACTGCGTAAACCTATTCTTGCTCCTGGGCCAGCCACTCTCTAGTTCCGCCACTGCTCAGAGTAACAACTCTTATTTTCTTGTTGTTCATCTTTGTGTATTTATCTGAATATTTGTAAAACAATATAGACAACAATGTAATATGTGCCCGTTTAGGGCATTTGCAGAACAAAAATAAGACCCCCCCTCCACCTAAATATTGCAGGTTGTCTGCCATTGATCTAACCTCATACCCAGCTCTGTGAACCAATCAGTATCAAGTTAAGATATATAAGAATATAACTGAGAAGTTTCTAACACAGAAATATTTTTGGGGGCATGCAAATATTGAACATTCATTTACAAACCGAATGAGATATTAAAATCTAATAATGAACAGAAGCTGCTAATAACTTCACAAATATGTATTTGACTGTTTTAGGAGTTTATCAGAACTAAATATATTTAAAGCAACACATGAACCACAATGATAAAATATTTTTTTTTTCTCAATGACCAGATCGGCAGCACAGAAGTTGTAGTGGTGAGCATTGCTGCTTCATAGTATCATCAGGGGCACCACCCTATGCTGTTTTAAATCTGTGATTTGCTGCACCTTTCCGCAGGCGGCAGGGCTTACAGTAGGTGACGCTAATTAATGCGAATCATGCAGGCGGCATGCAACTTTGTCGGATGCCTAAATTTTAAACTCTTTAGGCTGTTCTGGGTTGGCAAGTACGCTTCCATCTCTATTTCAACTCCAAGACTTCTCTCTTACTTATGGAAATCCCTAACCCACCTGACCAGTCTCTACCCAAAACTTCAATCGTTCAAAAGCCCTCTGAAAACCTACCTATTCTATCTAGCCTGCCCTAACCACACCTGTCACTAATCCCTTTGGGCATTACTAGCTGTTTCTTTATATGATTTGTTAGTTGCATTATTTTTTGTTACACTGACTGGTCAGTGCCACAGGGTATTGTGGTGCTTTATAAATAACTGACGATGATGACTTATAAACTATCATGAATAATAGCAAACCAGCCAGAGAGGTAACAAGCTTACACTCTATAGAAAAATAGGAGTTTCATACATGAGGTAATGGGTAAAATATTGAGCAAATTTGACCAGCTAGATTGCAATAGGAAAAGTGCTTAGTCGGGCAATATAATCCAATTACACAGCCATGCTGGTTTGAGGAGCAGTATTTTGTGTGAGTATAAAAACTTGCCTATGGAAGTGTGTTTACAGGAAATACGTGAAGGGTTGGAGACTTGGTAAAGTCTTGTACGAGGGAGGAAGTTCCACAGGGTGAATTTATGCGAGCTGAAAAAAGTTCTGAAATCCACAATAGGAGCAAGTAATGAGTGAGAAGGAGAGACACATCGTCTGATCCAGAGATTAACGCTAATTACGCTAATGCATTTGCAACTGTTATCTCTTACCGATCGCAGTTGCTAAAATATGCTAATGTCTTCTAAAGCACAGCCAAGCATAGGGACGCCCACTGCTGTCTTCTCATATCCGTGCGACGACGTACAACAGCGTAAACATCGGCACCATCGATGCATATCAGCCAGTCATGCAGCATATAATGTAAGTCTGACCAGCTACAAACACTGCAGCTCTCCTGACACATAGGGGTCAATCCAATTAGGTGCGAGTTGCTATTTTCTCTTGGAATTCACATAGCGAATTCATTTTGCATTCCAATTATCAACTCGCACTGAATCAGTCAAACTGAATTCGCATTATTCCATTCACACCTCCCTGAGAGATGGAAAGGAAAATCTTTATTTTAAAGTTAAAATATTGGGACACTATGCTGAACACCTTGGACACCCCTCCCCAATGACTAATTAGGCAATCGGAAGTTTCCAATTAGCTTAATTAGTCCAATACTTACTTACATGTCATTTTTTGGGGTACAAAAAAAATTGTCCTCAAATTACCCCAAAATCAACTTTTTTTTAATTGAAAAACAATTGTTTTTTTTAATCTTTTTATTTTTCAAGGTGCCCTCAAAGTATCCCAAAATCACCCTTTTTTACTACTTTTTTTGCCTTTTTTGTTTAATATGTTTGAGATTAAACGAAAAAAGTTTGTTTTTATCATTTTCTTGCATTTAAAAGAAAGTACAAATCACCCATTTGAGACCATTTAAAAACCTACTGTACAGTACCTTCCTAATGCCCACAAACAGCCTTATATATGGTCCTGCTAACTAAATTATCCATTTTGGTGGGTCCAGGATGGTCTCCCCTTTTTTTTCATGCACTCATTAGGCAGTCAATTGGCACCCCTCCGCTGCGAGTAGTGCGATTAGGCATGTTTAATTGGATTGGAGAATTCTCAGGTGTGCGCTTCGATGCAAAGTCTGCGAGTTTCAAGAAACAAACTCGCTACTCGCAATTTACACCTACTTGGATTGACTCCTTAGAGAGCTCTCATGCTGCTAAGGCGATCACAATAGCCAATTTATGCACGCCCATGAAATGGCGTTTAGATGGCCAAACACGCCTGCGCTTTTCTAACATCCCCAAACACTGACTTCCACTTTGCGAGTGGTTCCTACTGTATGTGTGAGAGTAATTGCAATCGCTGAGCATGCGCAGTACGGCTATCGTGCATGAGCATTTGCAGACTATCTCTTGATCGACAAAAATATTGGCTTTGCCTAAATCTTTGAATCAGGATGGAGGGGTTGAATTGGGAGATATTTTGAGATAAGTGAAGTACAGAGCAGTTTTGTCAATGGCTTTGTAGTTTGTACATATGTTAGTAGAAATATTTTATATCCAGTTCTGTAAAGTACAGACATCAGTATAGGGCAGAGGTTCAAAAACGCAATCCTCAAGACTCCCCAACAGCTCAGGTTTTAGAGATATCCCTGGTTGAGCACAGGTGGTTAAATCAAATTGACTGAGGTACTAATTAAGTCACCTGTACTCAACCACGGACATCTCTAAAACCTCAACTGTTGGGGAGCCTTGATGACCGTGTTTGGGAACCTCTAGTATAGGGATTAGCAGAGCAGTAGTAAAGGAATGTTCAAAAAAAGTTATCCAGCCACCGTATTCAGAATAGGTGAAAAGCTGTGAAAAAGGAGGTAAGGTAAAAAATAGGTGAAAATCTGGTAAAGGGAAGACCAGTTTAATTACAATAGTAAGTATGGAAGATTACTGTATGTGTGCATGAATTAAAGATTTATAATTAGTAGAGCTGAGTGGGTCCGGACCCGAACATTGTAATTCCGAGTCGGATCCGAGTCCAGCTCGGGTTTTCCCACCTAACTCGGAATCCAAAACGAGGCAAAACGTCATCATCCCGCTATCGTATTCTCGAGGGTTTTGGGTTCTATAAAGGTCTCGGTGATTAGCGCCATTTTTACTACGGCTGTGGAGAGTGTACAGAACAGACGTGCTCTGTTCTTCTTTGTTGTTCAAGTGTGCAGTGTTGTGGTTGTTCAAGGGTGCAGTGTTGTGGTTGTTCAAGGGTGCAGTGTTGTCGGGCTGGGGCTGCAGTACATAAAGTGGTGGGGATGTTGCTGTGTCACTGTTGTCTTGTCAATCAAGGGGCTAGGGGTTCATAAAGGGGTTCTGTGTCGTCCGGGAGTACTCTGTCAATCCAGGGCTGCTCTTCCCCAGTATAAAAAAATAAAAGTTAAACTTAATAATTAGCATTCCACAAAAAATAAAAAGATCTTGTTTAAAAAAAAATAATATTTTTTTTTGTGTGTGCTAGCTACGCTATTATTGTTTGGTGACACTGCCGGCCAGACCACAGTTTATCATCCACGTATTTGTGACTCTGCAGGTGGTCCGTATGCACTCTGCAGGGGCGCTTTGTTGCCCATAAAGGGGTGCTGTGTTGTTAATCAAAGGGCTGCTGTCTTGTCCAGGGGTGCTCTTTCCCAGTGTAAAAAAAAATATTCTTCAGTGACACTGTCGGCCGGACCGCAGTTTATCATTCACATATTTGTGACTGCAGGTGGTCCATCCACGCTCCGCAGGGTTGCTTTGTTGTCCATAAAGGGGATGCTGCCTCATCCAGGGGTGCTCTTCCCGAGTATAAAAAAAATAAAAGTTAAATAAAATAGCATTCCACAAAAAATAAAAAAAATTATATATATTTCAGTTTTTTTGTGTGTGCTAGCTACGCAATTATTGTTCGGTGACACTGCCGGCCAGACCGTAGTTTATCATCCACGTATTGTGACACTATAAGTCGTAGCTCAGTTTGTTAATCTTATTCCTAAAAAATCTTGTGACACTGTAAGTGGTAGCGCAGTGTGTTATTCTTTTCTTATTCATAAAGAATCTTGTGACACTGTAAATGGTAGCGCAGTGTTTTACTCATAAAAAATCTTGTGACACTAAGTGGTAGCACAGTGTGTTATTCTTTTCTTATTCATAAAATATTGTGACACTGTAGGTCATTGATACCGCAGTGTAATATTTAAAATTGGTACAAACTGACATGGGGCATATAGGGCTTAAGTCAGGGCATCTAAAATCAAAGAACCAATCTTTTACAGTGGTAAAGAAAAACACATCAAAGGGAAAGTTAGCTGCAGAAATGCCTTGTACCACACAAAGTGGCAAGGACAGGTTAAGGCCTTGGTCTTTATTTATGAATGGTGATTCTGCCTCTTATGATGATTTAAGCACAAGTGAACATGCTGACATAGAAATCTAGGATGCTTCTGTGGAAGTGCACCAGGATGAGGAGGATATTCTGATGCTAATAAGGATGTTGATGATGAGGATGTTGTTGATGAGGATGTTGTTTGTGTAAATCAGGCACCAGTGGAAGAAACAGTTGTTGCCCATGATAAGGAAAAGCCCATTGTCATGTGTGGGCATAAGACAAAAAATCTTCTTATGTGTGGATTATTTCTACCCAAATCCGGACAATTGTCAATCCATCTGTACCCTTTGTAAAGCCAGAATAAGTAGTAGTTAGTACCTTAACTATCTAGGAACCTCCTCCCAACAGACAGTCCAGTGTCAGCTAGCTCCCTTCTCTTTGCTAGATCCAAGCACATGTCATCTTTACCACCAACACCTTTATCAACAATATCCTCAATCATGAAGGGATTGGTTTGTTTGGACCCCCAGAAGACAAGCTACCAATGGGCAGCTGATATTGCTGGCAATGATATCTAGGTGCACAAACTAGCTTTACAGAGGCAAGATGTTGTCACAATCATCATCCAATTCCAGTGTCTTCATCATCTTTCTTCACACAACATTAATTTGTCCCCACTGGAATCCACCATTACAGTTGCCTCTGTAATTTTGGACATAATTGGCAGTAAAGGTCTACCTCATGGAATTTGTAGTTCATTTTGATGAACATCATCTTTTCCACATTTTGAGGAAGTAGTCCTTAACCATTCTTTGAATGGTGACCGTATCAGATGGAGTCACAGTAGAGGTCTCATTAATTTAATTGTAGGCAATTCTTTTAGACCCGACCAGATGTCAAAACTTGGTTGTGTTGACTCGCCTGCATCACCAGTGAGTCTTTTGGGAAAGTTTAGTTTTTCCTTGGCAGCAGCACTTGCTGGAGAGACTGAAGGAGGAGCCATCGCTGCATCACGTATCACTTGAGCTGACAATTTGCTTACAAACAGGTCTTTGCAGCTCTTCAGATCTGTGTCCATTGGGAAGAAAGACACGACAAATGACTTAAACCTAGGATCGAGCACAGTCGCCAAATATATGGATCCCATTCGAAGGTCCTGACATCCTTTGGTTCCTGGTGAAGTGAATAAAGGACTTGATCAATAAGTCCAACGTACTTTGGAGAATCGCTTTGTTTCAGCTCCTCCTTCAGTTTTTCAAGTTACTTTTCCAACAGTCTAATTAGGGGAATTACCTGACTCAAGCTGGCAGTATCTGAGCTCACTTCACAGGTGACTACTTTGAAGGGCTTCAGCACTTTGCACAACACAGAAAGTATTTTCCACTGAGCTTGAGTAAGGTGCATTCCACCACCTCTTCCTATGTCATAGTTTGCTGTGTAGCTTTGGATGGCTTTTTGCTGTTCCTCCATCTGCTGAAGCATATAAAGGGTGGAGTGCCACCTTGTAACTACCTCTTGCTTCAGCTGGTGGCAGGGCAAATTCAACATTTCTTGCAGGTGATGCAAACTTTTACATGCACCTGCTGAGTGGCAAAAATGTCCAGAAATTTTTCAGGACAGAGCAAGCATCTCCTGCACAGCCCTGTAATTTTTTTTTAAAAATTGCACCGCCAAGTTGATTGCGTGAGAAAAACATAGGACATGTTGAAATTCACCCAGCTGTAATGCTCTCACAATATTGGTGGCATTGTCAGAAATTACGAATCCTGAGGAGAGTCCAAGCGAGGTAAGCCAATGACTTCCCTAAATTTTTCTAAAAGGTTGTCAGCTGTATGCCTCTTAGTGAAACCAGTGATACACAGAGTAGCCTGCCTCTGAATGAGCTGATGTTTATGCTGTTGGTGCCGCTGTTGCTGCTGTTGGTGCCGTTGAAGGCAATACACCCACACAGGGGGCTGTTACAGTCATGTAATCTTGCATTTGCACTGTTTCTCTTGTCCACATATCTGTGGTTAAGTAGACAGTGGGTACAACAGCATTTTGGAGGACACTAATTTTTAATTTCCGTGGTTGGGAATTGCTTTTCTAGTAAAGTGGAATCTAGATGGGATTTGGTAGAGGGACACAGGACCTCAATTAACTGTCTAAAACTAAAACCCACTGCATTATTGGTGGATATTGGATGTACATCTAATACCAGCCTAGATGTTATGGTGTCAGTGATCAGCTGTGCAACTGGGTGACTGCTGTCATACTTGCTACCCCTTTCAAAGGATTGTTTAACAGTCAATTTTTTTTTTAAACTACTACTGGGATGAAGATCCACTCCCAGAAGCAACAGCAGGCATAGCGCTCAAGGATTCTTCTGGGGCAAGGACTGATGTGAATGATTTCATATTTTTTGTAAATGCCTCCTCCCCTCCTTTCCTCCCTCATAAATTTGCATCAGAATCAAAAAATGCAATTAAATTTACTACTAATCAACCATTCCTTTCGCTGCCTACAACTAGACACATACTGCAACTCCCTCAGGCCTCTTGAATAATAAAAACATTTGTGGAAGTTGAACTGCCACAGCCGCTAAAATCTTCTACATGTGGTTGCTGAATGCCAAATATGACCAGAAATGACATACAGTTCATAAAGCAGGCTGTGGTACCTGTTGTTGGCAAATAGCTTCCAGTAGGCCTGGCAAACATCACGGGCTGGGAGTTTTAGTTCAGCTGGAGAGCTTCAGGCTGCTTTCCTCTGATGTAAACAGCAAGTCTTGGTCCCATTATCCCTAACAACCTCCCTGAGCACAAAGTAAATGTCTGTTTACAGTGTGTACTAGCAGCACCTCCACAAGTAAGTCCACCGCATTTCTATTAGTTGTATAAAAAACCTCCTCCAGATCAAAGATGTCTTTCATGAACTAAAGGACTTGTTCCTACATTGATATTCCCTCATAGTTTTTTTTTTAAGACTCATAACATTAAAATAAATAAATTAAAAACTAACCAATCCTTCCGTCCATTTCCTGACTTTAGTCCTTAAACATATTCAAACTCCCTTGAGCCTCTGACCTAGTTCTTGATTAATGAAAACATTCTTGGTTTTTAAAATTCCTATGGGGTCGTATAGTTTATTAAACTGCCATTCTGTCTACCACTGCAGTACCACTCTGTGCCATGTTGGAAGCTGAACTGCCACATGATAGTGCCACCCACTGCTGTCACTTAGCTTAGTTAGTCAGCTAGTTGGATGCAACCTTTTGGATTAAACTGGATGAAATCAATAGTGTGAGCTGTGAGGTGGTCAAAATTGACTGGAAACGAGTGGAAATTAATGTTATTCAGGTTAATAATACTGTAGGAACAAAAACAGGCTCAAATTATGTGATTTTTAGCTGTTTTTATGATTTTTAGAAAATAATACAATTCCAAAAAAATAAAAAAAATAAAAACACGCAAGGGTGGTTTTGCCAAAACCAAATTCAGATCTAAAACACAAAGGAAATACATTTCCAAACCCACGGGGATAGGCGCACATCCCTAATAATTAGTATTCCCTTTTGTGAGATATATGCATATTCTGCTTGTGTTTCTTAGGTGTATTACTTTAATTTCATAATGTCATTTATTGTTGTGTTGTCAATAGTAGAGCAATAGAGATATGGTCAGTCTATTTAAGACTGGTTGTAAATTTTTTCAGATAACTAATATCGGTGCTATTTTCCATTCTTTCCATAACAGGACAACAATTCCAACAAGTGAAAACTGATTAGTGAGTTGATGGTGTTCATTGAATAAGTATTATAGTATAGTGGAAGGAGAATAAGAGGGAGGAGAAATTATCTTCATTTGTGAGGTTACATTCAGAGAAGGTGCTAGAGGGTACAGGAAAGGAATCGAGCAGGTAAAATATATCTATAAAGATCCTGTCAATCTTGTCTTTGAAGTAGAAGAAATATCTTAGGAAGTAATGATGACCCAGAGGTGTTGGTGTCAGAAGGTTGATAAGATAATAAAAATATTAAAGAGACATTTTAGGCTAGAAGCCTGAGCAGAAATGAAATATTGTATGTACAGAATACATGTTGGACAAAGTCAATAGCCTTTTGGTAGTGGTGGTAAGTAGTAGTATATTTGAGGAAGTCATCAGAACTATACTACTTTCTCCAATTATGTTTTTCTTTGTGGGAAAGGTCTTGAAGCCAGAGCTTTTCTTTGATTTTCCATGGCTGAGATTGTGATCAGTGCTGAGAAGAAAGTGTAGGTGGAGTCAATTGAGCAAGTGCTGTTTGTAGGGTATATCTCACATGTGGGACTGACATATTATGATAGGAGAACAGGGTTGGACTGGCCTACAGGGGTACAGGGGAAATCCCTAGTGGGCCCCACTGCCTGGGACCCACCCTTTCCTCTAGGTATCATGCTCCAGACTGTGAACTGAATTGTACATTGTTACTCTATTAGAGGGTCGGTTACCTTGTGGAGCACTGAACATTGTTTCTTGGTTTTCCTATGTAGAAACTTCATCCAGATTTGCAGATTTGGTTAGGCAATGCAACTGTGGTGGCTGGTCACACCCCCACTGGTGGATGACTACACCATTTAAGCATGGGCCTCTATAACTGCATAACCCCATTGGGCCCTTTAAACCTCAGTCCAACACTGTAAGAGAATGTAGAGATCAGAGAGAGAATTTGCTGCAAACAGGTATAAATTGCTGACAATGAATAACTGGAGATTTATGCAGGTAAAGGAGGCTTGTGAGAGTTAGATAGCAAAGAGATTAAAGTGATGGAGGAGAGTTTGCAGATCATCACTTGATCCTGAGAGAGGGAATGTAGGGTCACAGAAATAAGAAACGGAAGAAAAAAGAAAGACCAAAGCAGTGGCCATTACTGTGATTAGAAGAGTCTGTCCTCTAGGAGAAGCTGATGGAGGAGGATAGAGAGTAGTTTGGAGGCAGTAGGAAAATGTGAATTGTCAATTGATGATGGTCAAAATAGTTAAGATGGTGGTGGGCTTGTCAGGAGACATTAAATGAGGGATCCAGGCAAAGCAGTTGTTGGGCAGTCTAGGGGGAGAACTGGTTACAGTATTGCACACAGATAAGGGGTGAAAAATACAGATAGTATGAAATTCAAAAGATGGGAATGTGAGTGATGGAGCAGATGGTAGATACTCACATTGGCACAAGGTATTAAGCATCATGCTGCGGCCGGTTGGTTGCGTCCAACTCAGAAACAGGCACTCTGTGGTTGTACTAGACAGACAC
The DNA here is from genome assembly GCA_031769625.1 of Taudactylus pleione. NCBI lineage: Eukaryota > Metazoa > Chordata > Amphibia > Anura > Myobatrachidae > Taudactylus > Taudactylus pleione. Next base: position 2,444,739 of record JAUIMM010000343.1, on the reverse strand, counting down.
CTTCATTTATAGTATTATTATTATTATTATTATTACATTTTATTTATAGGGCACCACAAGTGCTCCGCAGTGCCATACATAGTAAATGGATGTTGCTCGTTGTTTTGTAGTCGGGTCTCATACAACAACCTGACTAACAATAACATTCATTAAACCTGATTGTACTTCTGCTGTCATGCAGGCAGTCTGCTGGACATTATGCAGGCAATTCTAAGGCTTTTATTTATAGTAACCACAAAGTATGTTCCCTTGGATCACTCATGAATTTCTACCACATTTAAATAATATTTTGTTTTAGTGATTATGGGTTATAAAAGCATTACAAAATATTTGGGTAAATTATATCACATTTTCCATTTATATTTACATTAGGGTTTCATCTTTATACACTTATCTTTCTGCCATCTCTCTCTGGTATTTATCAATTTATCAGAAAACAGTTTGCATTATATATATATATATATATATATATATATATATATATATATATGAATGTGCAAAGCAAAACTGCTGCAGAGGCCTTTATCTTGAAATTACCATCCTATCTCCCAACTCCCATGCCCCTCCAAGCTACTTGAGAGACTTGTCTACACCTGTCTCACACACTTTCTTAACTCACACAACTTATTGGACCCACCAGTCCGGCTTTCGTTCCCAACACTCCACAGAGACAGCACTGACTAAGGTAGTAAATTATCTGGTCACTGCCAAGGCTAAAGGCCATTACTCACTCCTAATTCTTCTAGATCTCTCTGCTGCTTTTGACACTGTTGACCACTCTCTTCTCATACAAACACTACAGTCCCTAGGTCTTAAGGACACAGCCCTTTCTTGGTTCTCTTCCTACCTATCTGATCGTTCTTTTACTGTTCGTTTTTCTGATTCTGCCTCCTCTTCGCTACCTTTATCAGTTGGAGTTCCGCAAGGCTCTGTCTTAGGTCCTCTGCTATTCTCAATCTATACCACCTCTCTTGGCAAACTAATCCGCTCTGCCATTTCATCTTGGGTGTCATATTGCCACCTGAAACTTAATATTTCGAAAACAGAATTAATTATATTTCCACCGGCCAATAACAGTTACCAACCCGATCTCTCTATCACTGTTAATAACTCGACAATCTCGCTGCCTTGGTGTTATCCTTGACTCTGAACTGTTCTTTGTTCCGCACATTCAATCTGTCTCAAAATCGTGTTCCATACATCTAAAAACATATCCAAAATTCGACCATATCTCACACAAGACACTGCAAAATCTCTAATCCATGCACTTATTATTTCCCGCATTGACTATTGCAATAGCCTCCTTACTGGTCTTCCCAAAAACAGGCTCTCACCATTACAATCCATTATGAATGCAGCTGCGAGGCTTATCTTCCTTGCCAAACGTTCATCGTCTGCTGCCCCGATCTGTCAGTCCCTCCATTGATTGCCAGTTTTCTACTGTATTCAATTCAAAATACTTTTACTTACACATAAGGCTATTAACCAAACCACACCAACATACATCTCTTCACTCATCTCAAAATATCTCCCAACCCGACCTCTCTGCTCAGCACAAAATCTGCGACTTTCATCCCCACGCATTACTTGCTTCCATTCACGGTTACAGGACTTTCTGCAGGCTGCACCCACTCTATGGAATGCCTTACCATGCACAATAAGACTTTCCTTTAGTCTCCAATCCTTCAAGCGTTCCCTGAAAACTCACGTCTTCAGGCAAGCTCATCAGATTCTGGAACCACCCACATAACCTTCATAGCGTCCATATCTAATTACATCCCCTTTCACAGTCCACACACAACCTCATACATTGTGTCTCACATCATCATGACATTTGGCCATCATTCCGGTGTGACTGGATCATGCAGCTCACCAAGAAACTGTGCATTCTGGCTGGACCAAAATGCAATATATAGCACCTATCCTTGTGTATCAATGCCTATTTCCCTATAGATTGTAAGCTTGTGAGCAGGACCATCATACATATATATCTGTCTGTTATTACCCAGTTTTGTTCAATTAATGTTTACAATTGTAAAGCCAGGGGCATATCTATAATGGGTGCAGAGTGTGTGGGGAACAAGGGCCCCTGGGTCCAGGGGGGCCCTGCACCACACACCCTGCACCCATAATATTACTTACCTCTCCTAAGTCCCACGTCAGGGCGTGGGTCCGGCACTGTAAAACGACTGGAAAATGGCCGCGGTGGCCATTTTCCTGTCATTTGCGCATGTACAGTACAGGAAAATGGCTGCCGTGGCCATTTTCCTGGCGACCTGTGCAGACACTATAGACGCTGGGCACACTCTAGTGCCCAAAGTCTATAACTCCGGTGCTGGCCGCGCACAACTCAGTGCGCTGCCGGCCGCCGGACAGAGAGGAGGGGGCCCGTGTTGGAGACTGCACACGGGCCCCCTCCTCTCTAGAAACGCCCCTGTGTAAAGCACAATGGAATATGCTGCGCTATATAAGAAACTGTTAATAAATAAATACAAATAAATAAGTTTTGTTAATTGCTATATATAGATCAGGGTCAAAGCAAACAGTAAGGTGAGTAACTTGTGTCCGGTAATACTTTAAGAAAGATGGCAGATATTTAATATAATGACGTTTCCATGGATCGCACCGTGCTTGCGCTGGGTGCTCGCTGTCTGAGTACCGATATGAATTATGGATAGCATTGCCCATTTTACACAGTCACAAGGACTCCTTCACACTGTGCTTTTTGAATTGTTTTTTAAGCATTGGTGCCATGACATGTATGCACATTGTAGTGCACTATTATCTAAAGATGTGCAGTTTGGTTTTCATGAAAATTGACCACACCCGAACATTGGGGTTTCGAGTCTAATCGAGACCCGGCTCGGGTCTGCTGTAAGTTCGGAACTCGGATTTTGGATTGCATGTAAACAGGTAAAAAAACCCACACATTTGAGGTAGGGGTGAGCGGGTTCGGATTTCTGATATCCGAACCCCCCCGAGCCCCCCCCGATCCGAGACCGATCCGAGTCAGGCTCAACTTTTCCCGCCTGACTCGGATCTGAAATCGAGGCAAAACGTCATCATCCCGCCTTCCGGGTCTCGCGGGTTTTGGATCCTATATAAGGTACCCGCGTCGGCGCCATTTTCTCACTCGGCTGTGGACAGTGAAGAGGGAGGGTGGGAGTTAGGGCTGGCTGGGCTGGGTAGTGTAGTGTAGTGTAGTGTAGTGCAGTGTAGTGTTGTGCTGTGCTGCGCTGTGCTGTGCTGCTGTTGTCCATAGGAGCTGTGTCCACTACTTCAAAGTCCATAGGGGCTGGCTGGACTGTGTTGTGCAGTCAGTTGTCCACTCCAAAGTCCTGTGCAGTGTCCCAGTCCTAAAGGGGTGCTGTAGTGTTGTCCAGGGGGTGCTCTGTCCGTCAGGGGTGCTCCCCCCAAATGCTAAAAAAAATAATATTTTTTCTGTGTTTGTGAATTGTGTGCACTGTGGCTGCACTTGCATCAACAAAGGAGCAGCGCCAAGCATGCGCCTGTGTCCCATAAGTAAAAGGCCGGCTGGCTTGTCCGTTAAAGGGTGCTGTAACCCCCAAAGGGCACTCCAAACAAAATAAAAAAAAATATTTTTTTGTGTTTGTGAATTGTGTGCGCAGTAGCCGCACGTGCATCAACAAAGTAGTGCCAAGCGTGCGCCTGTGTCCCATAAGTAAAAGGGCCGGCTGGATTGACCACTAAAGGGTGCTGTAACCCCCAAAGGGCACTCCAAACAAAATAAAAATATATATTTTTTTGTGTTTGTGAATTGTGTGCGCAGTAGCCACACGTTCATCAACAAAGTAGTGCCAAGCGTGCGCCTGTGTCATAAGTAAAGGGCCGGCTGGATTGACCACTAAAGGGTGCTGTAACCCCCAAAGGGCACTCCAAACAAAATAAAAATATATATTTTTTTGTGTTTGTGAATTGTGTGCGCAGTAGCCACACGTTCATCAACAAAGTAGTGCCAAGCGTGCGCCTGTGTCATAAGTAAAGGGCCGGCTGGATTGACCACTAAAGGGTGCTGTAACCCCCAAAGGGCACTCCAAACAAAATAAAAAAAAATTTTCTGTGTTTGTGAATTGTGTGCACTATGGCTGCACGTGCATCAACAAAGGAGCAGCGCCAAGCGTGCGCCTGTGTCCCATAAGTAAAGGGCCGGCTGGCTCATTTCTTAAAGGGTAGTGTAACCCACAAAGTGCACTAGTCTCCAACAAAAATAAAAAATTATTTTCTGTGTTTGTGTGCGCCTTAGCCGCACGTATATATCAATATAACATAAATGGAAGACCAAACTTTCTCCGATAAAAATAAAATAGGGAAAGATCAAGAACCACTTCCTCCTAGTGCTGAAGCTGCTGCCACTAGTCATGACATAGACGATAACATGCCATCAACGTCGTCTGCCAAGGCCGATGCCCAATGTCATAGTAGAGGGCACATACAATCCCAAATGACAAAGTTCAGGAAAATGACCTTGAAAAAACATTTAAATCATCTGAGGAGAAACGTAAACTTGCCAATATGCCATTTATGACACGGAGTGGCAAGGAATGGCTAAGGTCTTTCCCTATGTTCATGACTAGTGGTTCAGCTTCACATGACGATGGAAGCCCTCCTCTCGCTAAAAAAAATCAAACGAGTTAAGCTGGCAAAAGCACAGCGAAGAACTTTGCGTTCTAAGAAGATATCACAAATCCCCAAGGAGAGTCCAAGTGTGGTGGTGGTTGCGATGCCTGACCTTCCCAGCACTGGACGGGAAGAGGTGGCTCTTTCCACCATTTGCACGCCCCCTGCAAGTGCTGAAAGGAGCACCCACAGTCCACTTGCTGATATGCAAATTGAAGATGTCACTGTTAAAGTACAACAGGATGAGGATACTGGTGTAGCTGGCGCTGAGGAGGAAGTTGGCGAGGAGGATTCTGATGGTGATGTGGTTTGTTTAAATCAGGCTCCGGGGGAGACAGTTGTTGTCCGTGGGATGAAAAAGCCCATCACGGTCATGCCTGGGCAGAAGACCAAACATTCCACCTCTTTGGTCTGGCAATATTTCTATCCAAATCCGGACAACAACTGTCTTGCCATATGTACCATATGTAAAGGTGAAATAAGTAGGGGTAGGGATGTTAACAACCTAGGAACATCCTCCCTTATACGGCACCTGCAGCGCGTTCATAAAAAGTTACTGTCAAGTTCAGAAACTTTGGCTAAGACCGTAAGCAGTCCAGGGACACCTAAATCCCGTTGTCCGGTTGTATCCAAGCACCTGCAAACCACACCGTCAACTCCCTCCTCGTCAATTTCCTCCTTAGTCAGGATCGGAAGTAATCCTGCAGGCCATGTCACTGGCATGACTGACTCTCCTATCCGGGATTCCTCCAGAGGATCCTGCATTGCTACGCCTCCTGCTGCCGCTGCTGCTGTTGCTGCTGCTGGGAGTCATTCATCATCCCAGAGAGGAAGTAGGAACACCACTACTTTTACTAAACAATTGACCCTCCAACAGTCCTTAGCGAGGAGGATGAAGTACGACAGCAGTCATCCTGAAGCAAAACGTATAACTGAGGCCTTGACTGCTATGTTGGTGTTAGTCGTGCATCCGGTATCCGCCATTAGTGCAGTGGGATTTAGACAATTGATGGAGGTAGTGTGTCCCCGTTTCCAAATCCCGTCTAGATTCCACTTCACTTGGCAGGCGATACCGAGACTGTACAGAAACGTCAGAAAAAGTGTCCTCAGTGTCCTGAGAAATTACGTTGTACCCAATGTCCACTTAACCACGGACATGTGGATAAGTGGAACAGGGCAGACTAAGGACTATATGACTGTGACAGCCCACTGGGTAGATGTATCACCTTACGCAGCAACAGCATCACCAGCATCTCAGAAACGCCAGCTCTTCCAAGGCAGGCTACGCTGTGTATCACCGGTTTCAGTAAGAGGCACACCGCTGACAACCTCTTAGAGAAACTGAGGGAAATCATCGCCCAGTGGCTTACCCCACTTAGACTCTCCCGGGGATTTGTGATATCTGACAACGCCACCAATATTGTGCGGGCATTACATCTGGGCAAATTCCAGCACTTCCCATGTTTTGCTCACACAATAAACTTGGTGGTGCAGAATTTTCTGAAAAGCGTCAGGGGCGTGCAGGAGACGCTTTGGGTAGCCAGAAAAATTTCTGGCCACTTTCGCCATTCAGCGACTGCGTGCCGAAGACTGGAGCACCAGCAAAAAAAGAGGGATTCACACAAATGCGATCCAAATTAAATGGTGCAGCAATGGAACTCTGGTGATTGGGGAGCACCAGCAAACACTCTTGAACCTGCCCCACCATCACCTGAAGCAAGAGGTTGTGACGCGGTGGAACTCAACCCTCTATATGCTTCAGAGGATGGAGGAGCAGCAAAAGGCCATTCAAGCCTATACATCCACCTATGACATAGGCAAAGGAGGGGGTATGCACCTGACTCAAGCGCAGTGGAGAATGATTTCCGTGTTGTGCAAGGTTCTCCAGCCCTTCGAACTTGCCACACGTGAAGTCAGTTCAGACACTGCCAGCTTGAGTCAGGTCATTCCCCTCATCAGGCTTTTGCAGAAGCAGCTGGAGAAAGTGAAGGAGGAGCTAAGACGGAGCGATTCCGCTCGGCATGTGGGACTTGTGGTTGAAGCCCTTCATTCGCTTTGCCAGGATTCCAGGGTGGTCAATCTGTTGAAATCAGACCACTACATTTTGGCCACCGTGCTCGATCCTAGGTTTAAAGCCTATGTGGTGTGTCTCTTTCCGGCCGACACAAGCCTGCAGAGGTGCAAAGACCTGCTGGTGAACACACTGTCAGCTGAAGCGGAACATGACACGTCAACAGCTTCTTCTTCATTTTCTCCCGCAACTGGGGCTGCCAGGAAAAAACTTAGGTATCCTAAGCAACCCACTGGCGGTGATGCAGGGCAGGCAGGACCAAGTTTGGACATCTGGTCCGGACTGAAGGACCTGGCAACAATTTCTGACATGTCTACTGTCACTACATATGATACTGTCACCATTGACAGAATGGTGGAGGATTACATCGGTGACAGCATCCAAGTAGGCATGTCAGACAGTCCATACGTGTACTGGCAGGAAAAAGAGGCAATTTGGAGGCCCCTGTACAAACTGGCTCTATTTTACCTGAGTTGCCCCCCCTCCAGTGTGTACTCCGAAAGAGTGTTTAGTGCAACAGGGAACCTTGTCAGCGAAAGGCGTAGGAGGTTGCTTCCACAAAATGTGGAGAAGATGATGTTCATAAAAATGAATTATCAACTCTTCCAGGGAGACCAGCCTCCAGAACGTACAGAGGGACCTGTGGTGGTGGATTCCAGTGGGGACGAGTTAATACTCTGTGAGGATGAGGATGTACACAACACTGAAGAGGGTGAGGAATCGGTGGATGAGGACGACATCTTGCCTCCGTAGAGCCAGTTTGTGCAGGGACAGATTAATTGCCAGCTTGTTTTGTGGGGGCCCAAACGAACCAATCATTTCAGCCACAGTTGTGTGGCAGACCCTGGCGCTGAAATGATTGCTTTGTTAAAGTGTGCATATCCTGTTTATACAACATAAGGGTGGGTGGGAGGGCCCAAGGACAATTCCATCTTGCACCTCTTTTTTTTCTTTGCATTATGTACAGTTTGGGGCCTAGTTTTTCAAACTGCCATCCTGTCTGCCACTGCAGTATCACTCCTAGATGGGTCATGTGTTTGTGCCGCCCACTCGTGTCGCTTAGCAGTGTCATCCAGCTACCTCGGTGCAACCTTTTGGACATAAAAACACTATTGTGAGGTGTGAGGTGTTCAGAATAGACTGGAAATTAGTGGAAATTAAGGTTATTGAGGTTAATAATAGCATAGGAGCAGAAAAGCCAACACATTCTGTGATTTAGCTGTTTTTATGCTTTTTTAAAAAAAAATACAGATCCAAAACACAAAACCCAGAACCCAAAACACGGAAGGGTGGTTTTGGCAAAATCAATCCAGATCCAAAACACGAAGAAAGATTCAGATCCAAAACCAAAACACAAAACACGGCCGGTGGCCGGTGCACACCCCTAATTTGAGGTGGTTTTGCCAAAACCAAAACACGGAGGTTGGTGCACATCTCTAATATTAACCATAGGAACTTTGCATGCCATGAATAGACATTAGGGGCTTGATTGTGAGATTCACACTGTCGCGACCTCTTCAGCGTCATTTACCGTATACATGCCTACTCTTCCGGAAGTTGTGGGAGGCTCCCTATTTTTTGGGTAACCCCTCGTACCCCCGGCAGAGTAGGCATTTCTCCCGCATTCTGCCTACTTCCTAGTGAACTGGACAGTATGGGGAGAATTTTCTGAGCGATTGCAGATCCCCGTGTAGGGGGCAGGGCTTAATGACATGTTTCTTCATGAAGTGCGTAATTTAGCCTCACCCCTATTTAAATTTGCGGCAAATTACGGCAAAGGGGGCGGGTCTTAATTGCAGAACCAGTCAGGCCCCACCCCCATCGCAACACACCTGCCTCTCCTCCCCGGACTTCTCCTGGGGAAGAGAAAAAAAAAGTAGGCAAGTATAATTTACCGTAGTTGCATCTGTTACTTTCTGCTAATGCTAGTATCACAGTCTCTCCCCGGTGTATAGCCGTGCATCTCATTGTGCAAGGACTAAGATGCCAACGCTGAGCATCTGCAGATGCTGTAACACCGATTGGTGCATCTTTATGCGCACCATGGAAACGTGCACCTGTCCCATGTTACAGTAGGTGCAGATTGTCCGTATGTGGCCTTCAGTGTAAGCTATTATGCGTTTGACGGCCTGATTCAGCAAGGATCACAACTTGCTAAAGCATACGCAGACGGACGATTGTTTCTCCCTGCACATGTGCATGCATCGCAGTGCGTGAAGGCACCACTACGATCGCAGGGACTACACAGACCCACCGCAGAGTGATTGACAGGAAGTGCCATTTGGGGGTGGTGACGGGGGTGGTCAGAGAAACGCAGGTGCCGCCATCGCATTTGAACGTTGTTGCAGAGGCGTGCATAAATTAGCCTCTACGATGGCGTACGCAGCATGAGATCTAGCTGCATGCAGGAAAGTTAGCAATTTAGTGGTAGGGTCAGACCATACTTGCCAACTCTCCCTCATTGTCAAGGAGACTCCCTGAAATAGTAGCAATCTCCCTGTCTCCCTGAAGAGTCTAGTAATCTCCCTGATTGCACCTTACCCCCATTATATAAAAGAAAAAACAGAGATATGTACATTCAAATTGGATCATTAGTATAATTTCCCTGCATTGGGTATAAGGCACAATGATCCCTATGGCTACATGCATTTACTGAAAAGTATCAGTGTGTTTTCATCAACAAATAGATCTTACTAATTGATTTGGAGCTCGTTTACATTTAGATGTAAGTCAATGTTATGACATGCCCCTCAGATGTAGCAGTACACGCCCACTTTACCGCTAGGGCTCATAGATGTTGCTTTCACAGTCTTCCCTGAAATGTTTTTTCAAAAGTAGGCAAGTATGGGTCAGACCCTACCTTAAATGTGCGAGTGGCTCCGATGTATTACAATGTTACTGATGTTTTGGCCGGATTGCAAGGTATTACGGATGTGCGAGAGGGGAAGTGGGCTTCTACATGTTGTCAGACAGAGTGTTTTGCGATTGTGAATATTAGCATACTCTCGCAGCAGAACTGTGTGCATGATTGCTACCACAATTGCAATAGCGATCCTTGTTGAATCAGGCCCGGAGTTCGTGACCACATCAGTGACATCCCTGCGACACTGCCATAACAGGCCCATTAGACGGACTCTGGGGTTAATACGCCATATGAGTTTTTAGGGGTTTTCACAGTTGCGCAGTAGCAGTAAAATCGCTCAACTCCGTGAATATCTGCATTGCATGCAGGGACGCAGAGAGGGGAGGGAGCGGGTACTAATTACCCAGGCCCGGGCTTCTGGAGGGGCCCGGCAGGGGGCCCAGGTCCAGAGCAACCCCCCCATCTTAATTCACAGCAGCCCAGCACATGCTGCTGTGTGCAGTCTCCGCAGCAGTCTCCTTGTCACGGCCAGGGTATTTCAGCATGGCGCTAGGTGAGTGCTACCTGTGAGGTCATTGTGGCGCGGGCTGTCTGGTGGCGGAGCTGGTGTCTGGCGGGGGGCTTTGGCTGCGCGCGTTGTTGTGCGGGCCTGTTGTCACTCTGCGCTGGTAAGGCCTGGTGGCGTCTCCATTCCGTTTGGCATGGGCGCCACCATCTTGCCTTCTGGCCATGTGATGCGGCTGGCCAATCCTGGTGAGTCATATGTTCCCTCCAGCCAGTAACAGCACAGCATGGGGTATTTAGGAAGGGTCAGTGCCTTCCTTCTTTGCCAGTGCAACGTGTATCTCAGCCTAGCTGAGAGGGAGTTCTCTGTGCTTATCCTGTTCCTGTGAATTCGCTGTCTGCCAGTCTGCCTGTCAGCTCCTAGCTCCCACTGGACTACCACGCTTCCTCCATCACCCTTGCCCATACCTGAGTGCCTGAGCCTGCTGACATCCTGCGCTTCAGTTCACTACCTGCATACCTGGCTTGTTTATTTTCAGTTCACTACCTGCATACCTGGACAGCTCTAATTGTTTCTACTTGGACATTAACCCTTTTACTCCCACCACAGAACTCTTGTGCACATTTATTTATTCCTGGACTTTTATTTACTGCCACATTATATGTCTACTCAAGCACTTATTAAAAATCCTAGTTTTATTTTCAAATCTGCTTCTGTGATCGCTCCTGCTACCACCCCGGGTCCACAAACAACCCAGAACATAACACTCCTATGCCTATGGGGGGTGAGGGGGAGAGATCACAATGATCGCGCTCCCCCTGCGGCTTTGCACCATGTCGAGGGGCTCACAGCCATAGGCTAATGCAGGGGGGTTTCTGTCTGCCTGGAAACCCCCCTCCCCAACCCACACCATGACCACAATAGAAATAGTAATATAATAGAATTTGACTAGTGCTGGATGTTCTCAGTATAACAAATGAAATAATTAGCACCACCTGTGGATCTTTTAACATGTATCAGCCAGCAACAAATATTCTGTGCACCAACTAAGAGATCTGGAAATCATTCACTGTTAAGGCCCCCATACATCAGAGATTGATTGCAGCAACCGTGCAATTTGCAATCGATTGTGTATAAAAATCTTTCCCTTTTTTAATCGATTGTGGCAATTCTGCAATCTGCAATCGATTGAAAAAGGGAAAGATTTTTATACACAATCGATTGCAAATTGCACGATTGCTGCAATCAATCTCTGATGTATGGGGGCCTTTAGGGATGTGCTGCTATAGAGCCCAATATGTACATATATGTCCAGAGCAGTGCTAGGTTATTCTGAGGCTCCCCCAGACTCCCGGACTTGCTCTAATACTCAGGAATTGTGCACACATGTTAAATAAAAACATTCAGCTAAGACAGGATGGCCCTACTGCTGCATTTAATGGCTTATACCCCTTTTCCACCAAAATTCTCGGTCTAACTCCGGGTCGGAGTTGGAACAGGGATGCGCCGGCTCGGGATATTCCCGAGTCGGCGCCGCTCACACCGCAGTCGGGTCTGCATAGACCCGGCTTTTCTGGCGTGAAAGTGGACGCTTGGAGATGACGTCATCTCCAAGCATCACTGAAGCCGGACCAATCGTCCGGTTTGCGGCGCACTGCAGGTCATCAAGACCCCGGAGTGCGCTGTACACACAGCAGGGTTTCTCGGGTTAATCCCGTATTAAGCCCTGCTATTTACCTGGGTTGGATTGCCGGGTCACTCGACCCAGCGATCCAACCCTCACCCCTTTTACACCAAGGAGCTGCCCGGGTTAACCCTGCAATAACCCGGGTTTTAGCTCCGGTGTAAAAGGGGTCCACTGGTCCTCTATATGCTTGAATTATGAAACACAATATACTTTGTATGACACATATTAAAGCTAGTTAAGTGCTAATTCTACCCTCCTTATGGACTGGTCACACTCATTCTAAAATCAGGCATTTGGAAACCCCCCTCTAGAAATCCTGCGTTTGCCACTGACAGCGGCCCCCTCCCCAGCGCCACAAAATCCTAAGGAGGCTCTGGCCTCTCTAAGTCCCTGATTGCATGCAACCCAAAATCAGGCCCAGGATCAGTGCATCCTAGCTGCCCCTCTTTTACAGACATGCCTTGGTTTAGCAACA